>BSYO01000006.1:3188173-3703061 GCA_033239525.1 Nepenthes gracilis
TATAACCAAACAAAATAGAAAGGAATCTAGTGGTTCGAGACAAAGGAACAATATTTTCCTTCTTGTCGAAGCCATGTTGTGTTTTTTAACAATTGATCAATCAAATATATATGTATTTTTTTCAAAAATCTTCATGTCATATACATGCATTATTTTCACAATAGTTGTGGTATGCTAAGCATGAAATTGGAAGTAGCGAGAGAATTGAGATGCACACAATGTGCCCTCTATGTGAGAGTTTTTAATAAGATATAAGTACCAAATACAGAAGTTAAAGGTACCATAGTACACATTTAAAAGGTCATTTTTGAAATACAATCCAATACATGAAATCATTCTTTGGGATTCAAACGATAAAGGTTGGAAAACATCATGTAAAAAGCCATTTTTATGAAAAAAAAAATCTTCATTTTTTAAATTTAGTATTTCTAAAAGTTGGTGGGGAGCTCTATGTTGTTTAAATTCAAGCTCCATTTGGTTGGTTGTGGATAGACCTAATTAAAATTAAACCGTATTGATTAGCACAGTTTATTTAGTTGATAATATTACAAGTTATAATTAATATAAAAAAATATTTTAGACTAATGTGATAAAAAAAATCAACAATGATTAATTTATAAAGTTGGATATTATCGTAAGTAAAAATGATCAATCTAACCAAGCCAAATATAAAAATATATTTTAAAAATTATCTATAAATATAATTTTTTAAAATTATTTCAGATAGATGTCACGTTTTAAAAGTTATCTCAAAAAATTATAGTTTCTTGTAATTATTAGGTAATATTGTAAATTGAATATTATATATATATTTTGAAATTCTTTTAGTTTTTGGTATTTTCACTAAATATGGCCTTTTTAAATAAAAATAAAAATAAAAAATGGGGTATGATTATAAAATTTTTAGTGTCTAGGGATGAGGCCGGACGTTGTGGGTGGTGCCTGACTTGTAGATTTTTTATTTTAGTGTATAGTAAAAATCCCACCTTAAAAATATAAATAATTATTTCAGTCTTTTTATAATAAATGATTGTTTATAATTGAATTATCTTTAATAGAAATTTTATGATTCAATTAACTTAACTTATAATCATTGTTTTAAATAGGATAGATGACCTTGCTAGGATAGGATGGGTGGCTGAGTCTAAAGGTGTTAAATAGGTCATATTATTTTAGCATGGTCCTGACTTTGTATGAAACGTCGCTCGCCTGTGTTGGATTAGGAATATTTTTTGACATTGTCTTGTCGGTCACAACCCTAATATAAAAATAATATATATATATATATATATATAATTTTACTTATTTTGTCCATTTTTTTTAATATTATAATTTATAAAAATAGAAAAATATATTTAATAATAACTTACTTATTTTTAATCTTATCTTACTTTTTTACTACCATCGTTTTTAAAATCATCTGTTTTACTAGAACTCAAAATGATTGAATTTTTTTATATAATTTTTGTATCACGATTCCAATACGAGTAGGTCATAATAATAATATCAAAACTAAAATGCACCATAATAATAACAGTTTAATAATCAAAATTGAGTTGAATACTGTATACTAATATTATAAATAATATAATTAAATATAATCGCAACCGTTATAGGAATGATCAAACTATCTTCGCCAAGTGTTAAAATGATATTATATCTGTTCAATCAATAAATCGTTATCAAAAAACAAGTATCTAATAAAAAATCTCAATATATGAATAACAAAAAAAAATATATGGGACTTTATAACGGTACATTAGCCCGAAGTCTAAATTGAGAAACATAAAATAAATATTATTTAATACATTAAATCTAAAATAACTCATAAATACTACAAATATAAATTTAATAAAAAATCCTTGAATAATTTCCTGTCCAAATCTCACCAGAATTTACTATCTACTAATCTAGAATGGTTTCAAAAACAATTACAAATGTAAGTCTCATATTAAGCAAAACATATATGTATGATAAATGAATATGTGTGAGTATAACAAATAAAATGACAAAAAAATCATAGATCATTTGTGAAAGCTCAAATTCCAATTTTTGATAATTTTGTTCCAAAGTATGAATTCATATGAATTGTTCAATATATCTGAATATTTAAAATATATTAAACGTATGAAAAGTATAGAACAATGAATTTATAAAATTGCATATTTGAACACATAAAAACCAAATGATTGTATCAAAAATATGCAAAATTTAAAAATTATGCCGAAAACATATAAAAACTTAATAATCAAAGATCGATAACTTATACATCGATTAATTGAATGGCAACTTTGAAGAATGAATTACACATTCATAATAATCTTATGATATATACTACTATTTACAACCCGTAAATAAATTTTCTATAATATCATATTGATTGAGTTAAATGTCATTTTTTATTTTTTACTCGTAAATGATAGATTTTTTCTCAAGTACGCATAATATATTATGAGATATACGAAAATAATCTATTCACAATAAAATGATTCTTGTTTGGTTAAATTGAGAACTCTACATCACATATCAAATATTAAAATTTTTTTCAAATTAGGAAAAAAGTAGAACCTTTAATTTTATTTTATAAAGTAAAATTTTTGTCAAATATCTATATAAAATAATATAAAATATTGAATAATTAAAGATTTGATGATTTAATTTACAATATTTTGAATATGAATATAAACCTTTAAAATATTTAAATATTCTATAAAAATAAATAAAAATTTTAAATTATCAGTAAAAATGAGTAAAATTCATAAATATTAAATACAAATTAATAAAATCTTAAAATATTTGATAAAATAAACATACATATAATAACTGATGAGTCCCTAGATCTGGGTTCTCGTGTGGATTAGGGATCCTTTGAATTCCTTATCTCGGGTGGATCACGAATGGGTCCAATCTCCACGTATCTCCGATTTGGCTCTTGAGCACTACAAATTACAAATAAGTGGTCAGAGGATTGTGAAAAGTATTCCCATCGTAAATCCTCCAATACTTAAATTAGAAATTTTTCTAAGAAAATAAAAAGATATAATGAGGATATTAGATGGTGTAGAGTTGCACATATGAACGATGGATGTGAGAGGAGTACTAGCTCTTATAAGTGCATCTGACTGAAGAATAGCTCACTAGACAGAGGACTGACCTTCTGGGTGCGCCCGATTGAAGGGTGGCTCACTAATCCCAGGATTGGGCTCCTGGGTGTGTCTGGCTAAGAGGTAGCTCATCAGTCAAAAGTTGAGCTCCTGAGTGCGCCAACTGAGAGGCGATTCCTTACTAAAAGGACTGAGTTTTTGGATGCGCTCGTTTAAAAGGCGACTCACTAGTCGGAGGATTTAGCTTTTAGAGCGCCAGACTAAGTGGTTGCTCACTAGTTGGAGGATTAAGTTTATGGGTGCACTCGATTGAGGGGCGACTAACTAGTCGGATAACTGACCTCCTAGGTGCATCCAGTTAAGAGACGGCTCATTAGTTGGAGGATTGAGCTCTTGGATTCGCCTGGTTGAGGAGCGGCTCATTAGTCGAAAGAATGAGTTCCGGTATGCGTCCGACTAAGAGGCGGCTCACTAATCGGAGGGCTGAACTCTTGGGTACGCCTAGTAGAGGGGCGGATCACCAATTGGGAGCATGTGCTTTGAGGCGTGTCCGATTGAGGGGTGGCTCACTAGTCAAAGGATTAAACTTTTAAGTGCACCCTGCTGAGGACGGTTCACTAGTTAGAGGACTGAACTCTTGGGTATGCTCGGTTGAGATGCGACTCACTAGGTATGCCCGAGCGAAGGGCAATAGGGCGCACTCGCGGCTTGAGGCCGAATGACCGCTCCAGGATCCGGAGGAGCGGCTTAGGACTCGGTGAGGGAGAAAGAGGGAGAGGGCAAAATGTGCTCTACGCCGTCTGAGCTAAACAGGGTAGTTGTGTACTAACTTTTGGGGAGCTTTGCCGGGAGTTCCAGGCGCTATTTAGGGGCCTCTGGTCTTCATTTGGTTGGGAACAGTTGCTGCGTTGTTGGAATCCATTTTAGAGGATTTCACCATGCCATGTTTTGCTAGGAACTCAAAGGATGCTGGGCGCCATTTTGGAAGAGCTCAACACTCTGTTTGGCTTTAATTCGGGAAAGAACTGTCGAGCACCACGGTAGGAGCTTTGTGCTCTATTTTGGCTTAGAATATTGAATGCCACTGACGGGGGCTCCATCGGGCTGCATTTTCCTCAATTCGAGGGTGGAGTAGCTGGGCAGCGTTCTCAGAGAGCTCCTTTGTCTAATTGAGGGCTTCAGGGAGCCCTAGACGCCATTGATGGGGGCTTAGCGCTCCTTTCCGACCTAATTTGAGAGAGAACAGATGGGTGCCATTTTAGGTGTACATCTTCGTGTCTAATTCTGTTGAGAAGCTCTGGGCTCCATTTTAGTGGGAGCTTCGTCAAGCGCCATTAAAGGGGCTCCATGCTCTTTTTTGGATAAGAACACTGGGGGCATGGGCCACCACTGTTGGGGGCACTGTTGGGCTCCGTTCTCCGTGATTTGAGGGAAAAGTGGCCATGCGCCATTGATGGGTAGTTTAGGCTCTGTTTCGCACTGATTTGAGGGGAAACCACTGAATGTCGTTGCTAGGAGAGCACTGTACTCTATTTCACGAGAAACGAGAGCAAAGGGGTTGGGCGCCATTGTTAGGAAAGATCTGTGCTCTGTTTGGCTCGAGAGCAATAGGGAGGAGCTGGTTGCCATTAGCGGAGAGCTTTGTGCTTTATTTGGCGAAAACATCTGGGCGCCATTTTGGGGGGCTTCGAGTCCTGTTTTACCAATAACAGGAACAGAGGAGTTGGGCATCCTCAAAGGGACTACGTGATACTCTATTTCGCTGATGAGCTGGAGAACTGGAGTGGAGGCGCCAGGGTGCCGCCTTCAGGAGCTTTGCTGAGAGATTTTCTTACTCTGTTTTGGGATAAAGCCCCTTTCACCCCGTTTTATTGAGGAAGGTGATGTATTCTTTCCCGTCAAATGAAGTTTGACTTTTTCTGCCGGGAGAAATTTCTTCCGGTCAGATTAAAAATTTTTCCCACTAGATGGAGCCTTACTGCTACACTTGGGACTCCGAGTTGACTCATAATACTGGACCTATCAATAATATTTAAAATTGGGTTAAAAAAGATAACATACATGTACGTTTAAATAAGAATTATTAAAAAATTAAATTAATAGACTAAAAAATGAGTTTAAATATACTTACCTTAATTTAATAATTTATCAGATCCGATAAGAAATAGCCTCAAAATTCATTTCCTTCATCTTCTATCTATTCTTCCTTCATTTATTTCTTTTTCTTTCTTTTTATTCCTTTCTCTTTTCTTGTGCAAATTGATAAGGTATACATCAAACACTATAACCAGGCACATGCATGCACAAGTATTACTTGTACTCAATTTAGGCACAACTTATCCTACCCAAATCACGTATGAACACTTCTCATACATTCCTCGGGTATGAAGATTTTATCTAAAACATGCATGAGAATACCTTTAATGTTTATCCAGCATTGAACCCACTAAACCAAATATATGATTTTTAAAGTTTTTTATATGATTTGTTTTTTCACATTTACTAAATATATGATAATTATAATGCTATAAATATAAAGTAGGAATTTGGGTATTATATTGTGTCTAATCAAACCTTAAAAAAGATGCATATATTTATTGTCTTTAATATCATTTTATTTCTTTTTCGTCAACTAATTGAACTCTAGTATTCAAGTCTGACTCAAATCATACCGCACTTATTGATGGGATAAGAGATTTTGTGTCATTAATATGAACATGAAAAATACATGCTTGTTAGCGTTTTACAAATTCAAGACCTTAAACTCTAATCCGCCTATGAAGTTAGAAATATAGTTGGATTATAAATAGTGATAAAATTCAGTCAATATTTTATTTTTACTAATAAATTGTATTCCAAGTCTAATATGTATCAAATAAAATAAATCTTATTGACTACCTCTATTGCTATTAGTTTTGCTGCTAGATTAGATGATTTTAGCATTAATTATGGTGCATACAAATTATATATTGTATATAGATTGTGATGGATATGAGATTTTATTTCTTCTATGTTGTCAACTATCCCTATATTAGTATAGAATTTTTTTAAGATAGATATATATATCCCACATAAATTAATACGAGAGTTCATAGTGGTGATAAGATATATTAGTATTAAAGAATTTTTTTAATAATTTAATTTTTTTAAAAAAATATAGTTGAATATAATATTTTAAATATATTATTTTAAATAAATTTATTATTTATTTAAAATTATTTTTTCTATTTTATATTGACCTCTTTTACTAATATTATATGATAAAAATCACAATCAATGCGACAAAACATAAACATATTAGTAAATGATAATAATTTACTCAAAAGAAGATTTTGAAAAGTGCACTGGGTATGGTAAATTTATTAGTATCAAAAAAAAATATTTTAAAAAAATATATAATCATTTTAATATTTTTTAATCGGCATCCATAATAGGTTTATTTATTGAGATATTTTTGTCATAAAAGATATTTAAATAAAAATGAAATAATACTCAATCTCTAGCATATGATAAGTTGAATTATATTATATTGAATAGTTAATCTTTATCCTTTTATAAGTGAATTTGTTCTATTAGTATAATATCCTAAAATGTTGCTTATAAAAAATAATATTTTAATAAATAGAATAATATTTTTATTTTTTATATAAGAAACAATAAATTTCAAAGTTTTTTTGATATGAAAGTTAATAATATGATGTAAAAATTTTGTATGAAAAAATTTATCATTTAAAATTAAAATAAAATTATGATTTAAATAAAATAATAATAAAATTATTATTTAAATATTGTTAAATGTAATAAAAAATATTATTAAATATTCTATATTCATTTATGATATTATTATTTCTAATTTTTATAAATCTAAGTGAGATAACACAAATATTAGTTAAATAATTATTAAATTTTACTTATATTAATTCTAAAATTAATTCTTATTTAAATTGTATAAAAAATAGTTGGTTATAAGTAATTTTACACATACTTGTTAAACGCATAGCATTTCATCATAAAAAAAATATTCTCGGGGTGAATTATATATTATGTCAATACTTTTTTAATTTATTCTCTTGTTGCACTAAAAAATTTCTATACCTTTATTGCCTAAAAATGTTTGTTTAATTTTATTCGAGAATAATTATTATCTATCATATTTTTATATGTATCACTTTAATGTTTGATACTTTTAAAAATTTTACAAATATGATCCTTTTTTTTGGTAAGTAATTAAAATACATTAAAAGAAAATAAAAGAAATTACAACACCTATGTTTTATTCTAAGTGTTTTACCAACTTGAATTTAGAACATAATAGCACGGGTATCTCGGTGCACCAAGACACAAATCATGAAAATAGAAAAATACATTGGAACATCATAGGACATTTGACATCGAGTATCTCCTACACAATCATCTAAACACTTGATCGGCAACATACACCAAACACAGCATTAATCATGCTAAGCAAACTCCATCGGCATACGCCCAATACAGCATCAATCATGCTAAATTCCAGGCTGCCTATACCGGGAATGTGAGAGAGTAGGAACTGGTATGCCCATTAGAGCCACATCCTCCGAGTTAGCCAAACCAAGCATCCCAACTGGGTAGACCAAGATGCAATCCACAATGCAAACCAAAGTGCCGGTCAACAAGTTAACCGAGCAAACCATTCTACAATAGCCAATCGGCCAACCAACCCAAGATAGCCTAACCATCCTATTCAACCCAACCAACTATCCTAACCAATCAAGCCATTCTGCAATCCACTTTGCTAACAACTCAACATAAGAAGAGAGTAGCAGCAACCAGAATGCCTTAAAAATAAAAGAAAAGAAAAGGATCATAAAATATCCATTGCAGTCTTAGGAGGACTTGCTACCTCCTCATGACAGTATGATCTCCCCAAAGCTTCCGAACAATCCACATCAGAAATAGCTTGGATGAATAATGGGGCTTTATAATCTGGCATATTCGCATTAATACTGGGTTTTAAATTTTTAGCAAAAGATGCTATAAAATTGCAGGAAGTATGTGGTCCATCTACTCCCAAGCCTCCTTATGGAGGGAGGCTGCTTTGATACACAGCCACTGGAGCCGACAATGTGCAGGTGGCTTGAAAGGGCAAAGGATCATCAGACTCCACACAAACTTTGTCCATGTCTTTGGGTCTAGGTGCCAGGTTGGGGGCAGCTACACACTGAGGCAAACAAGTCACATTCTCAAGATTCCTCCCTTCAACAACATCCTTCAAAAAGGGCATCATTGATCCTAGAGCAGCAGATTCCCTACTTAGATTGCCAATGTTCTGCTGGAAATTTATAGGCATGGATTGTAATTCAATTGCAAGGCCACCATCATCCAAATTGGTCCTGAACCTCAGCAAGGCCCGAAGACCCATCATCATCTTAAAGGGGAGCAAAGGGATTGACAAAGCAACTGGAATCTATTACACCAATCGGTTGGCCAAATAAAGAAGTAGGTTGCTTAGAATTGTCCCTTTGGTCCTCACCAGTGGAAGGAGAATTGGAGGTGAAGGGATTAGGAAATACTCTTCCTGTAGGTCTGAAAATTTTCTTAGATTTGCATTTAGATTCATCATGACCTAACATTAGGCAATAACCACAGCGAATCGGCTTTCAACTGTATTCCACATTCACCACAATTTGGGAAGCAAAATTTGGGCATGACTGCAAAACAATGTGCGTGGGAAAGGAGTCATCCACACCCACTTCAACACAAATCTTAGCAACAGCAATATTTTCCATACAGGTTGTCTTTGGATCAAGCTGTAGAGGCTTCCCTACAGCACTGGCCACCCAGTTGAGACCCGTAGGGGTCCAAAATTCAATCGACACATTTGATAGTTTAATCCAAATAGGGAACAATATGTGCTCCTCCTTTGTCAAATGCAAACTGAGAGACCATTTTTTGAGGAAAATGGCCTTTTCTAGAAATCATCCATGGTCCAACCAGTAAACATTTCTCCATTAGTTCCATGGTAGAGAAACAAAAAAAGAAGAAGCCAATATCATTGCCAGCAATGCGCACAATCCCAAAACGTGCCCATATTTTCTTGATTATGGCTTTGATAACAAGGAAGTGGGAGGGGGTATCAAAGAAATGTCCAACTAAAGTAAACCCCCATAATAGGTTTTCTTGATTAACAACTTCAGATGGAAGAGAAATAATGGTAATGTCTCCATCAACCACCTGGGGGGAAAATTTTAACTCTTTACAAACCCCATATCTTTCCCTCTAGACAACAGCAGACCAGGAAGGGTGAATATCAGCCCAACTCATAGGGGAAGAGGAGAGAGAGCCATTACCTGAAGGATTGCCGGTGCCGTCCTCAAAACCGTTCGCAGTCGACAAGGCCTCGTTTGAAGCAACCAAGGGGGGAGGGGGAGGTAGCAAAGGAGAGGACAACAGGGAGGGAAGTGGTAGAGAATCAGTGGGTGGAGGGGAGTGAGGCAAAAAAGGAGGCAGAGAATCAGAATAACCCACCCTGGGAGAAGAACAAAGGGGCAATAGATGAGGGGAGGAAAATTGGGGAGGACCAGGTGGTGCCGCTAGAAGGCCGGCCATGGCCAGCGCCGTGAAAGTCACAAACAAGCTTTAGCCCAACGATCACCAACTCAATTTTGAATTTTGAAAACCTAGAGAGAGGAGAGCGTCTCTCTCTAGAAAAGCACAGCAGATGACATTTAAATATGATCTTTTTCATATTGTTTATAAATGGCATGTTCCTAACTAGAACTCATTTAATTTTTAATAATTATTATAAATTATTAGAACATTTTTTAAGAATGACCCGAACTAGAAAGAATAGCAATAATGGTATATGTGTTGGGTATGATTTTAGTATTTTAGAACCAACATTACTATGTGTATGTAATGTTGCTGGTATAAAGGTATTAAAATAAAATTTTCATATCTCTTTATAAGAAAAATTAGAAATTATATATCATAATTAATAATAATATTATAAAATAATAATAATATATAGATTATAGATAAAAATTAATAAAAATAATTTATTTTTATTATTATCAAATTATCACCTATTATACATGAGTGAGAGAGTTTTAACTGTAAGTAATTAAACGGTCTAAATAATCATAAAAGTTCAAAATGCGGAATAAAATGAAGGACTACCAACCTCCCGCCATTTTATTGCTCTGTTTTTTTATCCTCTATTTTGTCGGTTTTGAACTTCCAAGTAAGGCTTCCCTTCAACGATGGTATTTTGAAGAGAAGAGGGCTTAGGGACAAAATCGAATTTACCTCTATTTATCAGATAATTTCATCAATTATCTAAATCGGTAGATGTTACTATGCAAATTAATGGAGGATAAATGGAGAATAATTATGAAGTATTATCAATTATAGATATGGGCCACCAATCGTTCAATTTTCTTTCAACTTTGAAAGAAACTAAAATTAAACCGTTAATATTCTCCCACTTGATCCATATTTTACTTGATACGATAACCAAATCTATCAACCTCAATCTTAAGAAATAAATATATGAATCATAATAATATATCCTCTATCAATGAGTAATATCATCCATATATTACAATATATTATATTTCTCAAGACATATCCAAATATAATAATGTTGCTTTATATATAAACATCATATTTATTCTTTGTCCAATAATTAATGATATTCTTAAAAGTTAACTAATGTGTACACAAAATAATTTTAAAAAATATTACAAATAAATAAAAATTTCATTAAATATCATTATCCATACAATAAAAATTACAAAATAAAACCTAATCCCATTTTTGTTACAAGATCCTCGAATTTCAATGGTGGCATGCCATTTGTCAAAGGATAAGCGATCATCAATTCAGTACTAATATACTCAATAGTAATTTTCTTTCCTTTAATATGTTCCTTTATGGCTAAAAATTAAATGTCGATATATTTACTTCGACTGTTATTTTTATTATTTTTAGCCAGAAAGATAGCAACTAAATTATCACAATATATCTTTAATAGCCTTGAAATTGAATCCATAACTCTAAGCCCAGACATGAAATTGCTCATCCATATACCATACTTTGTAACCTCAAAATAAGTAACGAACTCGACTTCCATGGTGGAAGTAGCAATCAGGGTCTGCTTTACACTCTGCCAGGATACAGCTCCATCAGCAAACATAAATATGTAACTAGATGTTAATTTTCGTGAATAAACACATCCAATAAAATCTAAATCGGAGTAACCTAATACTTTCAAATTGTCGGTTCGTCTATATGTAAGCATCTAGTTTTTGGTATCTTGGATATATTTTATCACTTTCTTAGCAACTTTTTAATAATTCATACCTAGATTTCTCTAAAATTTTTTCAATATTTTAACTGCAAAGGTAATGTCAGATCTTATACATACTCAAGCATACATCAAACTTCTAACAATGGAAACATATGAAATATTTTTTATTTGTTCCCATTTAAAATTATTTTCGGATATTGGTTCAAATTGAACCTATCACCCTTCATAATATGTGCCACACTTGGTGAATAATTTTTCATTCGAAATCTCTATAAAATTTTATTGATATAGGTCTCCTGAGATAAACCTAAAATACCTCATAGTCTATCTCAATGTATTTTGATACTAATGATATAAGATGTATCGCCCATATCTTTCTTTTTAAATTTATTAGAGAGAAATTATTTTACCTTATATAGCAAACCTTTATCATTAGATGTAAGTAAAATATCGTCTACATATAAAATAAAAAAATAAATTTTACTCTTACTGACCTTTTGGTATATATATTGATCAATAATATTCTCTTTAAAACTAAATGAAGAGATAATATTATTAAATTTTAAATACCATTGATGGGAGACTTATTTTAATTCATATATGGACTTTTAAACTTACATATCAATTCCTCACCATCACTAGAGGAGAATCCTTCTAATTATTTTATATAAACCATTTTCTCTAGATCACCATTTAAAAATATTATTTTCACATCCATTTATTATAATTTCATATCAAAATGAGCAACCAATGTCAAAATAATACGAAAGGAATCTTTTTTAGATACAAGAGAAGAAGTCTCCTTATAATCAATTTCTTCTTTTTGAATATATCATTTAATAATAAATCTTATTTTATATCTTTCTATATTATGTGATGAGTCTTTCTTTATCTTAAAGATATATTTACACCCTATGACTTTCACCCTTTTAGGTAACTCAATAAGATCTCAGATTTTATTATAACTCATAGAATTTATCTCGTTCTTTATGACATTGTACTATAATTCGGATTCATTACAACTCATAATTTGCAAAAATATTTTGGAATCATTTTCGGTTCCAATATTATAATCAGACTCTTGTAGATATATAATAAAATCATTAGAAATTACTGACTTTTTTATTTTAAAAAATATTATTAATATTATATTATTATTTTCAATAGGAGTATGTTATATAATTATTTTAGGTAAATCCTGAATATCATGGTGAACTGGAATAGTATCAATATTTTATAGAATGATATTGATTGATTGTTCAATACCAATTTAATCTTGAGGGGTATTGTGTACAATAATCAACCTATCATATGAAGTAAAAAGTTGAGAAATCAAATGATCATTATCAGAAATTATATTTTTGGATCGCTTACTCCCACTCATTAAGTCATTCTTAAAAAATTTTACATTTCTTTATTCTACAATCCTAGTGTTATGAGATAAATAATAAAATCTGTATCATTTAGACCGTTCAATATATCTAATAAAATTTATTAATGGTCATTGGATCTAACTTTTTCTTATATGGATTATAAACCCTTATTTCAGATGGGCATCCCCATACGTGTATATGTCACAAACTCGATTTTTAATCTTTTCATAACTCAAAAGGAGTTTTTAGAACAGTTTTCGTTAGAATTTGATTTATTATATACACTGTTATTTTAAAAATTTCAGTTCACAAAGATTTTAAAAGATTGGAGTTGCTAAGTATACTTTTCACCATATCTAATAATGTTCGATTTCTTATATCTACTACACCATTTTAGTCCGGAGAATCAGGTATAATATATTGGGTAACAATCTCATATTCTTGAAGAAACTTTATAAATGGATGAGGCATAATCCATCTTTAATATATCTTCTATAATATTCTCCACCTCCATTTGATCTCATAATTTTAATTTATTTTTTATATTATTTCTCTACTTCTACTTTAAATAATTTAAAAGTATCTAAAATTTTATTCTTATTATGAAATAAGTAAAGATATATATATCGTAAAAAATTATCAATAAATATGATAAAATATTTTAAACCGTATGAGTCAATATCAGGACTATAAACATTCGTGTGTATAATTTCTAATATATCTGAACTCCTCTTGATACCTTTTTTAGTCTTATTTGTCTGCTTTTCTTTTATACAGCTCACACAGGTCTCAAAATCAATAAAATTTAGTAGAAAAACTTTATTATTAATTTATGTATTAAGAACTTCATCTTATAATAAGGGCTGATACCTCTTCTTGACGCGTTTTCTTCGCGCGAACAAAAATGGTTGGATCGGGACGCCGTACACCCAGAGCGGACAAATCTCATGGATGCCTATAAACTAATTTTTTAATTCTTTCAATGGAGATATTCTAATATTCTATGCCACAACATGTAAGAATATTCATTCACACATATCAATGCCAACATCAACATGCATAGTATTATAATAAGTATTATTTCATAAATTCAAGTAATAAAGACTATCAGATAATATATCATTTTTAATAATATCAGACTTATAATATAAATTAAAAGATAAATCTGAAAATGTAATGGAATATCCGAGAAGTATAAGTTCAGAAATGGATATCAAATTTTTGAAAAAATTTAAAAAATAAAGGTCTTTTTCAAATTTAAAATAAAATCACTACTCAAAATTAAATTACACATTTCAATAGCTTCCACATGTGAACGCATCTTATTTTCGGAGAAGATACTTTGGTCACTATTTACTAGCTTCTTTAGATTTTGCAAGCCCTGTAAGAAATTTAAAATATAAATTATAGAACTAAAATCAATCCCCCATGTGTCATAAAAAATATTAACCGTATTAGATTCATAGCATACAAAAGATGATGGATTTTCTTTCTTCTCAAGCTAATTTTAGAATTTGATACAATCTTTCTTGACGTGTCCCTTCTTTTTGTAGAAAAAACACTTGAATTCTTTCTTGATATCAGATTGATGAGATATTTTTTCCTTTCCCCTTTTTTTGGCTTGAGTTTTAATCATTTCTTCTTTAACCATAAATACTCTTTCACTTTATTCCATCATAAGTCTTCTTTTATATTGAACGCATATGGTCATAAGTTCATTGATTGACCATTTATCCTTATGTGTGTTGTAAGAGATTTTGAAGAGTCCATATTATGGTAAAAGTATATTTAAAATATAGTATACAATGAAAGATTTAGATATATCCACCTCAAGATTTTTAAGTTGAGCATCTATATCCCTCATTTGTATAATATGTTCACACACACCCTTAACACTGGTGAGTATTAAAAATAAAAACTTCATAGTTAGGATGCTGGCAAATACTTTAAATGAAATTTTAAATTGTTCATCTATAACCTTCAATAAACTTTTCACTTTATTATGCTGATCAACGAAACCACAAATACCAACAGAAATTTTAGTTTTTATGAATATTAAATTAAGACGATTAGATCGCTCTCATCGTTCATAAACAGTTATATTAATCATAATGTTGGTTGCAGTAAGAGCGGGTGATTTGTCTTTTTCTTATAGCATAATCTATATCCATCTACCCTGAATGAAGAAGAATTTTCTCCTTTCATACTTTATAATTATCAGCTTTCAGTTTAAAAATTTTACATCTAATATCGAAAAGATTAACAGATTGTATAATTATATAAAAATAAAATTACATACTTAATAAATAATAAATGAGGCTAACAAAAAAAAACATAATTATGTTTTATCAATATAAAATATATATCATGAATCAATTGATATAAAAATTACACCACTTTCCCGACTTTCTATTTTATTTTTATTTTATATAAATTCAACCACTCAACTATCTCTCCCAAAAATAATTTCTATTTTATTTTTATTTTTGAAATAGAGTATGGTCATATGAATTGATACTATCACTATCAGTAGAATCATATTAGGTGTGAATCCATATTTATTTGTATCTATTTGTATATATAGATGCATGATCCATTTGAAGTAAAAAAAAAATTTCTCATTTACATATTTGAATAAAGTAAAGTGGTAATAAGTCATATTATATAAAATCAATGTATTCATAGTAAAAATCCCTACATGATGCATTTTATTAAATTTTTTTATTGATAGAGGGATCAAATGGTATATGGTAGTTTGGAGGATTATAGGTATGACTGCTACTTCATCAATCTTACTGATTAGTGTACCCGTTGTATTTGCTTTTCCTAATGGTTGGTCAAGTAACAAAAATATTATATTTTTTGGTACATTGTTATGGATTGTATTAGTCTTTCCGGGGGGTATAATTAATTCTCTTATCTGTTGAACCTATTCGTACCAAATCCAAAAATGAAATAACCCATCCCCAGAATTCAAATTCTTTCGGGTTGTGAGACACATGAAAATGAAATCAATCTAAGTTTTTAAAATGAAAAACGAAAAAAAAAATTAGAGGGAAGGGTCAAACTTCTTGAATGAATTGAATGAAATAATAAAAAAATAAATTCAAAATTTAGGGGAAATTGCCTTGAAGAGAATATGTGGCTGGCTCTGCATTAATTTGATCTAGACATCTACTATATATATATTCGAGGATATTTTTATAAGGAAAGAATGTGGATATAGTCGAATGGTAAAATTTCTCTTTGCCAAGGAGAAGATGTGAGTTCAATTCCCACTATCCGCTTAAAGTAAAATAATATATTTAGTAGGATAAAATATTTGGTATAGTTGGCCGTGATCATGTAGTGATTCTATACTCCTTATTTTTCTCCCATTCACCCCAAAACAAAAATAAAAATGATAATTAATTATTAGTTAACAAAGTCAAACCTAAATTTTTTGACAAAAAAATATTACGGAAATAAGATTTGCACCCGTGACCTCAAGGTTATGAGCCTTACGAGCTATCAAGTTGCTCTACCCCATGTTGAAGAGAAGAATTAGGAACTTATATACAAAAAAGAATGGAATGCACTCCTACCATATCTGTACAAATATAATAACCCATATTTATACATAATGGTAAAGGGCTTCTATGATCGATGATCCTTGACATGAAAGGCTATTTTCATCCTTATCAACTTAATCTTGTTACCCTCGACAATAAACATGTACGAACCATTTCATGAAATATGTGTTCAAATAACCCAAAGTCTCGATAGTTAGTTCTCGGCCGTCTGGTCAAAAACCAACGTCGATGAAGACATGTAGGTGTACTATTACGTGGTGAAGATTGTAACTTTTCATGAATTTTTATTAACACTCAACGATAGAACTTTACTTATTTCTTTATCTGAGGAGCGACGAATCAAATGATATTTTTGTTTCAATTTTTGCCTCTTCTTCTTCCTCTGAATCAAACTTTTTCTTACCATAATGGTTAAGTACCAATTAGTATCAATGATACAAGTCAAATCCTAGATGTAAAAATATAAGAAAGGGGACACCCTTCTCCATAGAAAAAAATGAGATTCTTGTGGATATAATACATTCAAAAAAATTAACCAAATTTGCCTGATATAGAAGCAATCAAGAAAGCTGCATAAGTGAATATATAACCTACAGATAAATGGGCTAATCTAACCAACCTAGCTAACACAATGAAAAAAGCTATTGATTTATCTTTCCATCGAATCAAATTGACCAAAGGTGTGTGCTCATGAGTCCATGCTAAAGTTTTGATCAATTCCTACCAATATCCATGCCAAGAAATTAAGAACATATTATGTTTTAAAAAATAATAATTATATATGTGGACTAAAAAATCATCTTTACATAGAATTATATCTTATTAGATATAAGAAAATATAACTAAATCCATTTGCTTGAATTTTTGTATTAGTAATAAACCTGTCTCATTTATCTACTTAACTAATAAGATTATGTTTAAAATTGAAATGCAAATTCAATTCAATAAATTTATTGTACAATATATTAATCATATTTTATAATATATATTAATTAATAATAATAATATTCAATGTGTATTTAAAAATAAATAAATATTTTAAATGAACTGTGACAAAAAAATAAAATAATCTCAATTATATATCACTTAATTTGTTTGTGCAATACAAACAAGTAACTTTCTTTAAACACTGACGTTATTTCCAAATCCAATAAGTGGTTGGGTGTCACCATGCTACCCATGTTTTCCTTTAATTATTATGGAAAATAATGGTTGTATTTTTATGTCAACTATATTACTAAAAATACATAAAAAATAGAACAAAATAATTCAAATTTTTATATAGGTAATAATTGATGCGTACTTTTGACCAAAATTATTGTATGAATTAAATAACCGAATGAATTATTTAATAAATCGGAAAAGTTGTGGGTCAAGTATTTACAGTTGAAAACCCTGATCCTATACACCAGAATAATTTAACGAGATGTTAGAAAAATGTGAGATTTGATCCCAATACATTATTTAATACTTAAATCAGTGATCCTAAGAAAATAAAAAGATATAGAAGAAAATAAACAGGAGAAAATAAAGAGTAAAGAAGATGAGCGTTGAATTTTGGGACCGTAGAAGATTGAGTTTCTTTAGAATATACTCACCGAGGGTGCTTATATATTACAATATTTATCGTCCCCATTTTTTGCAAGATTTTTAAATTTATAGTTGAGGTTTTAATCAGTTTAGTTCAAAATCGTCACTTGTAATAAAAAGTATTATATTATATTAAATATCAATAATCACCTTTGACATATAATCGTTGTTTAGATTAATTCGGTAACTGTTTAATTATTAATGGTTGACATTCATTTAGTCGTTACTGAATCGGGTTGTTTACGTGCTGATTATTGTTATTTTGTTGACTGTAATCATTTATCTAAATTTAATACTTTATCTATTATTTTGTCATTATTTTTTATTTTAATTTTATATATTTTTTATCATCCGATTATTCAGAGGTTAGTATAATCCTTAGCACCTATAATTTAATTTTTAATGTTTGTATCCATTTTTTGGCTTGATTGGGCTAGTTGTGCCCTAGCAGTACGCAACAATAATAATAAATTAGCAAAATAATATAAATATCACGTTATATATATATTATAGATAATATATATGGCAAGTATGTGTAAAAATTCTCTTTTATTATTTTTGGGTGATAATTAACAACTCAAAGGAACCCGAATAAATAGGAGGTTTTCGCTGACTTCCGAAAATAAATAACTGCGAATATGGAAAACCGCCATTAAAATGGCCAGCCTTCCTCTTCGTTTTTCTTTTTCCCAACCGCTTCACCCGCCTCCGTTTCTTCTCCCCCACCCACGCCGCCTCTCTCTCTCTCTCTCTTCCATTTTCCTTCCTATTTCCTTACACTTTGAGTGACAGACGATACAAATTTTGTTGTTACTGATTCGTCATCCAAACAAACCCTAAATTCAAGTCCCCCTGCCGATTTTAACGACTCTCCCTTATAAAAAAAAAAAGAAAGAGGCACATTGATGCAAAAACAACATGAAGAAATACAAGTTTTTGGTCTGTTGCATTAAGCCGGTAGCCAGGGAAGATTCGTTCAAGTCGCCGGAGTTGAGAATGAATTCCAGCGAAGCGGTTCGGTCGTATGTGCCGCTTGGTGACACGGCGGTTTTCGATAGGAATATCAATTTTCCGACTTCTATGCCATCGAATAGAGAAGGTCGTTGGCGACGAAGGAAGAATATTTTCAGTTTCGTCAAAGCCTTCTTGTGTGAATTTTCTCTGGTAATGTTCTCATTTTCCATATCTGTTTTTGACGAGGAACTTTCATCTTTGCCGTAACTGTTCGTCTGCTGCAGAAGGGTTTTACTTTTTTTCTTATTTATTTATTTATCTTGCTGAATTTGAAAAGAATTTACATGGTTTTCCTTTTGTCTTTTACGTTTAAGACAATTTTTTTATTTTGAAAAAAATATAAAAAATATTCTTACGTTTGATATATTTTTCAATTGATTTCTCCATTTTTACTAGTTAATATAATCAACTTTTTCTCTTAACATAATCAACTTTTTCTCTTAACATAATCAACTCTAATGTGTTGCAACACACCAGCCCTGTTGCACCGTGCAACGTTTATCTAATCATTGGATGGCCGTTGATCTAATAGCTGATATTTAATTATTTATTTTTAACCTTTTCATTTTTTAGTTATGAAGGGATTTACATTATTATAGATTTTGAAACTATTCAAAGGGGCCAAAAATTAGTATTTTTTAAGATATAAAATTTACCCTTTTGAAATAAAAATTTACTTATTTCTTTATTTTATAAATATTCATTTCAAAATGTAATAAGAATTGTATTTTCTTCTAGTTTTTTTGGAATAAATTACTTATATTTGTTTATATTGTATTATAACGAGAGAATCATTGATTAAAATTTGTGTTTCAATTATAGGTAAGAAAGATTCGAAGAAGGAAGCACAAAAAACACAACGGATCTGAGAACAAATCTCTAAATATGACTCAACAAGAATCCAAGTTTCAAAGTTTATTAGAGGAGGGATGCTCAAGGGGTATTTCAGATATGTCTTCATCAGTATTTAGTATTTCTACCACAACGTTTTCCTCGACATCGGGTTCATGTTCCTCTCTACCATTGACGGATTTAAATCCAAAAAATTTCCTTGACAGAAACATTCTAGAGGTTCGTCGGAAATCAAAACCAATAAATAAAGGCAAAGAGGCCGCTTGTATTAGTATCAATGTCGGAGTGAAAATGGTACTTATAAGCCTTGTGTTTTTGGTCTTTTGGGGCAAGGCTTGTGCTATTTTGTGCACTTCTACATGGCTTCTTTTTGGACATCGTAGGCATAATTTAAAGAAGGATAAAGTTAATGTGTTAGAGGATGTGAATCCAATGTAGTTCATGAAGAAAATGAATATGAGAGGATTGCTTCTTAGGGAAAATAGTTGGCTAAGACCATGATCTTTTTCTTTTTTTTTAATTTGTTTGGTAGGAAGTCTAATCAAATGTGTAATTTTCTCTCTTTTTATTTTATTTTTTTGTATTGTTGTGGTCTTTGAATTGCCCTCAAAATGCTATTTATATAATTTTTGTCAACATATCATTTGTTTACATTTTCGTTGATTTATCTAGTTGAATATTTAAATTTCTAAAATTTAACATATTAACAACTTATATTTTTTATAAGACTTAATACAATATAAATACTTAAATATCAGTATTGGTCATTCATTTATTTAAGCCGTATGACCATTTATGCGTATTAACGGAATGGTTATGAGGAATATTGACAATTCATGTGTATTGACAGAATGGTTATGAGGAATATTGACAAAATATTTATATACCGTAGATGTATGCAAAATGTTTGAGTGGGAATGTGGTAGAATTATTGGACTATAATTAGCCATCATTGTTTGAACAATATGACATTTTTCTGTGTATAAAAGTCAAACACAGAAGTTAGGCAAGTGGGCAAGAGACAAGACATGGCATTTAGACTTGCATTATGGCATTTTCATCGGTTTAATCTTGTCTTATTTGATCTTTTATCGTACATTTTGAAGAGCGCTACGATACGTATTTCGTATAATGTTTATATGACGTGAGGTTCCAATGACATTACAGTCATCAAATGGAGGTTTAAAATTCATCAACAACTTTTTAATTTTAAAAAATATTTTACTTTATTTTTTTAATAACAAAAAAATGATGGGTGTTAAATTTTAATTCAGCGGTTACAACGCGACATCACGCATGTGTCGTACAGAGCTGTGTCGTAGTGCCCCAACTCTCCTAGTTGTACCGCTTTTAATTTTAGTGTTAACACTGTTATTGGTAGGGTTTGGTGCCCAAATAATATGAGGAGTTAGTTTGGGTAATTTTGTTTATTAATAATAATCGGGCATTATTTTTAAATATAAAAATCCCATAATTTTTTTTAGTTAGGAAAATAAAATTTCTACTTAAAACATTAATATTTTTTCATATTTGTCAGTTTTTTTAACTAAATTCACATATTACAGTTAAAATAATTTGATATTTGGCCATTGGTGGGATTAGGGAGGCATCTTTTTTTTTTTTAAGAGATTGAATCTTTTTTTTATTAATCTAAATTGTTGATATTTAAATAAATAATTATAATTTAATTATTTTTTAAAATATAAAAAAATAATAAAAATTAATTATTAAATTATAATTATTTATTTTAAAATAAATAATTTAAATATAAAAAATGATGTTTATCTATTAAACAGAAGGGTTGACGTGTCTGGCAAACAAATCGTAACGTCATGTGCTGTAGTTCGGTTTGGGCCGTTCCAAACGTCTACACTGGGCACTACTTGCACGATTTTTCACGCTATTCACGCCGGAATCGGCGATAATAAGATTTTAGATTAAAATTTGATAATTAAAATTAAAATTTTAAAATGTTAATATTTACTAAATAATTAATTTTATATAAAATAGTAATAAAAAGTATATAAAAAATAAAATTTAATCTTAGTCGGTAAATATTTTCAATTCAACTTTGATGTGTCATGGATTCGAGTTCGACGAATTAACATGGGTCCTTATTTTCATACTTTATAGTTTGAGTGTTACACACCACAACAAAAAAAAAAGATGTTAGAGGTTTTGTGAGACTCACTTGCCACTATATCCTCCGACGCTTAAATTAATAGTCTTTCTTAAGATATGAAAGATGCATTGTATGAGTTTATGAGAAGCAATACAAGAAAGGGTGTTCCTTGAGCTTAATAGGGAGGTTGCGCTTATTATGAAGCGGCTTTATGGTGGTGCGCTCATGAAGAGTGACTTTAGTACCGTGGAGGCAAAAATTATGATAAAATTATTGAGGCTTGGCAATCAGACAGAGAGAGAGCTCTGGCGCTCGAAGGATTGCTTAGTTGTGTATGCTAGCATTGATGTGTGCCTGTCTTTGGAGTTTGTCCTCCCGGCCTTTTATAAATTTTCTGCTTTCTCAACCTTGTTTGAGTGGTAAGACTGACCGCCAACTGTCCTGCAAATATGATAGGTTGGTGTGAAGATTACGAGTGTTTTTTTAGACAGCCATGATCAGATGAAGGGGATTTCTTCCTTCATAGGGGAGATGCTGCACGCAGCGGACATTATGGTGAATATTGGGACGATACACTGAGTTAGAAGTTGTCATTCTTTGAGAAATTGTGATATTGGATAATATTTGTGGCTTTGACTAATTAAGAAAAGCGATCTTCGCTGTGCTGGAATGGAGATTGGGTTTGTCCGAATTGGGGCGTCTGGACTACGCTGCTGCCGACCAGCTAATGCATTGCTTCCGATCAACTGAAGTATTGACCGTAATTTGGGCCAGTGAGTTAGATGCTTTTTGGGCCAACCCATTTTTATCATTCCCAATCAAACTTAAATATAAAAAATAGAATCCTTAAACCCGTAGCATGCTTGATGTTACTTAAGTATAAGAAACAGGATTGTTATATCCGTAATTTAAATATAACAAATAGGCACTACTTTTCATGGTCACGTTTGATGGGCATTTGAAAAAACAAATTGACTTGTATTTCTTAATGTACTGTATTGGAATTTGATTAAAAATTTTGAATCGATTTAACACATTATAGATAAAAATAAGAAATAAAAAATATTCTTAGAGGTTTTTAAAAAATTTACTTGATATTTAAGTTAGTAAAATATTCTTAATAATAGACCAAATACATAAAGTGTTGGGATATGATAGAATTATAAGGAGAAAAAAATTATTTGTATAAGTGGGTTGAATGTAGAATTTAAGGTCTATCAGACCATACAATCCTGTAATAGGGAGTAAAATGGTCTTATTTGAAGTTTTGATGCTATACCCTATGCGCCTTTAGGCCTATACAAGCTTTAGACCTAGGATTAGCAAAATAGAAGGTAAATTGTTTAAGAAAAATTCAATAATATTTCAGTAAACTCTTAATTGACCACTACTCTAGTCTAATTGATAGTGTTATTTGGGTGGTTTGCATAGAGACAAATCTTTGTGGGGCCGATATTGACTACAGGTTTTAGGCTAAGATAGTGTGGCATAACCGACGAAATGCAAGAATTTTTCCTTTTTTTTTATAGGGATCATTGGATGGATTTCTCTATCTCTCCTTCTGTCCTTCTCTTTTAAAACTTCGTTTGATGGTAGGTTTCGAACATCACCCTTGCCAGTGCCTTTCCCCATGTTCATGGCTTTCTCTCCCCCCTTTTATAGCGAGAGGTTCTTAGCCATGATGTTTGCTTTCCTAGTGGAGCAAAGACCTCGATGGGCCTTGTTAATTAGCTTGTGTGGCAAGCTCTTGTTGGATGAGGGACCCAGGCATAAGGCTTTTAGTGACAAATGAGAGCGGCCTAGACAGCACGACGACGCTGCATATACATGGCAGTACAAAAGTAATTCCATTGAAATATATGCACTTTTGGCATGCACTTCATCCCTTGGTAGGGTGTCGCCCTCGGCTAGCACACCCCTGCCATCCACGATCAACTAGCACCTATCAATTTTAGGTGTGAGAGTTCCATCACAGTGATTATGTATTACCAAATTATGTTGGTATTGTGTTAAAAATGATAACCCCGCGAATGCTATTTTATTATGTGTGAGATTCTAAAAGCGGTCAAAGATTACTTTTAAGTCTATACTATATTATGTATTATCTTACGTAATACCTGATATTTGTCATTAATATAATTTTAGATCAATTTTTAAATAATTATATAATAAAAAATTGAGAAAAATTTTAAATTTGAGGAATCAAAATTGTTCCCGTATGACACTTATGCGTGCTTAGAGCTAAATAAGTAGCGCCGATATTGCGACTATTTAGCCGTAATATGTAGTTTGGATAGGATATTAGTGTCTAAATTACACCTAATACAACACCTGTGTGCAGTTGAGGTAGACTAGGAGCACTTAATGTGTGCCTATCTTGCGCTCGTACAATGATTATGTTATAAAAGTATGACTACACACTATTTGATGATTTCGTGGGAAATAGGAGAGAGAATAGAATGAAAGGAAAAGAGAGATAATGAAGAAGAAGAGAGAGAAAGATGAAAATGAGATTTTGGTGCATTTAAAAATTAGATCTGCTAAATTAGAGTTTTAAGATAAATATGTCTGAACTCAATTTTTAGTTTGTTTAGATTCATTCAAGTTTTATTTATATTTTTTATTTAATTATGCATACGGTCACCTTTTGCCTTATTATTTTACGTATTGTTGAATGCATATAATTTTCACTAAAAATTTTAAAATTTTATTTGCTTTTATCAAATTTTTAAGGTTTTGTTCAATTTATACAAAATAAGTAAATATTTTAAAATATTATATTTATATATATAAATATTTACAAAATAAAAATTATAAAACTTGCATATTTGATATTGCATGAGATGGTTCATACAAGTGCCACTGATTGGAATCTATTCTGAATTTGTAAGCTTTTTTATTTTACTTTAGGTGGATAGCATTGTGTTGGTGGTGTTTTGTATTTGTATTTCCCCCACGGTGGATGACTTTGTGTTTGTGGAGTCTTATATTTGTGCTTTTTTAAGCGTAAGAGGCCTTATGCTTATACTCGATTTGATATTTATATTTATTTATAGAGTAAAAAATTTTAGCATTTATTATTTCTTATAGAGAGAAAAGATTTTGTAATTAAACATAGAGTTTGTTATTTGTTATTTTTTAAAAAAATTATTGTATAAAATTAATAAAATATTATCTTTAGATGTCATTAGAGTTAGCCTATAGATTAGTCGGTGTGTCAGTTATCGGTCATCAATTCTTCGTTTCAATATGTTTTAAATTTTTTGATATTTTACCTATATGATATTTGATATGTTTGACCATTTAAAATTTATAGATTTGGGGCACAATCTTCAAATTTATGTAATTTTAAATTTTGGATTTTTGAACATTTGATTTTATGATATTTAGATATTTAGATGATTTCATATTTTATATTATTTGATATTCGTATATGTTACGTCCCCAAGTCTAAAATTTGTTTAATTCATTTTAATTCAATTTAATTATTATACTAATTTATTTTCAATATTAAGACTTTGAAAATTTGTGGATAAAATTTTAAAAATCCCAAATTGACATTGGATGTAAACTACAAATCGAATATCAATAATTAATCCAAAATAAAATAATTAATCAAATTATATGATCTAAAATGTTACATCCGAAAGTAACTCTGAATACCAACCATACCATAATATCAAAACATGTATAAAAAGATACATCCATACCAAACATTAGAGAACTCAAAATCTCGACTAGTCTGAACTATTGGAAAGATAATCAAAATTTAAACTACATTATTGACAATTATACTGTGATAACAAAATCAATATAGAATTATTCAACCAAAATGAAAACAAACATTATAAGTTACTGTTTTGAGATAAAATATATCATCCAAATCATTCTGATTCCTAATTCTATTTTCTTGAATAGCCTTTTTGTCAACTCTCTCTACTTGCAATTATGTTCTAGTTACTAATTTGAAGGGATCAGTAGAAAATAAAAATAAGAGTGAACCAATTATTCAATAAGATATATAAATTTTCTATATTTGAGCATATAATATACCTCAAAATTATGTTGGAATGAACATGATTAGAAATTCGAATGCAAAGTCATACAATCTTCATAACATCCATGCATAATTTCATATTAATAATTCGATTTCTTCCTCTAAACAATATACTGTGAAATTATATTAAAATTATGCTAATTCTATTAATCCCTTTAACCTACCCCTTTAGACACCAATATTTTCAGAAGAAAGATAAATAAGTAAGTAAATAAATAAATATATATGTGTGCGTGTGTGAAAAGCATCACCAAAATCAAACTATAACTTTGAATGAATTTTCCTCAAAATTTTCCCTACTCCAAAATTTCCAACTTCCCAAATGAATAACATCAAACTATGTAAATCTCAAATTGAAATTCTAAGTTCGATCATTAATATAGTCTTCATGAAAACTGTATAATATTTTGCAATTTTAAGCTTATGTTAATTCTTACTCCCCTTATATCACATCTATAAAGAAAACAATCCGTACAAATAAATTACCCTTTTAAAAGTTTACTTAATCAGCAATTTATGTTAGTTTTTTTCAACATTTTCGGCTCTTTGGTAAAAAAAAAATGCGTCAATATTTTTTTTTTGTTAGTATTTGAATTCAAGCTATGCTCGTGTCATAAATTAGAACTTGGTCCGAAAGATTCTGATATAAGTCGTTGCTTCTTTTAATTTAAAATTTTCACACTATAAATAAAAATAAAAGTTTAGAAATATAAAAATAATTATTTAATTTGGTAAGATGGTTTGACATCTTTGCAACTTAACAATGAGATTGCTTGATAAATCTGTGATTTGCTAGCTCAACAATCCAACCAGTCGACTGATCGACTCTTTTTCAGTAAGTAGACTAGCAGCTTGGTAGCTTAATTACGCGGCAATGCAGCCATTTAATATCTTCACAATTGAATTGTTTGGCCTAAAGACTTAGCCATGTGGTCAATGGCTCACTCGACCAATACATTATACATTTGACAATCCAAAATCTTCTACCCTCTTAAGTCTATATCTTTTTGTCAATTATTGGACCAGGCAAACTCCATTTGGTTGGTTGTGGAAAAATTTGGTCAATAGTGGACTACTTTGAATAACTTGATTTGTTTGACTCAAAATTCTTATAGAATGTGATAAAATATAAGAGTGTTATAAATGAGTGCAATTAAAAAATTAAGCCTAATTATTTTTTTGAATAAGACATGATCATTAGTAAAAGTGATAGGTCCGGTTTGGTCAAGATCATATTTTTTTAAAAATCAAATATTGGATAGTTGCTATGTTTAAATATTATCTTAATATATCATATTTATATATAGTCAATATTTTTTATGTAACTATTATTAATTTAAACTATTTTAAGGTGATACTACACTTTTAAAATAAATTATATTTTTAAATGTTTTTATACAATTAAGAATTTAAAATAAAAATTTTTAAATATAAAACTATTCATATGTCGGCATGAATTGGCTTGATTTTGAATATAGACAAGACATTTAAGTTTTTAGCTTTGACATTTGAGTATAGCTTGATCCAATTTATCAGTTATAACTTGTTATTTAAACTCGACGTATGTTTGATTTGAATTTAATTTTGATCAGATCTAATTATAAATTATTAAATTTTTTATCATAATTTGTGTATATTTTTTTGGTAAGGTTTTTATCCCATTAAAATGTTATGCACAAGTAATCAAAGCCATCCAAGCAAAAAAGGAATGGCTATGACAACCAGGCTTCCGAAATCGAAATAAACATAGGCTAAACTAAAAAAGTAGACCTGTGCCCCCCACATGAAAAGGGCAAGGTGGATACATACCTTATAGCTTCAGAGGACTCATTGCCACCCCCTAAGACCTAACCCTTCTAAAAAAATTTAAATAATATGAATTATTTTCTCATTATCAAAAGAATTATCTATAAATAAATATTTAATATTTTGCCCATTCCAAATATAATTAGAGAGTGGTGATAAGGGCATTTCAAGGTTGTATGTGCTAATCGGACTTTGTCTTTCATTTGGTTATGGCCCAGTTGATCGCCTTGTTCCAGTCATCATGCGGCTATGAACATTGAATTTTGCTGCAAACTATATTCTAAATTTGTCTGATGAAAAAATAACTAATAAAAAAAAGATGATCCATAAATTTATCATCACACCTATATGCACACACAACAAAAGGGGAAATTAAAAAGTTTTAGGTTGCCAAAAGTCTTGAGGTAACATTTGATTACTAGCCAAAGGATGAATACATGAGATGAATGTCTTTAAACCCTTATACCATAATGGCCCAAGCTACATTTACGACTATCAATTGAAAAATTTTTCAAGCCAATTGGTTAAAAAGATGTCGTTGGTCTTGATATCCCATAAATAGATTTTGTAGTTAAAGGGTCAAGATAGTATGCTGGTCAATATCTGATAAAGGGTCTCGAAGCCTATAAATGGAAGGTAACGATCAAAGGCCCTAGATGATGCCAAAAGTCAAACTAAAGGAATCTATTTTCCCCATTGGCCACCATATGATACACAAAATGTTTCAAATACTACTGCTATTTTATAATTTTACAATAGTTTTGAATGATATACCAAAAGACTTTAATAGATAAAATAAATCTATCCTTTATACAATCTCTGCACACCCAATTCACTATAATCGAATCTCATTGACCTTTGAGAGTAGCCACAATTGCCTACCCATGGTGTTTTATTCCAAGTAACCAAATTTCTTAATGCTAACTCTACCCTCTTCCTTACTTTCAAACCTCAACCCACATGATTTTAGCATAAATCTCGATGAAAGAAGGATCATACCAAAGAAATCACCATAAAATTAGGTCAATACCTTTAGAATATAATTAAAAAAATAAAGATAGATATCCAAAAGAAATAGATATTTAGAAAAATAACAAGATTAATTAAAATATATAATTAAGGAGAAGCCATTTATTTTTTTATGAGAATACCTAATTTAAGATTTTTTCAATAAGAATTTAACAATTTGAATTAGTGAGTTTTGATAAAATGAGAAAAATATCTAGATAACATATCAAAGAGACATAGAAGAAAAAGTGCTAAAATTAAACCCCCCCCCCCCAAAAAAAAAAAAAAAAAAGAAAAAGAAATTTGGAGGGTGCCCGCATGTTTTAAAACAAAATAAGAAAAATATAAGTAAGCGGTCCTGGAATGCTGAGGTGGCATGCCATGTCAGCAAGGTGATTTTTAAAAATTAAGATTAAAAAAATATTTTTATTTTTTCATTTTTTTCAAAATTTAATTGATTTTCCTCAATCTGATTTTTCTAAATTTTATAAATATAATAATTAAAGTTCAATTTTAGAAAATAGATAATTTAAATAAATAGCCCAGGCGAATGACAGGAAACCCATTTATCCAGCAGCGCTAGCGGTCGTTGGCGCCTTCCGGGGGCAGCTCAACAGCCGAAATCTGTGGGAATCTGTGTCTCCAACCCACCCAACTCCGGTAGCTGCCTCACACTGAGCCCATGCTTCTTCGGCCGCACTCTCTCTCCTACCGTCGCTTTCTGCTTCCTCCCTACGCTTCCCCCGAACTTCTCTCCCAAACCGCCACTCCATCTCTTTTCTGCTCCTCCGCCACCGCGGTCTCCACCGCCGCCGCCACCGCTATCCAAACCTCAGGTTCCAACATTTCATACGGACCATCCCTCCGGAAGGGCACGCTATCCTCCCAAACCACTCACCCTCTAAACCCTCCTTCAAACTCGACTTCCCTCCGTGACTCCCAAATTCACCCCGAAGAACGCGAAGAAATCCTGTTCAAGGAAGACCAATTCACCCGGGCCTACAAAATCGCTGCTCTTCGGGTCCCGTCGGAGCACTGCTACGCCTTAGAGAGCCGTCTCCGTGGCCATTTGCTTAACTGGCCTCGAATACGTAACGTTGCTAGGGTTCCAGGTGACGAGGTTGACGAGGAAGTTCAAAACATTTTGACAATCAAGAACAGTGTAAATGATGAGGCTGAAATTTTGAAAGCTTTGTGTCGGAGGATTGATGGGAAAGCAGAGGGGGATGGTGAGGAACTGAGTCCGGTATTGTATAGGGACAAACTTGTGAAAGAATTCAATGCTAGGGGATTTGTGAGTTTCAGGAATCTTGCTAGGATTTCTCGACCCAAGAGGAAGAAGAAGAAGATGGACGAGATTGAGCAGAAGGGGGAGATGTCGCGCAAGAGGAGGCAGAGGATGGTGGTGGAGGTTGTGGAGGTGGGTGGATGTGAGGGCGGTTGTGTGGAGGAAGGAGAGGATTTCTGTGGGTTGTTAGGTGATAAGTTTAGGGGAAGGAAGTGGAGGGGATCGACGAGGTTGCTTCTTTTGGATGAAAGGTATGCAGAGAAAGAAGTTGATGAGCTTCCTGAGGCCGTCAAGGTGGACGTTTAATTGCTTTTGTCCTGTTTCACCTTATGTGTTGGATTTGTCGTGATTTTTCTTTACTCAGTATGATTTAAGACTTTATTATTATTATTATTTAGTTTTAATAATGCTATTCGTGAGCTAGACATTGGTCCTTGGATTTAAAAGTCTTCAGTTTATGACCCAACAAAAAGAAATTTGCTTCTTGAAATAAGCCATGGCCTAATTTTAAAACTTTTCATCAATCCTTCCTTTCATACCTCACCCCAAAGACATCCACGCCTACCTTAGGGGATTCTAAACTTCTTTTGATGCGGTGGGATGGGGGCACACAGGGAGAGAGAACTATGGGCATCATCAATATTTAACGTCACAAATGCAAAAACTTTTCTGCCATTATCATGATAAGAATGTGTTATATATTAAAATTTGACCATTTTTAGTATTCTATTAATGTATTTGAAAAATTTTAGACAATTTCAGCAAAATTAGTTTTGATATTCTTCTAGATTATTATAAATACTTCAAAAATTTTCACCTATGCATATTTTATATATTTTATATATCTATAAAAGATATGGATTCAGGCTTATTAGAATATATAAATATGTTTAAAAACGTGTGTTTAATCTTTCAAGACAAATTAAAACATGTTTTTGGCAGATATTCATTGGCCGATATATTGCGTTATACTAATATTGTAACCAATCGGGATATTTTTTGGTATTGGATCTTTCAATACTGATACATATTAGCCGACATTTTATTTCATAATATGAACCCAACTGCAAGAAACATATATCAAAGACCCAAAGTGGTGATTATACCTGTTGGGTGGTCAATTAAATTCAGTAAATAGGGTGAATTTTTCTTCTGCATAGGAAAATATCTTGGTCTCTTGGGGGGATGACTAGAGGATTGTAGACCCCATGTCAACGAATCCGGTATAGGATGAATCCAGCTGGTCCCTATATCTGCCAGGGACCAGATGTGGATTAGCTGAGCTCCCTGGGCATATCGCTTGAGATTGCTTCCTAAGTTTTTTATGTTTTCACTAACCGAGCTATATTTTTGAGATTGGCATTTTTTTTGATATTCTAGTTTGGTTCATCAGGCTGTTTTAAGAGGAGGTACCAGTGAAGCTGCAATGCTAACTCTTGAGCTTGTTAGCTGCTTGTTGACCTTGTATTATGACTACTGGCCAATGAACGAGGTACTAAATGCTTATTCAATTTTGATTTTTTTCTCTTTCAATAAATGAAATTTTCTGTCTGCCTATTCTTTTCTTGTGCTCTTTTACTTTAATCATTTTGTAAAGTCCATGTTAGAAATATAATTCTACACACTGTGTCATTTGAGCTGACAATTTAGCCTTGTAGGCAAATTTATATGCATTGCACAGCTGGAAAAGTTTGAAAACACAAAATGATACAGAATTTAGGAACTGGGAATAATTGGTGCAACCTGATCGTACTTCATTAGTTTTGCTCTAAGAAGTCAATAATAGGGGCAGTTTTGTTAGTTTTTGCCAAACCTACGGATGTTCTATCTTGTGATGGAAATTTCTTGGACTAGAATAATACTTTGTCCCTAATTACCGTGCAGTGAAGCAAGCTACCCCATTGTCTACTTATAGGTTGAGACCTCACTGAATGGAAGAAAGCTTTTGAATCTTTTCCAAGCATTGAGTGATGAATCAAAGCTAAGTTTGAGGTGTGAGATCCTAGAATTGGATTCATAGGAGCTTGAATTTGTTGCTAGGTTATGCTTCTCTTCCCTTGTGGTGTGATTATGTGTAATCCTATATCGTGAAAATCGGATTTTTTCCCTAAAGTGGTTAGGGTTTCAAACTTTTCTGTGCCTTCTTTCTTGCTTGATGAAGCTTTTTTTTATTTCTTTTTTCTTTTTGCTGATATCACTAATGATTTTAGTAATACATGATCTGTTCCACTCCTACATCAGTGTAAGACCATCTTTTGACAATAAACCCTGTAGCTCATATAATGGGCTGCCCTGATGGATGCATAACTAGATTTTGGAACTACAATAGTTTCAAGTTGTGGCATGTCGGCGTATCATCATCAAACTTAAGGGCCGTGTGGTGCGCTTTGTGATATGTATTTGAATCCATGTTTACTGCTCCCACTTGCTCCTATTGTTGCACACATCACCTTAATAAAGTGAAGGATAGTATCCTGTGGAAACAAAAAAAAATGGTGGCCCAATGTCTGAGTCTATCACATTGTAGGGTTTTCAGAGAGCCAGATATACATTGTTTTACCTTGCATTGTAGAAAAGTTATTTGTGGTTTGAATCCGTGACCATCATATTGTAATAGAGCAATCTTATTGTTTTTCCAAGACTCATCTCAAGTGGCTGAAAACATACTAGCTAAGGCATCTAGGGTGAATATTGGAGTTACCTTACTTGGTTTTCTTGTAATATAGTTGTATCAATGTTACAGAGGACTAACTCTTCCACTCAAGTTATTAGGTGAAAAATATATAATGCATGAGTCTTCAACTATTGTGCTGGTTGTCACCTTCAATATGTTAGAATTTAGGTAGAAGTGAAGCATATTTTCCACTTTAATACCTTCCACCCAGGGAGCTATGAGTGATGGAGCATTCGCTGCTATTTTGTAGCTTTTACTACTTTTGTTTTTATTTTATTCTTCTTATCCAAAAGCTTGGAGCCTTGGAGTCTTCCAACTATGAATACTAAGCATTTTGGAAACTCCTACTTTCTAAAAAAAAGTGAAGAAAAAGGTTAAATAAAGGAAGAGATTGTTTGGACTTTTTTGATGACATGAGAGATTTTTTAATCAATGGTGTTTATCTCACTTCTTGCTTTCCTCTCTTTCCTTCTTAAAGGGTAACTCTTCTTCTTTTGCTATTGTTTTATGACCATTATTACATAGCTGTTGTCAAACTTGGATTTAGGAGTTGGGTTGAATGACATGGATGGCAGCTAGCATAAACATATGTCAGATTATATATGGGGTGAATTCTATCCCTGACTCACATAATCGGGCTGAATTGATGCTTTATTGCTTCTCCTCTTGTTTCTTTTTTGAAGGGTGGGGGAGGATGACCCTGGAAAATATTGAAGGTGCACAATCTATGGTGTTGATTTAATCATCTCCTTTCATCACCTATATGGGAAATGCTAAACATTTTAGTTAGGAAAGCATAAAAGTATCTGTTAAAGTAAAATGCTTTGAAGAATTTCCAAATTGGAAAATAGATTTAATCATGAACAAGTGTCACATTTTTCAGCTTTTTGTAGAAAAGGAAAATATTGGAAAGCGTAAGTAGAAACTGTTTTATACAACTAGACAGACTCAAACTATTTTTAAAGGTTGGAAGCATCCCACAAAAGTTGTTTTTCTGTTGTCAATGTGGATTCAGGATAGCCTTGATGTGTTTGCACTCTTCTATTGGTTAAGTTGTATATGAATTGTGTTGTAAATGAAGTTCTTGTTAGTTTTCCCTGTTCTATCTGCAAGAGGTTTTTCCCATCCCCAGGATATAAAATCTCTCTCTTTTTCCAACTAAGATATATGTTGAGTGGAATTTGTATGCATATGTACTAAAAATCTTTTGCTGATAAAACATTGATGATTTACATATTTTACTTTAGCAGCATTGGTTATCACCTTATCTTTTTTATGACTGGCTATTTGTTATAGATTATGCCTCTTGCTATTTGGTAACAATTATGTTCGTGTAATGTCTTTTCAATATTATTGTGCATAACAATTTTACTACCCTAGAACTCTCTAAGGCCTGTTCATTGTGTTATTTTTGTGGGCTTCTAATTCCTTTTAACGGACCTCATATTTTTGCTGTGGGGTTGTCTATGAGAAGGATCCTAGAAACTTTACTTACCACAAGGACCCATGTCCTATGCGTGGCTTGATAGTTTCAAACAAATGGCAGTAATAACATTGTCCTTGCAGGTGTTGGAGGCATTGTTGCCTATGGGTATGATCATTCCTTCTGCTTTTGAAACAGTTGGACACATTGCTCACCTAAACTTGAGCAATGAACATCTGCCATACAAGAAGCTTATTGCAAAGGTGCTTCATTCTGAATGTTTAGTTTTGTCATGAAAAATTTGTTTGTTTTTAACCATGGGGAAGCTCTTATCACAAGTCAAAATCTCATTGTCTCTGTTTCCTTTCAGGTAGTTTTGGATAAAAATAAGCCAAAGATACGAACTGTTGTTAATAAAATTGATGCCATTACTGGTGACTACAGAACAATGCAGCTTGAGGTTTTAGCTGGCAATCATTCCCTTGTGACAATGGTAGTAGAGAATGGACTACGTTTTCATGTTGATCTGGCAACTGTGTATGTTCTTCATTGATACTATACATCTGGGAATTCTGATATGTGGTTATTAGATTGTTGTTTCTTTTAATGTTTTCATGGGGCAAACATCAGTGCTTTCTTGAATGTTGTTTGGGTAATAAGAAGAATGTGCAACATGTTTTGTTCTGATTGCTTCATTTATGTATCTCTTTCCTTCATTGTAATATTACGTTATTTTCTATAATGAAGAAAAAGGGGAAGGAAGGATTATCTCCTTAACTACCCACAATCCTACTAACCTTTATTGCAACATGGTATCAAAGTGTTAGGGTTTCCTCCTAACTCCATCTTTTTTTTTTTTTCAAAAATTCACACCCATGAGAGAGAGAGAGAGAGAGAGAGGAGAAGCAGGTATTGAAATCAAATCACCTTGTTGGAGGACCAAGATTCATATCAGCACTGTTTGAGGAGTTTCTTTTTCTGTGGCCAGCAAAGATAAATTTCATTAATTTTTTATGTGTGATTTCATGGTCTTCAGTTTCCTTGAGTTGGATACAAGTGAGGTGTTGCTAAAATGACGACCATGGTAGGTGGTGTGCTTCAGCTGCAATGATTGATGGTCTTCCTTGTTTGGACAACATTGAAGGAACCTGTCATGCTCACCATATTGGTGAACTTTGTGCCTCAACAATTCACGTTCTTCAGATTTAAGGCTCAGTTCTATAGTGCGTTTGGTATGCTTCTTGAGAGTTACAGTGTCATTTCAATGGCGTGTTGCTACTGTCATTTAGAATAGTGGCTCCTATTGTTTTGAAAGCCTGTGTGATGTTCTCTACTCAGTCTCTTTATGTTGGACTGGGACTTGTATTGTGCCATTCTACATATATTTGAGTTGATTATGTCATCAAATTTTGAAATTTTCAACCTTGTGGTCCCATGACCCAAACAATATGAGTGAAAAAATTATAGTTATGGGTGAGGTCAAGTGAGATGTTTCTTTGTGGCAAAAGCTTATTCCATCATTTGATATCTGCTGCCCTCCACTAGTGACTAAGTTCCTTGATAAAGGTACTTAACCATCTCAATGATCAATGAGATCAAGTAGACAATGCAATCCTTGGATTGATGCCAGTTAACATAGAGCCTTATATTGGGGCATCATCCCTCTTTCTTGATAATGCCTATGTTACTTGGAAACATCTCAAACACACATACTGCAGTGTAGGTAATGTAACCCATATTTATGATGTATGCAAACAATATTTTGTCCATGAAAAGGGATCTCGAAGTGTGGTTGAATGCTACAAATTATTTCTTAGCCGTTTGTTAATAAAGAACTTGCATCAACCACTTTCTTTAAACCTTCAAGTGATGGCAAAATAGTGAGATGATATTGATATTCTAATGTTCTTTCTTGGTCTTTCATCTGACTTCAAGGTGGTCTATGCACATATATTAGGAAAGCAAGAACTTTCCTCTGTTGCCAAGGCATTTTTTCACGTTCAACGCTCCATTCTCTCAGATAATTCTGCTAATGGAGACCCATCTACATTTGTTGCTTGTGTAGATTTAGTTCCTTTTGAGGAGGACATTCCAATTAGTGAAGAACTGGAGTCTAGAGGTAGTTTTTACAGTGCAGCTGTGACTCAAAGGGTGGTGGTAGCTTAGAAAGTTGTGACTCTTGGAAATGTAGTCATTATGGTCACAACAGTCACCTTGTTGATTATTATTGTGATTTGTGTTGCCAACTGGGTAGGTATGTGTATGAAGCCTCTTCAGTGAAAATCTCTAACTCATTTGACATTGCTACTATAGAGCCTAGTTTAATATTAGTGCCATGATATGAGTATTTTGAGTGCCTAAGTCAAAGAACTACTTTTATGGAGACTCGTACATGATTTTGTATTACATCTTATTGTTTTTTATTCTCCACTCGCAATATATGGATCAGTAATTCCGTGACCAATGATCATATGATTGGTTCGTCCACTTCTCTTCTTAACGATCATCTTGTTGATTCCAAATGCGATACCCTTCTAATGGTTCTTGAACTACTGTTGCAGGCCCAAGGAATGCCCATATGAGTTCAAATCTTGATTTATTTGTTGTTTTTCGTGCTCTAAACTTCCCTATCAACTTATTATCTATAAGTTAAATCACAAAAACCTTATATTGTTCTATCATATTTTATCCTTCCATGTGCATATTCAGGATCTCAAGATGAAGAACATGATTGGTATGAGGCATGAAGTGGATGGTCTATGTTATCTTGACATCTCGTCAACCTCTCCTCCTCGAGCCCTTCAGTCTATGCCATCTCTTATGCAGTGGCATTGTCATCTTGGTTTGCATCCTTGCCTATCTTAAAGCATCAAATTGAGGGTTCACACTCTATACCATCTTTTCTATGTGAAACCAGTCAATTCAGCAAACACCACCGTGCATCATTTCCTTCTAGAAGTGTTAGTCGTATCTCTAGACCATTTAAGTTAATCCACTCCAATATATGATGGGGTCAATTCACATTTCTACTAATGAATTTCAATATTTTTGCACTTTTATGGATATTTTTTTTATATGACTTATATATATTTGATAAAAAATCTATTTATCTTCCAATTGTTTCAAGTCCAGATTAAAACTCAGTTCAAATACAAAATTTAGATTCTTCGATTGGATAATGCCAAAGAATATGAGTCCATCACTTCTATCTCCTTTCTCGCTGTTAATATTTATCTTTCAATTGTTTTGGGCCCAAATTAAAACTAAAATCAAACACAAAATTCAGATTCTTCGCTTAGATAATGCCAAAGTATATGAATACATAACTTTCATCTCCTATCTCACTTCTAAAAACATTCTGCATTAGTCTGTGTACGTATGTTCATCAACAAGATGGTTTGTTGAACATAAAAATTATCATATGTTGGAAGTTACTCAATCCCTTATGTTTCAGTTGCACGTTATCAAAATGTTTTAAAGTGATACTGTTCTAACTATGTGCTATCTTATTAATTGTATTTTATCCTTTGTCTTGGATGGAGTCTCACCTTTTACTCATTTTTCTATCCTCACTGCCCTTTTCTCTACCTTTGGGGGTTTAGGGGTGTGTATTATGTTCATGAGCTTGGACTCAATTTTGATAGGCTAGATTCCCGATTTGGAAAATGTGTCTTTTTGGTTACTCTCACGTGCAAAAAGGTTATCAGTCATACAATCTTACACTTATGTGCTATATTGTAAGTGTAGATGTCACATTTGAGAATTCCACACCATATTTTTCAAAAGATTCCCAGTGTGGAACCTCATGCTCCGATATCTATTCCCTAGTTTCTATTTGATGTGAAGTCTTCTAACCCGAAAGTACCTCCATTTGTTGACGACTCTTCTCCTCCTATTAGTTAAACCTATCCAGTTGAGCCCGCACTCAAACCGCCGTAATTAGTCTAATCCTCTCTATGTTTATATTCAACAATTACCTATTGTTGTATCTTCGCTAGTCTATTTGTCGTCTATAAATTCTACACCTACAGATTTAGAGTTTATCCATTGCTATTCGTAAAAGATAAAAATAATTGTGCCATACAACATTCTATTACCAAATATGTCTCTATTGTTTCTTTATTGTTATCCTTCTTGTGTTTCACATTTTAGCTTTCTAGTGTGGTTATTCTTGTGATCATAAAGGATGCATTATATGATCCTGGGTGGCGGAAAGTTATGGAGTTAGAAATGGCAGCCTTTCATGAAAATAAAACATGGGAGCTTATTCCTTTAACGCATAACACCCACACCATTGGCTGTAAGTCAGTATTTGTATAAAAATTTAATCCAAATGGCTCTATTGGCTGCTTAAAAGCTCGATTGGATGCTAAAGGCTACATGTAAACGTATGGTATTTCTACAATACAACTTTCTTACCTGTTATTAAGATGTCCTCGATTTGGGTTCACACTCCCATTGATGCTAACCTTAATTGGCCTCTCTCTTGATAAGATGTTAAGAATTCATTTCTTAATGGTGACTTGCTCGAAAAAGTTTACATTGAGCAACCTCTAGGGTTTGTTGCTCAGTGAGAGTATAATAGTATTTGTAGATTGAAGAAGGTATTGTGTGGACTAAGGAAGTCACTAAGAATATGGTTTGGGAAGTTTTTAAGGTGATGTCCTTGACTTTAGCCTACAGCATTATCACAAGGACCGCATAGCATTTCATGTACAAAAGAAAAGAACACGAGCTATGCTGTTTTTGTAGCCTATGTTGATGATATCGTTATCACTAAAAATGTTATAGAAGAGATTATGCGTCTAAAGCAGTTGCTATAAAATGTTTGTAAATAAAAAATTCTGAAAAGCTTCATTACTTTTTTAGGATAGAAGATGCTAGATATTGGAAAGGTGTAAATCTGTCTCAATGAAAGTATGTATTTAATCTATTGTATAAAACTGGTTTTCTTGGTAATAATTTGGTAAATATTCCCATGGACCCTAATATGAAGCTCCTATACAATCCCAAACTTAGTTCTATACATATTACTAGCAACAAGAAAAATAAGTGTGTGTGAAGGACAAGATCCAGTCTAGTAGGATCACAAATCTGATATTTCATATGCAGTCAATGCGGTGAGTTTGTTTTTAAAAGCTCATTGAGTCCCCACTGGGAAACTTTTATGCGCATTGTCAAATATCTAAGGAATGCTCTAGGATTTGGAATATTACACTAATCAAATGGATAGCTTTGGGGTAGAAGAATTCATAGATGGGGACTATATAGTGTCTCCTTCTAATAGTCAATTGACTATGGGTATTGTACCTTCCTAAATTGTCACCTTGTTTTGTGGAAAAGTAAAAAAGCGAAAGGTGGTAGCAAGATTAAGTGTAGAAGCAAAATATAGTGTGATGGCCCATGTTATGAGTGAGTTCAAATGGTTATTACATTTCCTTTAAGAAATTGGGTTTTCTCCTTCTGCTCCTGTACTATTGTTTTATGATAATCAAGCTGCAATGCAAATTGCAACAAATCCAATATTTCATGAGAGAATCAAGTACATCAAAGTTGATTGCCATTTTATTCAAGACAAAATCACAAATGATATTCTATGGATGTCATTCGTAAAGTATAAAGATTAACTCACTGATGTATTCATGAAGTCTGTTTCTAGTTGGATTTAAACAACAATTATAAACTGGCTTGAGGGGGAGTGTTAAGGAAATAAGCCAAATTTGCAAGATGTGAGGATTATTCCTTTTCTTTTGTTTATGTACTTCTTTCCTTCATTGTGATATTTCATTATTCTATATAATGGAGAGAAAGTGGAAGGATGGATGATCTCCTTAACTTTACAGATTCTTACTAACCCTAATTGCAGCAATGTTAAGTGGTTTATAGCAACAATCCAAAGTTGTTCATGGTTTATATGCTGCTGTTTAGTGAATTAACTTGAATGCTTGCTTTTGCTGTTTGGCTGTCACTGTTGCAGCTGTGTGTTACTTATGCGTTTGCCAGAAACATGAGTTTCTGCATGACACAGACCCTTATATCTTCTAAATCGCTGATTTTGGAGTCAAAGGTGATCTCCTTGTGAAGATACTTGGTAGTAAAGAATTTCAAATCTCACTTTCCTGAGGTGGATGGCAAACTAGCTTTACACACAGGTTGCATTGCTGTGATAACTTGGCCAAAGAGGTGTTGACTTTTTGTCAAAAAAACACAAGGCAAATTCATTGATTGGTCATTGATTGCAGGGTATAAAGTTCTCTATCTGTATTTTATACAACCAATGAATAAAAAATGTAGGAGAATATTTTGTACAACCAACTTACAATTTCTGTAGAGGATGAGTCTCGGTACAAGAGTAAGATTGCTTCATTGTAACATGATTTTCATGGATTCAACCCCCTTAAAAAAAGCATCTTTGCAGTGCAATGCTTAGTTTACCTACATGGCTGCATCTTATCCTCCCAGTATCCCACAATGTGGGAGCCTTGTGTACTATGCACTCCAACATGCAGTGCCCTCTACATCATTTTGGCTGTTTAAGTTAGTACTTCCATTTTTTTTTCCGTGAAAAAATAAGATGTTTGCTGTTTGAAGACTTCTGCTGCCACATAGTGGTTTATGTCCCATGGATTTACTAAATCACTCCAAAATGATGTTAACTAATTGATGTATGTTGAAACCTGGAATTACTAATTTTCTTTTTGACATAATTACATTTCTTTGATCATAGCTAGAAGGCATGGAATTGGTTGTAGGACATATTTCGCTTTGTGGTTGATGTGGATTGAATTGTGACCTTAAAGTCTATATCATGTAATGCAACCATGAGTTTTCAATCGTAGTCTTAGTTTCCAACTTAAGTATTATTTGTTTCCGAAGTTTTTCATGTGTTTTATTTTTCTCTTTTGCAGCTATTGGAATTCAAGGTTAGCAACTGAGAGACAGAGGCTTGTAAGTTGCTTCACACAGGATGATGTTGTCTGTATGTTCTATCTCTACATTAGTTGTATCATTGATTTTGTGTTATATACTCATGGTCAAAATGTCTAGTTTTTTTATTTGTGGAAAAGTATTATTTAGATCTGATCTAACATTGCTATGGAAGAAAGCAAATCATGCCTTTGTCAGATTTATGTTCCAATAGAATGCTCCTAGTTTACATTTACAGAATATTATCTAGAGTGATGAGAACTATATGTCATGTAAGAGGACACCTACTTCCCCCCACAAAGCTTGGTTACATTTCATTACCTGTTGGCTTCTTTTTCCTTCACTCAATTACTATCAATTTTGAGTGTTGAACTTCATAGCTGCCAAGATGTCTATATTAATTGTTTTATAACCATGATTGCCTGCCAAGATCAAGATAAAGACATTTGAATTTGTGCTAAAATTTCTCTTGATAGTGGGAAATGCCCTGAAGTAAGTTATGCTGCTTTGGTTTCTACTATCTCTTATCTCTTATCGGGCGCCTTATTTCAATATGACATCCCCTCATCTTTGCTTGCACTTGAAGATCTACAACTTTGGAATCTCGGTTGTAGAACCACTTCTTCTAATTGGCAGGATTTGTTTTCTGTTTTGGGAATTCATTTATGATGACTGTGAGGCATCTTCTATTACTTTTTGTTGGTTGGTTAAGGCTGTAAAGTAAACGGGCTGTGTCCTCATTCTTCTATGATATATTAAAATCTTAAATTGTTTGTTTTCAGATCTGTTTCATGTCTTCATGGTTTTTCTTTGCATATCTTACAGTGGATGAGCACAAATGTTGACAGCATATCACCATGTGTATCATACTTCCAAGGAATATTGTTATTAATTTGTACTTTTTGTATTTTAGATAAGCAGTAGATCTCTTTGTTGCAGGACACTGCAATTTTGTTGCCATTGTTGTTCCTAATATTTCTACTTACATGCTAGCTCTGTAACTATCTTAAAGGCATTGAAAAATGAGGTTCTTACCTTTATTGGATCGTTTTATTGCAATGGCAGGTGATGTTTTCTCTGGGGTAGGTCCTATAGCTATAGCTGCGGCGAAGAAAGTAAAACATGTTTACGCTAATGACCTAAATCCTTATGCAGTCGATTATCTGCAAAGGAATTGTGTCCTCAATAAAGTTGAGAGGAAAATTGAGGTTTGTTTTGTTATCTTCTGTAAATCCCCCTTTGTTTTACCCTAGAATCATTAGAAACTAGTCTTCAGCAATACTGGTTACGGTTGCTCTGATATCTTTTGCAATGCTTTAAATGACTTGAGCAAGTATTTCCATGTAGTTTTTGTACAGCGGTATCTTTGATTTGAAATGGCTGATTCTTTTAGAATATGGGTGTAAGCACAGCTTCAAAATTTTTAAAAAGAACGAGGATAGATGAAAATATTGATTGATGTGTCTTTGTATTAAAAGGTCGCCATACTCATATTTTTGAAACCGAAGAAAACATTGGTGACATCCGATAATACTAACCAATATGGATTGGCCTTCTGTTTGCTTTCTTTTGCTTCTGGAAACTTCTATCTATGCATTTAAAATATATCTAAAATATTAAATTTTCAAGAATAAATCCATATGTCTTGTAAGGATTAAAAAGATGTACAGATCAAATATTTTGTGGCATTTTTCGATGACTTAAAAGGATATCGAGAATAATATTGATAAATTGATTAAAACTCATCAAATAGGTAAATAAATTATTAGAGATTATTAAATTTTAATGTATTACTCACTTTTGCTATAGTCATGAGAACAAAATTTGTGCATTTGCAACGTCTAATACTGATTTGTATTGTTCGATACTAAAATATATTACCCGATATGGTTACAACCAATATTGATATTTTCATTTATAATGCTCAATAATTGACAAAATAATCTTACATTGATCTTTGATAGGGATATTTCTTGCCGAGAAACAAGGTTGGACTAGATTTAGGTTGATGCTGGAATTATCTGGTACATAATTAGAGACCATAATTTGCAGTATCTTTATCTTAGTTTCGGTGCGGTTCCCTGCCAATACACTACTTGTCTGGATGTATCTATCTGGTTTTCACTGATCCTTTTAAAACATCCCAATCTCGTGTTTTTTTTTTTTTCCTTTTTGCTCTTGGTAATTGTTTACTAAAGTGTTTTTCAAATTGTAAATTTGTGCTTAGTGTCAAGATTCTTGTGCCTGCTTTTCTAGTTAAGGCTTGTGATGTTTAATATTTGGATGATAGGTATTCAACATGGATGGAAGGAGGTTCATTGATGCTATGTTCTCGACTGAAAAAGGCCGTTCCATTACACAAGTAGTTATGAATTTGCCAAATGATGCTGCAGAGTATCTTGGTTTGTGTAACTTCTATACTCAACTTTTCTCTATCATATTCAGACAAACATTCTCTATATAGTTGAAGCTGGGAACAGCCACCTTAGTTGCAACATTCTTTTCTATGGTCCCTAAAATCTTAATTTCTAGTAATATTGAACGTGTTCTATTTATGGTTTCTATAGAACTATGTTGCAACAAATCTTTTTTTTGTGCAATATTACTTCTATGATTTTAGGAAGCACCGGCCACCGTGCCCCAAGTGAAAGTCAAATGACTTCTAGCTCATAGTTCAATCAGACATGAGGTTATATTCATACTAGTTTCTCATGTGAAACCATAGAAGGAATTCCTTGTATCACAGACTTAGTTGAAACTCTGAGATAGTTCTAATCATAATGTAGTTGCTATATTAATGTGATGTTGGGTCATGGGTTTAAACTACAAAATACATCATATCTGTGATGTAGAGATTAGGCTGTCTTTGGGACCTAGAATTTTCTCTCTCTTTTTTTTGCATTATAGAGATTTCTTCTTTGAGTGGAAGAATAATGAAGAAAATAAGCTTTCTTTGTGTTTAAAATGGTAGTGGGTGGCTGCAATGATGAAATGGATTTCAATTCTATTTAATCTTTATCAGATCTTGAACAACAGGAAAAGAGGTAGCACCTCATTCTTGAGATTTCCTGTTGTGCTCTTCTCCATTTATTGAGTAGAGTACGCTTTTAACTATCATTGGAGAAAGCTTATATAAGTCGATACTTCTGGTAGTGTTACTGAACTTTTAATTGTGTGTGAAGTTGTTAGAACTGGAAAGAATGGACCCTGCACTAAATCTATGGATGCTAGAGTCCACTTATTTCAGAGTGATTTTATACTTCTAACGGTCAGGATTTCGTCATTATAATTTAGACATCTAGGATTATTGATGATTCCAACACATTTTAATGTGTTTTTGTCTTGGTTTTCCTAGTTATTAGGATGAAATATTTACCATTTGGAGTACGGGGATAAAAAATAGGAGGATCCTAACAGTACTGAATCTGTATGTCATAGAGTACGGGGATGAGTAATCCTTCTTTTCATTAGAAATTTATTCCTAGAAAGTATTGGTTGGGGGTAAGGAACCCTTCGTAAGACAGGTTGTAGACAACTTTCAGGGGTACCAAAAGAATTAATTCTGAGAATATTAAAGAGAAATAATTCTGACAAACCATTTTTTTTCCCTGAAAAAAAAAAACGAAATTAGTCAAGTTTGGAATCTTCTTGCTTTGATCTGATTACTTGCCTTGGTATTTTTCTACCTCTAAGCATGCAGACAAGAATGGTGTCACAAAGAAATTAGTCTTGGACCTGCATCTTTATGATTCAACAAGGATAAAATTATCCGGTATCGATTGTATTAATATCGGTATTAGATATATCAAATAATACGTATCAGTATTTAATATATGAAAAGAAAAAAGTTTTGAAAATTTTAAGTTGACAGGGTCGCATCGGCAATATATTAGCCGTATTTGCGAAATATCAGGTTTATTGTTGATATGACAATATATCTTAAAATTATCACAATATTGAAAAATATCAGTATTGATAGACCCAATATTGATACATATAGGCTGATATTTACTTTTATGGATGCTAGTGAAAGAAGGCCTTGATTTGAATAAATGTTGACTGAGAACAATGATTTTTTGCCTCGAATCGAAGCTGACCTTTAGCTAGTTGATCACATTCTATAGGTCAGGCAAGTCTGTAGGTAACTTTGCCAAACAAGATTATTTTTTGGTACAGTGCTTCTTTTGGTGAGTGGTTTGACAGTGCTGGGAAATTTTCAGCATAATCAGCAGTTTAACAAGTATAATGAAAAAGCTCCCAAAAAGGCAGCCCCGAAGTCGGATGCAACCAAAAGAGCTTAGTCGAACTTTTCAAGACTTTATTTCTTTCGAACCTCTAGTCGGAAGGCAAAAGCAAAGCTTTAAGGAGCAAGCTTAGTTACTTATTTTCCTTCTGATTGGCTGCTCAAAAATGGCTGTGTTCAGCCAAACAATGAAAATTACTGTAAGAGCTATGGGAGTTGGCTATGGCTGTCATTTGTTTTTCACCTTTATCTTTTCCTTTCCAATGCTTGGTGTCCAATGCCCTATTTACAATTTTGATTGGGTAAAGTTCGACTGTTAACTGTTTCTCTCTCTCTCTCTCTCTCTATTGCAGATGCATTCAGGGGGCTATTCAGAAACAAACCTAACGATAAAGCATGCACCTTGCCGGCGATCCACGTTTATGGGTTTTCAAAAGCCGAAGATCCAGAGTTCGACTTCCACGAGGTTTGATTGGGGAACTCTTGAGCCCCCAAGAGATCAACCTGTGCCTGTATCTCTAAAATTTGCCATCTTTTCCCCCTCCTAAAGTTGACTGCTTCTGCAACAATGTTGTCGCAGCGAATAAGAATTGCATTGTTGGAGGCTGCAGTGGCTGTCGACATTCGCCGTGTTCGCCTGGTTGCACCCGGAAAATGGATGCTCTGCGCATCGTTTGCCCTCCCCAAAAGTGTGGCTTTTGCGAGATCTGTGAGTTTGGCGTAAAATAGCTTTTCATTTGATCAAAAACTTGCCCCATTACACTGGCAAAATGAAATATATACGCATGTATATTATCAATCTTTTCTTTAAAAAAATTATTTGACTTAATGTTATTGTGTTCTTGTAGTTGTAGCAGAAGTGAAGGAAGTGAGGCTGTCCATGCAGCTCTTGTTGATATGTAGCTGCTGCTTTTACATCAGTCAGTGGATGCCATATGATCAGCTTGGTTCATGGAAAATTTGAAGTGTATGAAAACAAAAAATATAAAAAAAGAAAAAAATATTTTTTATATTTGTTGGATAATATAAAATTATATGAAAAAGAAAATAAGTGCAGTAAGTGTTCTTATTGCTTGGTTGTCAAAGATAGAGGATTATCTTTGGAGATAAAATAAATTAAAATTAAAATAATGATAAGATAAATAAAAAGTTGGTATTAAACACTGGGAAAAAAATAATTTTTTAATCTTTTTAATCTTTTATGTTTTTCTACGGCAATATTATATAAAATAAAATTATTGAAATTTTCATTGACCTTAATATTTTTAATTATTTTACATAATTATATAATTATTTTAAATTTATTTAGATAAAAACATTTTAAATAATCTGGATCCTGATTTTATTAATATTTTAAAAAATAATTTAATTATAATTATTTATCTAAATATTGATAATTTAAATTAAGAAAAAAATGTGCTATTTTTCCGAAAAAGGAGCATACCTAATTCAGGAGGCCGTTCTTTCTTCTCACCCCTAAAATCGATACTCTGTTATGTACTACACAGATGTTACGGTATGCCCGCATTGCAGATTACCACCATTTGATCTTGTGATAGCGACAGACTCCGACTAGACACATCCAATGGTCCCCGGTCGTCCAAAACCCCACATAAAAAGGGAGCCGTGGATTCCCAGAAGCCAAACGAATATTTAGCATACAGATTTGTCCAACCATCGACGGTCCAGATTGGTCCAAACAACCCCACTCATTAATTCCAATTTTTAGGGCATGTACGACTTGTGGGGCCACCCCAACCGGATCTGTCCTGGTAGGGGCAAATTGGGTATTTAGTTGAGAGAGGAACGGGGAGCATATCTCAGTTCAGATCCACGTATCTCTCACTCTCTCTCTCCCCTCCGGATACTGAAGGAATTGACACAGATGAGTTTTGTTATAATTCAGTTAAATATTATATATATAATATTTATGTGATTTTAGTAATTGAAATTTATTATTAAAATAAAATTTAATATTAAATCAATATATTAAAATATTATTTTAAATTTTATTTTAAATATTTAATTGATACAATCAAAAACAGGTCGATCCAATACTCAGGTGGATAAAAATCCAAATGTCAAACGATCCACTAAAAGATGGCACAGAATCGATCAAGTAATAGCTCTCGAATGTTTAAACCAAATGACAAAATCTGAACATTCAAACATTAAAGAACTATAATGAACGATCAAAGCAATGTAATATTTGAAAATTAAGTGATCTTATTATTAAATAGATACAGACATTACATACAATTAGTAATGTCTGTCATTATTGATTTGAAAATGTATCATGTATACCAATAGATCTCACGTACGATTTGTCAAACGGTACCTTTGGCTATAAATTAAGCCACTCTCCAAAAAGAAGAGAAAAAATAATTAAAAAAAAGTTAATCAAATGAATATATAAAAGGAATATAATCCTCTAAATGTATACTCATCTTTATCCTCCTTCATTCTCTATATTTTTATTTTTCAACATTTTTGTAAACCTATTAAAAATATCACTAATCTAAGTATCGAAGAATATATTAATAAGCGAGTCTCGTATATCTCTTACCTTCAATTTATTTTATTATAGTGTATAAAATCCTGATTTATGACTACGAAGATCAAACCAATTTACATTCGGATATTCAAACGAAATAATTAATTCCCTAATTTATATGACATAAATTTTTTAGACATATCAATATTATTTAAAGTTATTTTTATTATTCAAATAATAATAAAGTCTAATAAGAAAGAAGGATGGTTTGCTATATTAGCAAAAGTACCGAGAGGTGGTTGAAAATTACTATTTTCTCACGGCCTATCTCAAAGTAGTTATTAATGACTACTAACTTATATAATGTAATTAGCAAAAAATCATTGCACAGTTCACTTAAGGTCATCCTAAATTGTTAAAGATTAAAAATTAGATATATAAATATATTTAAATTAGTTAATGCAATCTTTATTTAATCTTTAATCTTAATTATTGGACTCACTAAGGATTTAAATAACTAAGATAAAATTAACAGCTCTGTAAATTATATGTACGTGCATAATGTTTTTTTGCGGTACTACCTAGTGATGAACAAAAAAGAATTTAAATTATTTAAACTAAGTCCAATCTAATTGTAAATGACACTTAATATATATATATATATACAATTTGGTTATAATTTAATAATTTAAACTAAATTAAATTAAATAAACCACAAGGATATATGTATTTATATAACAAATAAATTTGTTGTTATAATTAAATAATATCATTATTTAATTTTTTGTCATATATATTTATATTGTATTTTAAATTCATCTTTTAATATGAGAAATCAAATTCTTGATCCCTTCAAGAGTTTACTGTCACCCAGGTTATTAAATATTCTTATTTATTATCAGTAATGACCCTATTTTAATAAAATTTTTGTAATATTAAAAAAACTTTAAATAATATTAAAAAGTTAGAAAAATCATATCATATAATATTTTAAATAATATATTTTATTATTTTAATAATATTTACTGATTAAATAATACCTCACTATATTTTTTTACTTAGTAAAATATCTTAGAATAAGTCTAAATTTAAAGTTAGAGTTTTCTTAATTTATAATTATTACATTTAATACTATAAATCATATAAATTATCCAAATCAAGCAGACTAAAATATTAACCATTTGATTTGATTTTGATTGATAAAAATTTAAACTATAATATATAACTTGGTTATTAAATATCATATAATTTGTACTAAAATGATCCATTTGTACTCTTAGAAACACCTATCCTAAAAGATATTGAATTTAATTAGTTGCTTAGATAATCCTAACTCAACTCAAAAGAATTAAATTTTTTTAATTATTTTTTAAAGCTTCCCTTTTTTATTTTTTATTTTTTTAAATTATTTTTTAAACCTCCCTTTTTTTTAATTTTTTTTTATTTTTGGGTGTCTGTGGTTGGGCACAGTAGAGCAATACTTAAAATCGCCGCTGCAATATCTTGGTCACATATAATTTATCTATATTTATTATTTATATTTAATATTTGTTTTAATTATTTTAAACTTCTATAGACTTCTTGTATAAATATTATAAAATAAATTATAAATAGGTGAAATATTTAGCAATTTTTTTAGGAAATATCTATAAGAGGAATCCGGCACGGGTCTCCCATCTTAAAAAATATTAAAATACCCAATATGACCCTACGTGCCCACTTTGGCATGTTGGCTAATTATTTTAGTAAGTGGACTATAACATAACAGTGTCATGTATGTTTATTTATGCAGACAACTCTTAATCTTGAATATTATATAAAAATATTATTTTATTATGTTCGCCAAAAATTCAATCTTACTTGAATTCATTAATACCGAGTAGAGATTAAGATGACAAAATCAAATTGTCAGAAATTGAACCGTTAGCCACCTAAATCTACGAATCAGACCTCAATTTGTCCGCTTAAATTTAAATTTGGATGACCAAATAATTAGGCAACTAAGTTATAAAAAAATTTTAAAAGTTAAAATGTAATATTATAGAAATCAAATGATAAATATATATCAGAATGCAAGCTAATGAGAGTAAATGTTTAACAAAATAGTCAATTCTTCAAACTTAACTAAGTTTTTGATATCTTAATATTGGCTTATCAATCAATTTAGACAATCAGCTTGTCAAAATTATTAGAGTTAGAAAAATTGATATTAAAGAAAGTATTATATTGGTGTAATATTCTAGAAAATCATTCAAAATTATTGACTTAGCCGTGCCCATAAATGTAGCAATTGGGTCCTAAAATTGAGGACACGTAATCTAATATTAGGGCTCTAATTAATAAGCCATTTGAAATAATCCATTGAGTTCAAATCTATAAATGTGGAAATTGGGTCTTGAAGGCACCAGCTCCTTATAAGGGAATTGACTCCTAAGAAACCATCCATAATTTTTGAGAAAATAAATACTTTGTTACTCAATGTTATTTTATTGACCTCACAATGATTTCTATACCCTTATAAATACAAAACCTTTTCTTACAGTAAAAAAATATGACAATCTTATGATAAAAAATCTCACAATCAAGTATTTGAAAATTTAATAGCCTTGGAATATTAGAAGAATCTGATATCTTTTGATAAATTTAAATCTTAAAATATTTTTTACTTACTGATATAAGTTTTGCAACACTTACTTTATACAATGGGATTCAAAATTTATCTTACAAAATACTTTCTCCCCATAAAATATACTATGAGAGCCAAATCCTTTTATCAGCTATCATTTCTTTATAAATTATTTATTAATAGTAAGTATTATTTTAAATATTAGATAGTAATTAAAATAGTCAGCATTAACTATTTAAATTTTTATTTTGATTAATGATATATAAGATTCTGAATAAAATGTCTAAAAATTTACTTTAAAATTTCTCAAGTTTAAATTTAAATTTTAAATGGATATGACATTTTATTCTATATTGGCATTATTTTAATAGATAATTTGAGCATAATTAAAAAATAATAAATAAAAATCAAAGGTCAAACATGGCTTCATAAAAAAAAAAAAAAACCAAATAAAGCATCATACCAAATATATATATATATATATTGAAACACACTTGGCATGTAAAATAATTAAAAAATATAACTGATTTTTATATGATATTAAAGTATTAAATTATTCATATTATAAATTTTTTAAAAAAATATATTTTGATTTTTATATTATTTTTTATCTCAATTGTTGATTTTTTAATTTAACTGCTGCGCAATGAAGCTATCGATTTCCGATTACAACCGAATAATCAGGACGTTATTAATTATTAAAAATATTTTATCTTAGAAAAAATATATAATATGTTTAATTAACTATTTATATAGAAATGCATTTATATAACGTTTCAAATTTTGAGTAGTATAAACATCAACGAGATGATGACACGTGGAAACAATCGAGCCCTCAATACGCGCCGGCGTCCCTCTCCAACACATCCCCCTCAGCCGCCTATCAGAGAATACCATCCGTCTCTCCTCGTACGTTAAGGAAAATAATTAGGCTTCCATGACCCTGGGGCCCACTTTCAGGGGTGGGGGGACCACCACGGAAGTGGTCCCCACGAGAAAGCAGGAATTGATGAAGCAAATGACTCAGATTTTCGGATTTTTTGGCCGGCGACCCGTTTGGCCTGAAATCTAGAAAAAGATCAGTCGTCCTATTATTACCATTTTTTTATTTTTATTTTTTACATGCCGACGTGGCACCATCTGAATGGATTAAAATTTCGATCATAATTTGTTGGTACTGACTAAATAATATTTTTATATCTATACTACTGAGATTTAAATTTAAAAAAAGTAATTAAATTCTTTTTAAAAATGTATTAATATTTTAGATTAAATATTTAAATATTTAATAAATATATATTTAAAATAAAAAATTATAATAAATAATACATGTTCTTTTTAATAGCTTAAAATTTATATTGTTAAATTTTTATGTAATAATTAAGATATTAAATACATTTTTATATGTTCACATATTTATGAATATGGGATTAGAAATGATTATTTTATCTAATTTAAATTGTTAATATTTAAATAAATTATTATAATTTAAATTTTTTAAAAATATAATAAATTAGTTAAAATTAGTTATTAATTTATAATTATTTATTTTAAAATAAATAATTTTTATATCTTAAAAAATGTGTTGGTTTAGTCATGCCGTTTGGCTTTTTATAAAATTTGGTGTCTCAAAGGCATTGAATGGCTTGACCAAAAGAGAGTGTGTAGTGTGCTTGAGACTTGTAGGTAGCTTTTACTAGCATCACTTTTGCGTGGTTCAAAATGTGAGGGCAACTGGATTAACCTTCTGAGACTGTATAATTTTGACAACAATTTATTATATCTTATTACAAAGATTATATATATATATATTTTTTTCATTTTATACGATTAAGAATAGTAATTTTTAAGAATATATATAATTTTAAATTATCTCTTTTAATGGATTTAGTATGGATTTAGGCAGGAACCAATGAAATCTAGTTGAAAAAAGATGGGTCTCATTAGTAGAAGGGCTTAACCCAATCACGGTGTCCGAAAAGATTCAGAAGTAAGGCCCACTGGACACAACTGATATATTACCAATTAGTATTCAGCATCCAGTGAATCCCGACAAGCTACTTGTTAGAAATTCCAACTCTCAAAAACCTCCCTAAATGAGCTTACAAATATCCTTTCTATTAGCTAAGAGGGAGAGTAAATTCCTACTTTCATAAAGGGCCTAAACGATGACCTGAAATCGAGATCCCGATCCTAACACCTAGCGCTCAAAGCAACGAGGAGAATGAATTAGCTCTCTTCCCTCGAACCACCGTTATACTACAACAGCGATAGTGAGTCACTCCTAATAATGCAACAAATGGAGCACATGTCTCTTTCGAACATCCCACATACTCTTCACATTCTAACATTCCTATATTTTTATCACATTTACTTCCACATATATATCTTTTCATTCTCAAGAAAAGATTTTTAATTTAAACGTCGAAATATTTACGATGAAATAATCTCTCACCGTCATCTGATCTCTTATTTGTAATTTGTGGTGCGCAAAGCCTATACCGAGGGACATGGAGACCGGACCTGTTCGTGATTTGACCCAATCGAGAAATCTAAAATTTTTTAATTTGTTCGAAAACTTGGACCTAGGGATACACTATCTTTCATTTAATTACAGCTAATGTGTATTTATTTTTTGTTTAGCTAATACTTATTTATTTTTTGTTTTTTCATTATATAAAATATTATCATGTTTTCTAACAAAATTTTAAAAGGTATTATCCACATGATTAGATAGTATAATATTTTATCTTTTTATTTAAAATAATGACATAAATATAATGCCATATCAAAGTAAGTGAATGTCTAAGGAGCATAAAAAAATGTCGATATAATGATATTTTATTTATTTTCAAAAATATCTTTTGTCTAAAAAAATATTTAGAAAACATCTTCTAAATACAATCAAATAATACGACACTATATTCATTAACTTGTAGTAATAGATACACATAATAATATATATTACTATAAATTGAATTCCACGGCACAATACATAAAGTATAATCTCTTAATATTTCGAATCAAATTTATTGAATTCTCAACTCAAAGTTATCATTAATAGAGATAATTAATACTTTATTAATTACATATCAGTTTATATTAATTTCATATTATGATCGAATATGTCAAATTTAAAAGAGTACTAGAATAATATTTTACTATATTTTAATTGGCAGATTATTCTTAATCAAATGACTTAAGCTAGAATCAACCGATCTAACCCAAATTAACCTTGTAAAAAAAATTAAATTGTAAATTCTCATTAGAAATCCATCATAAATAAGTCATCTACAATAAAGATTAAATTTTTTAAAAATAATAGATAATATAAATATTCATAAAATCATATATCATAAAAATACAATTTCAATTAAATTTTTAAAAAACTAGCAAAATAATTAAAAAAATATTGCAATCTTTTATTATAGAACTTCTCGACTTTGAGATTGTATCTATCTGAAATGTCTATAATAAATACATGATATCCTCTAACTTACTATCAACATCATTTACTCTAAAGCTAAAAAAAAATAATAGTGAATAAAATATCTAATAAGTAAATATGATCAATAATATTAGAATATAATAAAGTATATCAAACAATAATATCAAGTATATGCAAAATTAATAATAATATATGATAGCCAATAACTTTTTGAGACTTAATATATTGTAAAATCACAATTAGAAAATTATTAGGCAACTAAATATTAAAAATATGATTAGGATTCCACTATATTTAAATATCAACATAGATGTAAGTTTTATCGAATTTATTTCAATATAGATCTTAATTATATAAGATATTATTATAATCTCATCAGATTTTGTAGTCATTGTAAATTAAAAATTACACGCATGTCTTCAATGACTAAATAAAATCCATGTGATGTATTTACTTACAAGTTTGATAAACAATCAATTTTATAATTTTATAACATCTTACCAATCGCAATATATAAGTACAAAACTCAATCTAAAATTAAATAGTATCGTTAATCTCTTAGGGTAATCCCAAAATATATCATACATATAATTTTGCTGTCCAATTGGAATCCACGTCAAAACAAAAAATAAAATATGCAATCTCAATTATATATCAAATTCAACACCCATCAGTATGATATATGTTAATATTTTAATATATATTATTTACAAGATTATAAGTATCAATCCAACTATTCTCAATCCCCTGCGATATGAAAATCAATATGGAATAGTTGTAGACTAAATTACTATATTATGAATTTTATATTTCTTAACATTGTAATATTTTTATATAATTAATTTCTATCTTAATTATAAATATCCAAAAAATCCATACACACAAACTAAATTAATGTTAAGAAATAATTATCAATAATATTATAAAAAAATCAATAATGAACAGTTTTTAACTGAACCTTGACATTTTATTGGATCCTTACTAGGCTTATCATATGTTAATTTTATTTTAAACGCTATAAAATCTATCATATTTTATCACTATTGAAGAAGACACTGTAAAATTTTGATTAGTTGAATATGACTCAACACTAATCAAACTTTACCATAACCCATCAATCTTATAACTTGCCCTAAATTAATAAATTGCCCTAGAATTTACATGATACAACTACTTAATTTCTCAAAATAGGAAAACCATTAATCACGGTAGCACATTGGCATTACATACAAAGGCTATGTTTTAGCGTTGCATATTCGTCAATTGATTTTCACATATTCAAGTAATTAAAATTGTAGTTTAGCAACATAATATTAAATATTTATTTATCATGTAAATAATTAGTCCGAGTATGATTCATTACGTTAACCTATTGAAATTCGAAACAGATTTTATGATCAGTAAGACCACTTCATCACTTGATTTCTATCATTTTAAAAAGTCAAAATCGATAATTGACAAAATATTATTGAATTAAGAATTTTATAATTTAAGAACAATAATTTTGAAAATAAAATTACACTAATTTAAAATGTAAACCAACTGCTTGAAAATCGTTCAGTACCACAACCAACATGAGATGTATAGATTTTAATTTTCATCATAGCAATTTTGGCACTCAATTACTGACATATAGTAAATTAAAATCACATTCTATTAATGAAAGATTATATTATGCTTGACATAATATAAAAATAGTTACTTTATTGATATAAACTTATTTATATAATATATAAATGGCTAACCCATAATTCAAAGTAAATAATTTTCACCCCCCTAAGCCCTATTTCATTATCTTTCTAAAACAAGTAGCTACTGTTCAAACGTGGGGGGTTTTTTTTTTTTAAAGTGTTTACAGTGCATAGGGCTCTTTAAGATAGTTAAAATATTTACACAACAAATTATACTATTGATGGGCGTACATCTCTTTATTTATTATAAAAGATTTTTAATTTAAATATCAAAATATTTACGATAAGACAATTTTCTACGGTCCTCTGACCTTTTATATGTAATTTATAGTGTATAGATTATAGATAAATAGTAATAAATATTGAACTCGATCCAATTTGACCTGCAATAAAAGATTAAAAAATTCTCTAATTTATACTATAATTTAAAAATTAGGGACACATCAATTATTATATTTATAATATTTATTCATCAATCAAGTGATTAAATGTTGAATGAATTATAAAGAAGTTGGATAATTATCACTTGCCTTATTTTTCAAGCTTCTCTCGGCACGGCCACAACGGTGGCAATATCAGAGCAACAATGGCCGTGGCTTCCTCACGGCAATGTCAAATCCTTCACAACAATCATGCAATGGTAGCGGTAGCAGCGGTTTTCATTCGCTCTTTCTCTTCACCGGAAAAGTCCCATCAGAATAATTTAATATTCATTGTCTCTCCATCTAAATGCAACCCCTCAATTCCTCATGGATAAACCGAAGTTGGGAAAATGGCCAAATGAATTTGATTTTTGATGCGTAGTTCAAATTATTATATGAATTAAGATACCTATTATTTTATATGAATATTTGAATACAAATGGATCAGTCTTTATAATTATAAATTATAATTTTATATATTATAAAAAAATATATAAAATGTAAAAGATATATAAAACTTATAATTTAATATATTTTTTAATATTTAAATTAATAATTTTTTTAACTATAAATCAGACAAAGTATTTTAATGGTTCTTTCATGGCAGCTAAGGGGTGGGAGATTGAAAAGGGGCTGTTTGGTAATTTTTTAATTATTAATATTAATCAAATTAATTAATTTTAATTTCGTAATAAGTCTGTGCATAGTGCATTTCAGCCGACAGCCTTTTCATAATAAAAAAATAATAAATATAAGTAATAAAAAAATTTATTTTTAAGAGACAGCTAAAATTTCATTTATGATTTGAGGGTAGATCCTTTTTAATTTTTTTTCTTTTATTTTTAAAAACCTCCCCATTTATGTATTATAAAAAAAAAAAAAAAGATTATCAAAGGCAATTTTCAATAATTATGGGTCAGCTTTTTCACACTTCCATTAATGAGTAGAAGCCGGTGATCGCAGGCCTACGCAAAATTAGCTTTTGAGTAAATCATAAGATTGTCGTGAAATTAATCCCATTCTGAAGAAAGATTATGTAATTAATTATTAGTATATAGTGGTAATTAATTATTATAAGATAAATATTATTATACATATTAAAATCGATCAAATTTAACATGATTTAGAAAAATAAGCTATAAATCTTTTAATAATTAATAATGTGGTATAATAGCGATTTTTTTTCTATTTTAATTTTATAACACATTTTAAAATTTTTAGTATGACGTTTTATTTGGTAATTATTTATTTAGTGACCTTTTTTATTTTTTATTTTTACAAAATGACCATATTCCAGTCCTATAGAAAAATTGATATATTTTTGTTAAAATTTCTCAAAAGTATAAAAATAAAAGAAAAGGTTTATCTGAAAATTTTTATATATATTTTTTGATACTTTTTTACATAAGATAAAATCATTGCTGAATAAATGTTAAAGAAAATAGGCAGTTTTTGAAAAAAAAAAAAAATTAGATTATTTTGAGCATATTACATACAAATTTGTGAAAATTATAATATTTTAATTAAAATATTACCTAAAATGTATTTAAATAAATATTTACATAAAAAGTACTAATTATATAAAAATTTAATTTATTAAAATAATTTTTTAACTCAATATTTATTTAAAAGAAAAATAAGTTCATAAAAAAATTCATAATTCAAAATCTCGTCAAACAGAATCGATTAATTTTATCCATGATGATAACTAATTTAAAAAATTTAATCAGCTATAATTTTTTGATCTTATTGATCTATAATATTAATATATATTGAATAAATGCTATCAAATTTTAAGTTAATTGGATCGGGCTTGTTGGGTCCCATGTTCCGGCCCATGAGACAGGTCCAGGCCCATAAAGCAAACAGCGGCCCAAGAAAATCAAGTTCGCGAGAAGCGTCGGCCACCAATCCAAGGGAATAGGCGCGAAGTCACGCCAACTGAAACTGCCAGTAGCATTAAATGCGTCATGGGAACAGCGTGAAAGGCGGAAAAAAGCTTCTTGATAGAGCGTACTGGCGCCACGCCAACACCATCAGTTCTTTGTCAGACGGCCAACCACTCCTCTCTCAAGGAAAATCGGCGTGATCAATAAATACAAAGAAGGCCGGCGATGCACGCAGATCGCTATCAGGTCGGCCGGCGTGGCGGGTCAACGACTGCGACCAACGGCGCAACGACCCAGGCAACGGGCGTCTTGGCGCCCAAGAGTCCAAACGGGAGGAGGCATATATAAGCGCCCTCACCCTCCAGAGAAAGGGATTCTGGCTCTGAATTCGGATTCCAACTCCAAGAACGATTTTCTGGTTCTGCGATCTTGCGACTAAGGGTAACCTTGGATCCCAAGCTCTAATCCAGCTTCCATAAGGCTCCAATCCTCTGAGCGGATTGGACCAAATCGCTCTCCTTCTTCTCATCCCGCCAAGCGGGAAAGTTAGCCACTCATCGCAGTGCACCAAGGAAGCCAGGCCTTCCATCACCTGCTCACTGCATTTCTACTCATCACCACATAAGTTCTTCTTACGCATCACAGCATTTTTACGCGCACAACCTTAGCGTGCGCATTTCCACACAATGTGGGAATTTGTCGACTTGAGCGTCGGAGTGGCCTGGTGGGAGAAATCCTACCTGCACCCTTCACCTCTTGTTTGTTGTTTGTGTTGTGCGGGTCTAGGTTCCGAGAGACGGAGACCGGATCCTTCTTCCGTAACCCACGCGCGCTTAGGAATCGAAGGCTCCTAATCCGTCACGACAACCTTGGGCAGCCCGGACGCAACATTGGCGCCCGTCAGTGGGAAGTCGGCAGAAAGCCAAGTGTCACTTTCCTACCTGGCCCGGTGAACAACCAAGCATGGTAAACACCAGAGCGCAGGCCAGTGCTCCTGCGGTGGAGACCACCGTCCAGGATGGAGTTCCCCCCACGGGGAACCAAGCAAACAACCAACCGGAGCCGGGCACCCGCCACCTGGCCGCGGAGTTAGACGCCCTGAAGGAGATCCTCCTCGCCGTATGCGCGAACACCGGGACCGCCGTGCCAGGGGCTGCCCCTCTAGCGGCCCAGGCCTCTACTTCCAAGAGAGAAAGGCGTCGAGAGGCCACTCGCAGGAGGCGAGCCAATCGACTCGACCACGCAGCGGCCCCAGCCGCACCCAGTGGAAACGGCCAGAATGAGGCGGAAAGCCGCCGCCGATTTAACAGGGAGGACGGCCAGAAGACGCGCTCCCCGCAACTCGCGTGGCAACGGAGGCCACCGGCCGCATGGCTCCAATGGGGAGCGCGCCTCCCATGCAGAGCCGTCACCCCGACAAGCACTGCATTTAACCCCCGGGGAACACGGAGCCCGCGCGCCGTCCTCAACGCGCGCGAAGGGGCTCTACGGATCCTTCGATGGAGGAGAAAGTCAAGGTGTTGTGGGACACCGCACAAGGAGAAGCCCACACCCTCCTCCGCCAATCTCCGCAGTCGCCCTTCGCCATGGACTCGCGGACACGGCCGCTACCGAGCAAGTTCGAATGCCGGGTCATGGAGGGATACGACCAAGCAAGGATCCCATGGACCATCTCAACCGCCCGCACCCACCTCACTCTACAAGGGGGCAAGCGAGGCCCCGATGTGTCGAGCTTCCCCGTCACCCTTAGGGGCGACGCGCTACTCTGGTTCCATGGCCTCCCCCCGAACTCCATATGCTCGTTCGACGAGCTCGCCGACAGCCTTCCCGGAAGGGATTCGCCTCCAAGAAAGGGAGGAGAGGCAACCATGGCACCTAGTCCGCCTCCGCCAGAGGACGGATGAAAGCCTGAAGCGGTTCCTGGACCGTTTCATCACTGAGGCGCGACGGATCCCGCACCTCTCCGACGAACTGAAGCTCAACGCCTTCGTCGCCACTTTGGCGGCGGGGGACTTCTTCAAGCACCTGTCGCACCAGCGCCCGCAGACTTTCAGGGAGGCGGAGACCATTGCCCGGGCGTATATCACGGCCGAAGAGACCAACGAAGCAAAACGCCCCGAGCGGGCGGATCGGCCCCCGGAGACCTCCAGAGCCTCTGGTGGAAGAAAGAGGGACAGCGGCAGGCGCTTCATGGAGCGCCGAAAGCAGCAGCGGCCCCCGCCGGGGCCTAAGAAGGATTACAGCAGGGCCTCTCTGACCCCGCTGAATGATAGCCGCACAAACATCCTGATGCAGATCCAGGATGAAAGATTCTTCAAGTGGCCCAAGACACCCAAGGGTCCCAGCGGCGGCCACTGCACAATCTTGCCGCACCACCGCCTATGCGGGGCACTCGACCGAGAACCGCCACACCCGCAAAGCAGGAGATTGAAGATCTCGATCCGGCGAGGACACTTGAAGAGATTCGTGAAAGGCTCGGGCAAGAACGCCCCCTGCGGGCAAGTGAGAACCCAGCGAGCCACCAAGAGCCCGCACGGCGGCCGGCGTAGTCCACATGATCTCTTCCGCCGACGCTGCAAACGCCAGGCGCGGACCGCCGGAGATAGCTTCCAGTAGCAAGCGGGCGAAGTTAGGGGTTAGAAATGATGTCATTAGCTTTAGCAGCGAAGACATGGCACATGTAACTTCCCCCCATACTGACCCCCTTGTTGTATCGGCCCTCGTTTCTGCTGGTGGTGATGACTACCAGCTGAAACGGGTCTTCATTGATAATGGAAGCTCACAAAATTTGCTGTATCTTACCGCGTTCACCAAACTGGGACTAAAACGTAGCCAAATGAAGGCAGCAAACGGACCATTATACGGCTTGGACAACGAGCCTGTTCCAGTGCAAGGGATTATACGACTGGAAGTCACGATGGGGACTCACCCGCGCTCTATGACGCGCGAGTTGGCGTTCCTCGTCGTCGACCTTCCGTCTGTCTACAATGCCATACTCGGCAGACCATTCCTGACGGCCTTCGAAGCCGTCACGTCCATCCCGCACCTGAAGGTGAAATTTCCCACCCCTTGGGGAGTGGGAGAAGTTCTTGGAGACCAAGAAATGGGGCGGACATGCTACTTGTCCCAAATCAGTCCTATGACATCATGCGGACCAAGTGAAGACCTGGACCTCCGCGACGAGACGTCGCTCCAACAGGCCCAGTCAGGGGAGGAAACTGAGGCGATTCCGCTCGATCCCTCCGATCCGAGCAGTGCCAAAGGCAGGAAATCCCTTCAACCCGGAGATCGCGACGGACTAATTACCTTCCTACGGACCAACTCCGATGTGTTTGCATGGGGCTCGCCGACATGCCCGGGATATCGGGCCAAGTCATAGTCCACAAGCCGGGCCTTGACGCGAGCCGAAACCCGTCCGTGAGCGGAGGAACCACTCCGTCGAGAAGTTGGTCGCCATCGAGAAGAAGTGAAGAGGCTCTTGGACGCAGGATTTATTAGAGAAGTCCAAGACCGTGAGTGGTGTCCAACGTCGTGGCCGGGTAAAAAAGAGCAAAATGCAAGTGGTGGATGTGTGTCGACTTCACCGACGTGAATAAGGCCTCGCCCCAAAGATAGCTTTCCGCTCCCAAGGATTGACCAACTCGTGGACTCCACGTCCGGGCACGAAGCTGCTGAGCTTCATGGACGCGCGTACTGGATACAACCAGATCCGGATGGACCAGCAGGACGAGGAGCACACCTCGTTCATGACAGACCAAGGGACGTATTGCTACAAAATGATGCCCTTTGGTCTCAAGAATGCGGGCGCAACGTACCAGCGCCTCGTAAACAAGATGTTTGCAGCTCAAATCGGGCGGAATGTGGAGGTGTACGTCGACGATATGCTCGTAAAAAGCAAGGTCGCAAGCCGCCACGTCGACGACCTGGACGAGACCTTCCAGATCCTCCGACAGCATGGGATGAAGCTTAACCCCGCCAAATGCGCGTTCGGGGTAACCTCTGGAAAATTCTTAGGCTTCATTGTATCCCAGCGCGGAATAGAAGCCAATCCGGAGAAGATCAAGGCAATACTCGATTTGAACCCTCCGCGTACAATAAAGGAAGTCCAGAAGGCGACGGGGCGGATAGCCGCCATCTCGGTTCTTAGCCAAGTCACCGAGAAATACTTGCCTTTCTTCAAGGCGCTAAGGGGCACCAAGTCACACGGGTTCGAGATGGAACGAAGAATGCGATTAAAGCGTTCGTGGAATCAAGACCTACCTCTCCCAGCGCCCCATTTTGCCTAAGCTCACCGCGCGCGGAGAGGATCTCTACCTCTACCGGCAACGTCGCCTTCCGCCCTTAGCTCCGTGTTAGTGGCGGAACATGAAGGCAAGCGGAAATGGTGTACTACGTGAGCCGGGTGCCGACTTCCGGGACGTAGAAACCCGTTATCCGCTGAAAAGATGGCGCTCGCACTCGTCTATGCAAATAGGAAGCCGCGACCCTACTTCCAGTCACATCGGATCGTCGTGCTAACGAGACCGGCCGTTGAGGACGATTTTGCGAGGCCCGAGACGCGTCCGGCCTACTGGTCAGTGGTCATGTCGAGCTCGGGAGTTCGACTGGAGTTCGGCCGCGACCGGCCGTGGAAAGGGCAAGGCCCTGGCGGACTTCATTGTCGGCACGACGCAGAGCGGCGAGAGGACAACAACGCGAGAAGAAGACGGACGGAGATCTCGCCGTATGGACTCTCAACGTGGACGGATCGTCAACCCCAGGCGGCGGCGGAGAGTGGTGTTGTGCTAAGGACGCCCGAAGGCATGGAGATCACATACTCCGTTACACGGCCTTCCCGCCACGAACAACGTTGCGAATATGAAGCCCTCCTCGCGGGCCTCGCGATCGGGCGAGGGAGTGTTCCGCGCGGTCGTCGGTCGTGCGTAGTGATTTCGAGCTCGTGGTCAACCAGGTGAAAGGGAACTTGCCGCGAACCCACAACTAGTGAGGTATCGCGGAAGTAAGAACCCCGATCCCCGAGTTCGGTCGGTCGAGATCGAGCATATCCCGAGATCGATAACGAACGCGTCGACCGGCTGGCCCGGACGCATGCCGCGTAATCCGCGGAGCGTGACGCGAGGGAGCCCAGAGAAGTTTTAAACGCACCCAGCATCGACGCCGAGGACAAAGAAGTAATGCAGATCGACACGGGAGATAATTGGATGACGCCTACATACACGGTTCTTGTCGGAGGGAACCTTACCGTAAGACGCCAACGATGATGCGGGTCAAGAAAGCGGCGGGATGGTACACGATTTGAACGGAAGGTCAGACAGACGGGGATACTCGGCTCCCCTCCCGAAATGTCTTACCCCGAGAGGAGGCCGACTACGCGTTGGCGTAGTACACTTGGGTCGTGCGGATCACACATTGGCGGGAAAAATCTAGCATTCAACGTCATGCGCGGGGCTTCTCTTGGCCCACCATGAAGCGAGACGCTATGGAGTTCGTCGCAAGTGTGAAAGTTGCAGTCCACGGCAACATGACACACCAGCCCGCACACCGAGCCGCACTATCTCCGATCCCCATGGCCGTTCGCGCAATGGGGGCTCGACATACTTGGTCCACTTCCAATGGCAGCCGATGGACAGAGAAAATTTCTGATCGTCGGTATCGACTATTTTACGAAATGGGTGGAAGCTGCCCCTCTCGCTAAGATCACTGAGCACAATGCGACGGAGTTCCTCCGCCAAGGCATTGTTGCCGCTTTGGGACCCCCGAGGTTGTGGTGACCGACAACGGACCCAATTCACTGGAAAACGCCACAAAATACCGCCGCAACCTCGCATCAAGGCCGGTGCACACATCCGTGGCGCACCCGCACCCAACGGCAGGTCGGTTACCAACCGCAAGTTGCTGCATGGGATAAAGACCCGACTGGAAGACGCAGGGGGCTCCTGGGTGGAGGAGCTACCATCAGTGCTATGGTCGTACCGAACGACTACGAGGGAATCAACAAGGGAGACGCCTTTCAACCTCTGCTTCGGAGTTGAGGCAGTGGTTCCCGTAGAAGTGGGAATGCCAAGCCTGCGAGTCGAACACTTCGACCCAGCTACCAACGCGCAGAAGCTCAGGGAAAGTCTGGACTTGCTCTCAGAAGTTCGGGACGCCGCGCGGCTCCGAACCGCCGCCTACCAGCAGCGAGTCGCGCGGTACTACAACAAGCGGGTGAAAGCACGCCCGCTAGAAGTTGGAGATCTGGTCCTCCGGAGCGTAGAGGCGGCTGGGAAAGACCGCGGTCAGAACAAACTCTCCCGGGATGGGAGGGGCCGTTCTTCGTCTCCGCAATCCTCCCGAGCGGAGCGCACAAACTACGCGCCTTTAACGGCAAACTTGTCCCACGGACATGGAATGCCGCCAACTTAAGGAAGTATTATCAATGATGCAACGGCGATCCAGGTAAGTCGCACGCGCATACATCATGATGAATGCTTGAGCATGTTTTCTGTCTTTTGGTTAACATTATCACTCTTATTGTCATATTGCATATTCATTCGTGTGAATTGATGGCATGCATTGCACAATCAAATCAAACGACCTAGACTGCCCCTGAGTCGGGAGGACAAGCGTCCGTCCGTAAAACCAGTCCTTGGCTCAGTGCCAGGCGGTCCAGAGCAGACCGTCACGGGACTCCGTCCTCACGCTAGATGGCCTGGGGACGGCTCTACTCACCATGGCTTCGCGCCAAAAGGCCCCAGCGGCCACCCAGAGACTCGGCCCCGTGCTAGTCAGCCCGGAGGCGTCCAGCCGTGGGCTGAGACACCGGATCCAGGCGATCCATTCCAAAGGCTACGCGCCTACGACCCGTGCGGTCAAGACCCATAGGCCTGGGGGCTCTTGGAGTCCCCACTCTACGGCCAACAAAACCTTAGGGGGCGTGCGACGACCTTCTTGCACAGAAGAGAGCACCTACAGTCTACAATGGTCGTGGGCTAGGACCTCAACTTGGTGTTCATAACGCTTTGAGCAGGAGCGACACACCTCCCGCAATTATACGCGACCGAGGCCTAGGGCAGGAGTCCCGGAGTTAACGCGGCCCGACCGCTGCGCTAGCCCTCGCAGAGGCTCCAGGGGCTTGGCGACGACATCCGCTTTACCGGATCGAGCTCCCCAAACGCGTGAGCTGTGACGACATCCTCTTACGAAGGACGAGCACCACGCAAGAAGGCGCCTGTATAGGGCCTTAATCAAAACGGCTCCAAAGGGCCCAATACTCAAACGCGAAGCATGATCCAACAAGTAAAGCGAAGCAAAAGGCGAACAACGCTGTATGATAAGGGAAGCATGGACGCGAAGCGCAAGCAAAAGCTTCTCATTTATACAGACATTATACAAGCGACAAGCATGATACAACAACAGAAACCGAACTCGAAACTTAACGGGCGATGAAGCTAATCGGCCAGGACTCGACGGGCCGCTTCCTCAGGGAACGTCTTCAGGCGCGACGCTTCTCCTACACCGGCGTTTCCTGGATGAAGGACGCCGGCTGGGACGTGAGGAGCCGCCAGGGAGACGATCCTGCGGCACAAGCGGATACCGTCCCAAAAGCGAGTATCCATCGCCACCGCCACTGCGGGAGAGTCTTTGCCCGACCGCGTCGCGACTAGCCCTGATGATCTGTCCTCCGGAAAGAAGGCCCTCCAGTGTGCCACTCTCCGCCGCACCGCCCAACCTACTCGGTGAGGGATGCTATCTCGAGCCAGATCGCCGCGGCGAGATGGTGCCCGTCAACGATGACCCGCTCAAGGCCGCCGCGGAAAGAGTCGGGCGCACCTCGAGGGGGACAAGATCGTCTGAGAACTGCGCGAGAAGGAAAGTTAGAAGCATGACCAAAATGGACAAACAAAGGGAAGAAGTCCAGAAGGAGACAACCGTACCAAAAGATGTTCAGCGCGCATGAAGCGCGTGAAACTGCACAGGAGAGCCTCTCTCTGGGGCTCAACTTCCTCAACAACATGGGGAGGGCTGGCTGGAAGGCTGGCCGCCGAAGGAGCGCTCGCAGGCTCCTGCCGCGAGGACGTCCCGGCCGCCCCTTCGCTAGTCTGAACCACATCAGCCGCAGGAGCGTCGCCGACCGCCGAGCATGCGACCCGTGCAGGCTCATCCAAAGGGGCCACTCTCTGGGGCTCCGTCTCTCGACTGCGTGAGGAGGGTCGGGGACTGAAGGACCGCAGCCGCAGAACACTCGGGGCTCTCGCCACGAGTGCGACCCGGCTTCCCCTTCGTCGGCCTGTTCCGGAACAGCAGCAGGAGCCGTCCCAGCCTCTGAGAATACCACCAGGATCCCAGGACGCCCGTACGCAGAGACGGGCTCGACAAGAATAGCTGGCAACGATGCAGGCCCCCTGGCCTCCGACGCCGGCTCAGGCGCTGAAACCGATGGCCTCTCAGGGCTATCCAGAACAACAACGTCCCCCGACGCCTCAGCGATACAGCTAGCAGGAAGGTCCCCAGTAGGTAGAGACTCGACCTCGCCGACTTCGTGAGCGGATGGCTCCGCGATCGAAGTCGATGAAGGTACGGCAGTTTCCCTTTGGCGGCGCGCCCTGGCAGATCTCGTCGAAGCCGAACTTCTCGCAGCTGAAGAACCGACGACTCGCCTTCTCGACCTCCTTCGAGAGACGTCGCTTCCCTCAACCTTTGAGGGCTGCCGCGTCTCATCATCGCTCAAGAACGCAGCAGAGAACAACTCTCCTCCGCAAAGATCGCGGGATGCGGATGAGTCTCCATATCTCCAGGACCTCCACGGATGGCCTGGCCACGCCGCCCGGGATGGGGAGGTCCCCATCGGCAATCTCAAACGTGATAGGGGAAAGGTAGTGGCCCGTTTTTAAAGTTCTCCTCCTCGCATCGAACGAGCGGAGATCGGCTTCGAGGATTCGGCCGATGTCCTCATCGGCAGGCTTGTTCGGAAGAACTCCGAGATCGGGCCCCACCCTCTCTAAGCTCATACTCGAAAGGCGTCTGGAGGAAGAAGAAGCGCTCCTTCCAGCCCTTAACGGAGTCGGGATTTGTGCCACGCAAGTTGAATCCTGCCCTGGGGGTGAGCGATATCCAATCCTCCGACTCCGAGGCCCGAAAAATTACCCTGGCCGCCTTCGCGTCAAAGTCGCACTGGTGCATGATGGCGAAGACGCACAGAGACACCAGGTAGCGTAAGGCGTTAGGGTGAAGCCTGGCCATGGGAACTCCCAGTGCATCGACTATTGCATGCAGCAAGCAGTGCAATGAAATACGAAGTCCTCCCTTCAGATGGTACTCATAAACTGTTATAAAACCCTCTGGAGGGGCGTCGGCTCTATCTTGAGGACCAGGAGCAAGGGAAATCAGCTCGCCGGGAATCGCATAGTCTACCCTAAGGGAGGCTATATACGCCTCAGTCAAAATCGATCCGGTGTTGCGAACACCATGGCGCGGCTACTGCGGACACGGGAAGAAGAAGGGCTTTTGTTTTATTTGCCATTTGTTTTTAAGAACTTCAAGAATGAAGGTAGAAGAAGTCGGCGGAAGGAAAAGAAACGATCAAGCGTCCGGTTTAAATAGACAACGCCGAACAAAGAGGCGGGAAATGAAATTGCCACCGCCGGCGAGGTTGAGGCACGTGGCGGCATCCCAAAGACACATGAGAACTCCAATCGAGTGCCATGATGGCTAGGCGACAGAGCTAGCGACGCGTCCCCTTCGGGGATCGGCTAGCACCCGCGTTGGCGCCGCCGTATTAAATGCGGGCTCACGATAGCAGAGCCCCCAATTGACGTGCGCAAAAAAAAAAAAAAAAAAGAGAAAACAACCAAGGAACAGGAAAATCCGACAGGAGAAACAATACGAAAGGCAGAGTTCTCATTACGACAAAATATTTCTGTTACAACGCTAACAGGAAAAAGAAGTGCTCCACAGCATCAAAGCAGTTATTGGAACCAGAGGCCAGCGTAAGAATTTTGGGCGCGATAATCCACCAACTGACCACGAGATCGGATACGCAAGTTGCGAGGATCTAGGACACCTGCGCGGAAGTTTGGATCCTCCAGCAAGGCCAGCCTCTGGTATACCCGGGCGGCGTCCCGTAGGGCCCGTCCCGGGATCGGATTCGGTCCCTCGTTATGAAGCCTCGACCCTAACTCTGACTGCAACTCGGCGACCTCAGCTTCATGCCGCTTCTTAAGCTGCTCGAGCTCCGCTTCAAGGGCCAAAATGCGGGCCTGCGCCCCCACATTAGCGTCCGCTAGACGAGCGGCCCGAGCCTCAGACTCGGCCCAGGCGCCCTCCAAGTGTGCAACACGGGCCCTGAGCCGCTCCACTCTTCGCGGCGGGACCATTGCGAACCGTGGAGGTGTCCCTCAACTCCGAGAAGGGCCAGCAACCGTGGCCTCAGAGAAGGCGCTTCCAAAGACGCCCGATCCTGAAAGAGCGGGGCCGTGAGAGCCGGATTCGGACTCGTGAGAAGAATATTCTGAGTCGCTGGAAAAGTCCGCCATTCGATTTCACAGCAGGAGATCGAGCGCAAAAGGTCAAGACAACCAGAGGACGAGCAAGTACAGAAGGGAGCCAAAAGTCGGGGGAAAACGTTTAAATAAGCGAGTTTTCTCCCGAAGAGGCGGCAAATCCGAAAAATCAGAACGCATTTAAAGCAGGGCAAATGAAGGCTTGCCGCGTGGAGAGTTCCTGAAAACTCGCACGCTCCCCAGATGAAATGAAGTCTCGATGGCTGGCAGGCATTAAATGCGCCAGCCGTCTCAAGGGACATGACGGTTGGCAGAGACCCCACGGGCTCCTGGGAATGACACGTGGACCATCAGGGCAATATGCCCGGGAAATGGAAAAACGCATTCACAAAGGCAAGACAAAAGCTGAAACAAAAAAAAAAAAGAGGCTACTTCTTTTATTAAATACTTCTTGTAAAGTACAAGGACCGCAACCATGAAGCTGCGAGAAAGAGAAAACTGTAGTGCGAAGCCCGGTATGTCTCCCTCGCGAAGCCCTAGGAGAGCCCGGCGAACGACGGCGGCAGAACCAGTCGGAATTGCACCGGCGAATCAAGGAAGTGGGAGCATCCCGGTGGGAGTCTCTAATTCAATCCACTGGGTCAGGAAGCATCAAGTCAAGCACTCACAGGGAAAGTCCGATGTCAAGCCCGGCTTTCCCAGGAGGGATACTTACCTCGCACCCCTTCTATGGCCGGGTCGCACCGGCCCGGCGCACGGAGACCTCTCCTCCGAAAGCCGTCAGAAGCGGGAGAAGATACTCGGAGGAAGTCAAAGAATCCCGCCCAGCCAGCCAAGCCACAACCAAGAAGGAGGCGCATGACAACGGCAGGACGATTGAGCCATTCTCGTTAGCAAAGAAAAAAAGCCACAAGGCTTGGACTACAACGGTCTCCGTCAGGGAACCCGGGCGTGCAAGTGGTCCATCCGACTCCTTCTCGAGTGCCCACCAGGGGCGGGCAAAGCCGGAATCTCCTCATCGCCTCTCCAGTTCTTTGGTAAGGGATGAACTCCACTCGCTCGAGTGACCCCCCTATTTATAGATATAACACAGGCCATCCCTTCACCCGGCGTGACACGGCATCCAGTGAACGTCTTTCGGGCAACAAGAAGAAGATCCGCAAGTCGACGAAACCCAAGACGCGCGAATCTCGCGGGGCGAGGTGACGGTCGCAAAAGACTCGAAAAGCTCCGCCTGCCCCGGGAAAGGCGCGAAATGGGAAGACGACAAAAGTGGCGCGGCACGAGGAAGGGCAGAGGCCGCGGGAAATGGACCCAATGGACATGCCGGGCCCGACCACCGGCCGCCTGGGCATGGGGGCTAGTGTTGGGTCCCATGTTCCGCCCCATGAGATGAGTCCAGTGCCCATAAAGCAAACAATGCCCATGAGAAAATCAGAGCTCGCGAGAAAGCGTCACCAGATCCAACTGGGAATAGGCGCGAAGTCACGCCAACGGAAACTCGCAGCGCATTAAATGCGTCACGGAATAAAGGCGTGAAAGGCGGAAAGGCTAGCTATGATAGGCATGGCCGGGCGCCACGCCAACGCCCATGCCTTTGTCTGCAGACGGCCAACCACTCCTCTCTCAAGGAAAATCGAGCGTGATCAATAAGACAAACAGCCAGCGTGTTCGGCACGCTATCGATAGCCGTGGACTTGGATGTCAACGAACGCGACCAACGGCGCAACGACCTGTGCAACAGGCGTCTTGGCGCCAAGAGTCCAAACGGGAGGAGGCATATATAAGCGCCCTCACCCTCCGAGAAAGGGATTGGCTCCAATTCGGATTCCAACTCCAAGAACAATTTTTCCAGTTCTCGCGATCTTGCGACTAAGGGTAACCTTGGATCCCAAGCTCTAATCCGGCTTCCATAAGGCTCCAATCCTCCTGAGCGGATTGGACCAAATCGCTCTCCTTCTTCTCATCCCGCCAAGCGGGGAAAGTTAGCCACTCATCGCAGTGCGCACTGGAGGGAAGCCAGCCTTCCATCACCCGCTCACCGCATTTCTACTCATCACCACATAAGTTCTTCTTACGCATCACAAGATTTTACGCGCACAACCTTAGCGTGCGCATTTCCGTCATTGCGGGAATTTGTCGACTTGAGCGTCGGAGTGGCCTTCAGTGGGAGAAATCTCTGGGACCCTTCACCTCTTGTTTGTTGTTTGTGTTGTGCGGAGTCAGGGTTCGAGAGACGAGACCAGGATCCTTCTTCCAGAGCTCCACGCGTTTTTTAGAATCCGGGCGCTCCTAATCCGTCACGACAACCTTGGGCCGGGACGCAACAGGGGCTAATTAGATGACCGAAATTTGGTCCAATATTACATTAAATTATACGCCAGTTTACATGAGGATAAGTAAATAAGTTAAGGAGTAGAATTTTACGACAAAAAATATAAATAATAGGGAGTAAAAAAATAAAAAATATATATAATTTAATTAAAAATTAAAATATAATTTAATACTAGAATAGTATGATATCGGTGTGATTGCCATTGTTTTAAAATATTAATTAAAGTGAAATAAGAAAAGGCTAAAGGAAAAAAGGTAATGATGAAGTTTTCTAATTTGGGTTAAGCTGACAAAGGGTGCGCTTGAGATGAGCCCACCTTCTTCTTTTAGGACCTCCGCTCCGACCACCGGCCTCCATTTGGTCCGACCATCCCTGCCAAATCGGCGTCTACTATCAGATCACTTCCTCTTCAGCGGGACCACACCTCCCTCTCTCTCTCTCTCTCTCATTTCACCGGTTACACGCGTTTTGTATCGAGTATTCAGAAACACGCGCCGTAGGGCAATATTTCTTCTGCTTTGGTCCTTCTGCTATTTCATTATATCTGGTTTCTCTGAGCTTAAGAGTCTCATCTTCCGTCTTTCGAGCTTTCTCTGTTGTTTCTCGAGGATTCAGCAATGGCGACCCAACTCCTATTGGGGTCGACTAATGACCCGACGGCACAGAAAAGTGTGCTCATTACGGGAGGAGAATCCAAACCCGAACCGGCAATGCCGAGGGCAAGAAAGAGTGGGAAGCAGCAAAACGGGCCGGCTCAGAAGAAGCAGCCTCAGAGAGGAATGGGGGTGGCCCAGCTTGAGCGGTTGAGGCTACAAGAGCGCTGGAAAAAGATGACCGAAATTAGCCCTTCGGTTCATCCCCATCACGTTAAGTATCCGAATCCGTACCCATATTTTGACCCGCCGACTTCTGGGGTCCCAGTCCAGTTGCCGAAATTGGGCGGGTTCGGTGAACGGTTAGTTCTCCACCATGGATTTCCGGTTCACGGTGGCCCATCGTCACCGGCCCACTTTTTCCCTGACGGTTTTCCGGCGAGTTCGTATGGCGGGATGGCCGGGGCAGTACTTGACCCGAGTACTCGTGGTTTTGGTGGGTTGGAGGGCTTGAGAGAGCTTCCTTCAATCCCAAAGCTCGATACTGAAATGGATAGCAATGGTATCGCTTCCAAGGTTTGTGTTACTGTTCCATTGATTTTCTTCGTCTTCTTCTTCTTCATTTTTCAAATAAAAAAAAAACTTTTTGATAATTCTCTCTCTCTCTCTCTCTATCTGTCTTTGATTGGTTGTTTTCTGAAAATGTTTTTCATGTTGTAGAAGAAGAGGATTATGGAAGGAACTAGAGAGAAATGTGAGGTACTGTATGCTTTTTAAACTGTTTTAGAAGAGTATTTTTTTCTCTGGAATCATATTTTGCTGTGAAAACAAGAATTAGTGATTTCAGTGCGAATTAATCGGAGCGCGGTGGTTAAATCTGTAGGGGGTGGAGGTAGTGGCGGTTCACCGGAAGGGAAACGCCGTGGGAGGTGGTGTCGTCATGGAGTACGGTTTCTTCCCTTCAGCCAAAGACACCATGGAATTCCTTTCGCCCTCTTCAACGGCAGCTGCCGGCGATCGCTTCTCTCCCTTCGGAAGCACCGAAACCTCAATCGATCTATCGTTGAAGCTTTAGTGCATGATCTATCATATATACTGATCTCTCTCTCCATCTTCCAGTGTTGATTGTTCTATCTTTGGTTTGTAAATCTGTTTTAAAAATGAATTAAATTATGCAAGTTTAATTGTTGGTTTAATCATTAATGCAACTACTACATTAATAGATATACTGCAACCAAAATATAACATGCTTTTGCTGATTCAGACCATTGAAATTTGAAGAAAAATTAATGCTCAACATATAACTTAGGTTTTATATGTTTTTTTAATTATTTTTCTCACCTCCTTTGTGATGAGATATGCCACACTAAGATTTAATAGAGAACAAACCCTAATTAATGAGAGAAGTTTAGTTAGATCTTGTGTTTGAATAAGGTGTGTTACAAGCGCTTTAATTATCTTAGGCATTTGAATATCTTATACGAGGTTCATATTTTATGAGAAGTTAATTAATGTTGATTATTTTGTCTTCCTCTTCATTAGTCATTAATTAATGTAGATTTTCTGTTTAGACAGGTGGTTAATTATATATCTTATTATTGATTCACTCTTGTTGTGATTGAAGGAGGGTGTCCATTTTATTATGATCATCTTAAATATTAAATTTTTTTTTTATCCTTCTAATTGTTTATATTATTTCAAAAATAATAGATTGTGAAGATTTATGTAATATTTTAATATATTATTTAATTTTAACCTTTTAAATTATGAAAAATTAGTTTAATGATTAGAATGATGAGAGAATCTAATATCTTAACGTGCCATAAAAAAATTTCATTGAAACCCATTTTGATGCAAAATTATTTTTTATTTATTGTCTATTTATTTACTTTTTGGGGGGTTGATTTTTGCTCTTTTCTCCTTTTTAATGTGGAAATTTATTGTGATGATTGTTTTAGTAATTTTATTGTGAAAGATATTTTACAAGTTATTTTATAACAAAAATATCTCTTCTCTATGAGAAATTAGGTTTTTTAATTCAAAACTATTTTATAAAAGTAATTCAAAATTCTTAATTAGTAACTAATGGTTTTATTGTAAGCAAAAATTTTATAAAATATGCTATAAGCACCGGTTAATTATCAAAAGACATATAATTATAACATATTAATATGGCATTTTTCATTCAAAGATGTACTCATCAAGTTTTCTTTCAAAAACATATTAATAATTAGATTTCACTAAATCCAATACCATACTTATTCAAATGAAGCCCTCTCAATGCATAAAATAAGATAGATCTTGGCCACTAGGGCCAACTCAAAATGAGAGATGGATGAGAGATATAGTGTTTTATTTATATGTCATTTATCTGATAGTTCTGTTTCGATTGCATATATAATTAGAAAACCTAATCTTAGTCTGAGCTATCTTCTATGTAGTCTTATGAGCCTCACATTAAAAAAATAGACGATGGACTAATTCCTTAACAGATTTACAAAACAGACACTAAGATAGAAGATGAATGAATCTTTATCTGTCTAAAGTATTGAGGCAATTTTTGATTGCCAGCCAAGGAAAAACGCGTGTGAAGGATAAAAACTAGGGCCCTAGACTAAAAGGGCCCAATTCACTTTCAAACCAGCTAGTTTGAAGATCCTTTAAACCGACTAGACTAAGAAAATGCCATTTTTTTTGGTTTTCGTCTAATAAAATATCACCCAACACAGAGCGAAATAGCACGACCACTCAAATCATTTTATTATTATTATTTTTGGTATGGTAAAGTCAATGAAAACGATTATAAGATTTATTATTGCTACTCTTACTATACCAATTAATTATAAAATTTTAAAACTACCATATCTTTAATAATTAGTAATACTATAAAATGATAGGTGACACTTCCAATATAAAAATAATGAATGTAAATTCTAAAGTTGACCATTGTTATTTGATACTTGAACCTATGCCCTAATCAGATTATGTTTTGATTATCTTAAATACTAGACCCTTTGATTTTTTTTAATGAGATAGAATATTTTAAAAAATAGAGGATAAGATTTATAATATTTTAATACGTTTTTTAAAATAAAATAATTATACACGTAAATAATTTGCCATCTAATTAATTGCTAATTTACATATTCCTTGCACAAATGGCCTTGTTTCCTCTAATTAGGTTCCTCTGACTCATCTGATCTGCTCATAAAACTGAATCGGCTCTTTCGAGAGGACCAAAACCCTAGATTTCTCTCTCTCTCTGCCCCCTCTCCCTCTCTTCTCTCTCCCTCTCTCTGTGTCTTCCATCGCTTGATTCTGCTGCATTGGTCTGAGAAAATGAAGTTGTGGGTTTAGTGCCGTAGAGCTGGTTTTACACGGCGTAGCTGCTGAACGAAAGGTAGGCATCTCTGGCATTTCTGTTTTTGGGAGCGATAAGTCTGTTTAGGGCTTTGCTTAAAACAACGTGAAGAAAGAAAGCAAGAAGGCAGGCTAGTAGCGCTTAAAACAACGTGAAGTAAATAATAGCAAAAAAAAAGGGGAAGGCCAGCAGTAAAATTAACAACTTCAGTAATATCAGAAGCACTAGTCCATCTAAGATTTTGTTCCCAATGTGAGATGTTTAGTGAGAATACAATATATATCCATTAAAAATTAAAGTAAAAATATTAAATTGTTTTATTTGATTGGAAAATAACTATTCTATTCATGAACAAATAATATAAGTATAAATGAATTGATAAAATATCACATCATATCGGGTATATTTTTATGATATCCAGTTGAATTCCTCAAATCATTTAGCTCGATATCCTCAAAAACTTATAGCTGTCAATAGAATGATAGCAATGCTGTGTAGCCACTTGTTATGATGTGTGTCTCATCTATCTAAGTTTTTTTTTTTTTTTAAATTTGGATATGTAATATTAGCAGATGGTTGAAATGTCACAGTAGTTAGTAATGTTTAAAAGATAAAGTTAGGGGGACAAAGGCTAGGAAGTATTAAAGCATGTATGAAGCTTGCAGTGAGCTCTATATTGGCTAGTATGGCATAACAGAAAGGCTGTTAATCAAAAGGATGCTGGTGCTGATGCTGAAGCTTCGAGCTTTTTTCCTCCATAACTTATTTTTGGTTTGAGCTTTGGTCTCTGTCTTCTGTTCGATCTGCAGCCTTTATGTTACTGATCTCTTCCCCTCCCTTCGATCTCCAGGTTTCCCTTTGATGGGTAGAACTGTTTTTTATGTTATTCTGTTTCATTGTTTGGTAGTGCAGAAAAAGAATGCTGCCGTAGTTCATATTAGACTGAATTTTCACACACTGAAAATCACCATTTTTAAAGAAAAATTGCATGGAAGAGGGTACTATATTGAATATGTAAATTATATTTTTAGTATATGTAGATGAAATAATGAAAAATTCAAAATTAGTTATTAAGATATTTGAAAAATAATATAGCTTATTTTATTGGATCTATAGCTTATCAATATAGAGAGATGAATGATAATGTGACATATAAAATAAATATAAATTATTGTAATTTATGTACTTTGTCATAGAAAAAATAACTCTAGAACTAAGAGAAAAAACATAAAAGATAACTATTGAATCTACTATATTTTATAAATTAAAATGTTGAATAAGTAAATAATAACATGTAAATAACAAGCATTGTAGATAAGAGGATCTTAAGATGCATTAAAAATAATACATAACACAATAAATGTAATAAATATATGGATTAGATAATTTCTAATTTGTTTATCCTTTATAAAAAATAATAACAGTGTACTTAAAAAATATAGAAACCACAATTCTGAAATTATTTTTGATAGAGTAACATTAAAAAATAAGAAAACAAATAACAATATTTATAAACATTAAAAATTATATATATAGAAGATAAAATAAAAAATATTTATATTGATTCAATAACTTAAAACATAAACAAAATAAAAACATATTAGAAAAAGCCAACAATTCCCGTCTGAGAAAACAAAGCAGCTAGCATGGCACCGATAGTGGTTGCGACCACCAGCACCACCACTGGGGCAACACCGGTAGTGGTGGTGAAGTTAGTAAGGATATAAAGAAGATTCTAGAATTGGTGTTAGTTTTGTAATTTATGCTCTTCCTTTTCTACTTTCATTTTCTAAATATGAGATAAGTGAAAATGTTTTTCCCTATGTTTGATTGAAAATAATTTATTGGCAAATATTATTTTTTGCATTTTTTGATGTTTAGCTCAAATGAAAAAACATATTTTTTTCTTATTTTTTTATTTTGGTAGGTATATAAAAATAAGTTAATGAAAAACATAAACTTAAATTTTGAAAAATAGTTTTTTTTTTTAAAAAAAAATTTAACCAAAAAGTTATTTTTTAAAAGTTTATTTAGTACTCACTTTGACTACTAACTACGATAAATTAATATTTCCACTCAAAGATGATATTATTTATGACCCATGGTGCCTCAACCTGCTGGATGGCAAGCTAACTTTTAGGTGTGAGTACTAAAATTATAAATTTAGTTATAATTAATTCAGTTAAAAAAAATTTTTGAGATCAAATAAAAAATTGGGTTATAGTTAATTTTAGATCGAATCACAATGAATTAAATGATATTTGATAGGCACTTAATTGGTGCATTTGTGTATTTTGGGCAAAAAGGTCATGGCTGAAAAACACTTTGCTGGAGTTTAAGCGCACATTTGATAAATTACTAGCATTTAATGGGCACCTTATGGACGATTCTATATACTTTTGGCAAATTATCAGCGCTTGATAAGCGCCTGAGGAGATACGTGTGTGCTACAGTGTTTTGATGTGACACTCGATACATACCTGATGAGTGTATATGTGCTGATCTTTTATAAAAGTTACGTTTGGCTAATTTTTAGTTATTTTTTATCAGATTTTGAGAAAAAATGGAGAACAAAAGGAGAAGAATGGAGAAAAGGAGAGAGAAAAGACTAGAGGAGGACATCTGATGTAAGTTCAATGAATATTTTGGTAAATTTGTATCCTAACCTTTTTTATTTTTACTGATTTTTCTTTACTTTATTAAATATTTATTATTTTAAATGTTCATACATTTCATATTTTTATAACTAGACTATTTGTACTCCATATGTACGGGCTCTGATTCCTATTATTTGTAAATTTTATGAGATTTATACCTTACATTTATACATATTGTGTTATCAAGCAAGTTTTTTATATTTTTTATTCATATATATGCTGAAAATTTAATTTAATACTCTTATATGTTTTAATTTTCGTATATAATGTCTAATATATTTTCAATTTTCAAATATATGTTGTGTATGTATTTGTTTGTCAGTTAAAAAGAGATGTTGAATTACAAAAATTTTATTTATTTTTTATAATTTCTTATTGTAAATAGTCCATATATTTAAAAATTTTATAATATAAGTTTTGTATATTTTAAAATTTATATATTCAAATTTCTACAGAAATTTAATACATTTCATGACAAGTATTTGAAAGAATTATGATAAAAAATTTATAATTTGTGAAAGGATTAAGGATATCTGATCCAATATAAGAAAATATAAAAGATCGCTTATATTTGTGTAGAGTTTTTTCTTCACTGTGCACAAATCATTGTAACAAATCAGTGGTGATATATTATGATATATCTTAATATATTAAAATCGTAACATTTCATGACAAGTATTTGAAAGAATTATGATAAAAAATTTATAATTTGTGAAAGGATTAAGGATATCTGATCCAATATAAGAAAATATAAAAGATTGCTTATATTTGTGTAGAGTTTTTTCTTCACTGTGCACAAATCATTGTAACAAATCAGTGGTGATATATTATGATATATCTTAATATATTAAAATCGTAATTAATATTCGAATCTATCATCTATGGGGTAAAAGTAGCGTTTGGCCTCATATATAAGATTATATGTATGATATCCTATTTATGAGTTTTAAATAGTAATGTAAGGCCTTTAGTTGTGTAGAAATAAATATAACCTGTAATATTCGTTCATTTGCTAGTGAGGTCCTATCGGCCATTGGTCTATAAAAATTAGTATGATTTGTGCCTATTTTTTTTTTATATTGCATTATTTAAATTAAGAATTGGGGTATAATTTTAAATTCTATGCATGAATGTTATGGAAATTTACAACTTTGCATCTGAGTTTTTATCTATTATTCTTTCCAACATATTTTAGTGTAAATTATATATTTAATTGTAAAAAAATTATAAGTCTTACTTCATAATTGATGCACTATTACTCTTATTTTTCTTATTAATTTCCTTCAAATTAGCAACTCAAATCACATTTGCTGGTAAGGATGTTGTCCGAGAAGCTATTTGAGATGTTAGAACTAAGAATAAAAATGATTTGAATATTGTATTTTGTCCTAGAATAATAGCATTAGGATGTTTATTTTTATTTTGGATTGAATGGTTCTATATCAATTTAGTTATTGCGATATATTTATCAGTGATGTAGTTGAACTTCAATACTTTTTTTAGTAGTTCAAATGGGCTAGATTTTGAGTACTCTAATTTTTAATGTAAACGTATCTCCTTATGAATGCTTCAACTTTATGGTGTAGTCGGTATTTGGAGCCATTTTTTAGTGTGACATTTCGAGTTCCGTGAATTAAAAGGTTATTTTATTTGGGATCGATTGTTGATATTGATTTACAGTTCATGTTTGAAGTCAACTTTTGGAATTTTTGAAATTTTGTTGATAACTTGTGAGTTTTGATTTTAGAAATAAATTAGAATAATAATTTAATCGAATTATTATGATTTAAGCAAACAGTTATGGGATTGGGGACGTGACACTAACCACCATTGATATTCATCATATTGGTAGCGCCTTGACCTATCACTACCTTGAGCTATTGATATCAAAGATCTTGTCACCATTCATTAGTGGGTGGCACCTTTAACTGCAACTATCATTCAACTATTAGGATTTCTTAACTAAGGTATATTGCCTGCTGACATTCTAACTGTCACCATAACTTACTAGTAATCGATGACTAGATTTTTTATAAAGAATGAGTTTAAATTTTATTTTAATCATGATTAATTAAGTTGAGATAATTAAAATTAATTAAAATTGAGGTCAAAAAAGGAAAAAATTAGATCAAAAGTCAATTTTGGACTGAATTATTGTGAGTTAATGGATATCTGACTGGCGCCTAATGCACGTATTTGCATGGAATTAGTGGAAAGGTCACACTTAATGGATGCTTGATCGGACCTCGAGTGTGCTTTCCAGTGTACTTGCGCTGATGCATACTCAAGGGACACTTGAACGAGCTAATCAGTGTGCTCAATGCTAGATGCACGCTTGAGTGGTGCTTGTGTGCCACTCTATTTGGCCGTGACACTCAACGCACCTCCGACAAATGCTTATGCGTTACTTTACTATATAAATTATGTCCGATTAATTTTTAATTATTTTTCTTCCAAAGTTTGAGAGAGAAAATGAGAATAAGAGAAAATTAGAGAAGGTAAATTAAAGTGATCTTGAGTAAGATTTTGATAATTTAAAATTAAGACAAGTATATCTAAAACCTTCATTTCTTTGTTATTGTTCTTTCCTCACTTCATTGAGTATTTATTTTTTAAATGTTTATACATGTCATATTTTCATAACTAGATTATATATGTTTCATATGCATGTAATATCAATTTTATTTTCCTACAATATTGCATGAAATTCATGTTTAAATATGTATATATTATATTATTCATTGATTTCAACAATTATTTTATTGCATGTACTGAAATTTTAGCTAAATGACTCTTACATGTTTAATAGTGTTTCTACATATTTAAAATTATCTTGCATGTTCTAAAAAATTTATTAAAATTGCTCTATATTTTTACTAATAGAGATGAATTACTGAATTTTTTCAATTTTATTGATTTTTTTATACTATCTTAACAAGAATAGTTCTATATATTTAAGAACCTTATAATATTTTATATTTTAAAATATATTATGTCTAAATTTTTATAGAAAATTTAAGTATTGTATGATAAAGAAATCCAAAAAAATTAAAAAAACTCTATAATTTATTATAAAATCTAGAACATTTTCTCTTGAATGAAAAAATATAATGGTCATATAAAATTGAGTAAAATTTTTATTTAAATATGGTATATTATAATTATTTTAATATATTTTATTATAATCTTTTAGTGAAATCAATTTTATATGATAATGAGAAAATATAAAATCTTTAATTATGTAAAAATAAATATAATCTAAATTTTGATTATTTGCTCATTAGTCGGTGAAGTCTTATTGGCCTATGGTCTCTTAAAATAGCCTATTCAAACAAAATTTGTGTGGCACGTTTGAATTAAAGAATAAAAACAAAAATTTGAATGTTCTGCATATTTGACATGAAGATTCGCAGTATTACATTTGAATTGGATCCATTTTTTTCGATATAATTTAACAAAAAAGGTATATTTAATTAAAAAATTTATATATATTACTGAATTTTTAACTCAATTTTGCTTTTATTTTTCGTTAACCCTATCTAGATTAGTCGCTTGAATCACTTGTAGGTGAGGATTACGAAGGAAGAGCTATTGAAAGAGATTAGGATTAGAATTATGAAATATTTGATATTGTATTTTAATTTCTAAACAACAACTTATTATGTTTATGTTATATCGAACAATGAATTTGTAAGATAATGAAATGGATGTAATTTACTTTATTTACGGTTTGTAGTGTCATGGGATATTAATATGTTTGACAGCTAGACAATGATGAATTTTTTTAGTTTTCAGCTGAGTTGATTACTCTGATTTTGGTACATATATGACTCTTGATGTATAATCCAACGTCATGGTATAGTCGGTATTCTAACCACGTGATGACGTGGTATTTTGGGTCATATAATTTGATCATATTATTTTTATTTTGATCAGTAGAGGTATCGACGTGAAACTTACATTCACCGTTAATTGAGTTACTAATTATTAATATCGTTAATTATTAATGACGAGATTGAAATGTTTTAGGTCGCTTCATTGATCACCATACAGCATGCCTCGATTGAGCCCGTTAGTTACCAATATTTCAACTATTGCCACCCTATTTTCCGTTGTCGATCACTGGTCATTGATACGAATAGGCACATCAAAGTGTTTGTGGCCTCACTATTAAATAAAAATTATCATAACATGGTCCAATTAATGGTGAATACAAATATTTTATTAACCGTAAAAATAGCCTATTTAAACAAAATATATATATATATATTTGAATTAAATAATAAAAAGAAAATTTTGAAGAAATCTTCTAAAATATATATATATATTCCATGCTCTTGAGGTTTCTCAAATCTTTTATTCTTGTATGAAACTAAATCTTCCCAACTCAAGTTAAAAAAGAAATTTGTTAACAAATTATATTAAAAGATGTGAACAAATATTTTAAATTTCTAGTTACCAAAAAATTAATATTTTAAATTTTAGATTAAATATTATTAAAGAATAAATTGAGTCTAGCAAAAAGTATAAACCTAATTCAATTTTATTTACCAGGTCCATATGTACAAAAAGGCTTAAAGAATCAGAGCATCATTAAAGCAAGAGAATGTCCAAATGAGGCACAATAAATCAAGACCCGAAAAGGATCCTTGTAGCCAAAAATCGAGTTGAAACATGGGAGTGCTGGCCAACTAGTCGGATTATTAAACAGGTTATGATTCAGGATTCAAATTATGTACATAAAGGTAAATAACAAGTTAGAAGGATGGATTGGAGGGTATCGAGTTGATTTTCTAATTGGTCGAGTAACTCCATATACATGACTAGTGTACTGCATTCCAATAGATCATCCATCTAAAATATATAATTAGCAGTATTGTACATGTTTTGCTTTTCCTACGATTTAGAATGTGCAAAGTGATTGTTTACCAGTCTCATTATAGAGATGTGGCTAGTAACTAGACTATGAAGAAATTGTCATTGATTCTCAAATAATTATAAATATTAATCTTATTGCCACAAAGAGGGAATTGAACATTCAACTCAACTCAATTCCAAAGGTTTAGTCTCGAAATTCTTAACTTGCACATAAAGTGATTAGGAGCATGTCCTACAAACACTTTAGCTTCTTCACAAAATATGAAATTTAATTGTTCACATATACACATATAGATATCTTTTGCTCTTCTTCACTTTCTTTTTCTAATTTAAATAATTAAATTTAAAAGATTGACATTAGCATTGAAGGATAACTTGGAGAGTGTGTTTCAATTTTTTAGAAACTTTTGTTATGATTTGTGATATATAGGATTTAGATTTAAAAATTCAATCTTTCAAATTAAATCTAAATTCATAGGTATGCATCATAATAAAAAATTTAAATAATAAAAATACTTATCCACAAAACTAGAAAACTTAATTTACAAAATATTTTTAACAATAAAAATACTATTTGATGGGTCTAGTCGCGATACGAGCTCATTCGACAATTAGCCCACTTGCTAGTGAAGTAAGGCTTATGAGACTATCCAATTAGCCTATCTATTACGAGTATGCCCAAGGGAAATTAATGGGTGAGGACCAATAAATAGCTTTTGCATCTCAACCAATCACGGCCTAGGTCGACTCTCCCACCCAGTAGCAATAATCTAACAATGCAAGAAACGCCGACACGGCAGCCATCAACCAATGGTGATCATAGTCAACCCTAAAGAGCCACCTCGCTCGCCTACTGGCCGCAACTCCGGCCAATCCACGACAAATAGTTTGGCCAATGTCAACCATGACTCGCAGTAGTTACATCACCATCGTAAGATGATAAATGACATGGCGGCCATGGCCATTGACGGAATAGGTCACAAACCTGATTAGACACTTGTTACGAACTTTGGCGCTAAAAGTTTTCTCCACAAAGCATTACAAACATCATTTGCCTTCACAAAAAGAGGAGATTAATAGACCCCGGATTGAAGCAACTCTTGAGCGAGATGCAAGAGTTGAGAAAGAACCAAACTTTTTTTCTCAAACATAGCTCTTTCTTTTCTTTTCTAAGCCACTTCTCGTCAACTGAATTAGCTCATTCTCTTCTCCACAAAACATTACAAATATCTTTCGTTTTAACAAGAAAAGAGGATCGATCGATCCTCGATTGAATCAACTTTCGAGCGAAATACAATAGTTGAGAAAGAACCAAACTTTCTTTCTCGAAGACAGCTATTTCTATTTTTTCCTAAGTCGCTTCTTGTCAAGCGCATCCTAATGAGACACTCAACGAGTGCAATACTCCGGAGTTTTGCCCTTCAAACACCTTGAAGTTGCTCCCTATCGAGCGTAATACAGGAGCTCAGTCCTTTTCTCATATTCCTGTATACGTGCATCTTTGTATTTTTTTATATTATCTCATTTTTCTATTTTTTTAAAAAAATTTTTAATTTGAATGTCAAAAAATAAAACGGGGAGTGAGTTTCATTAATCATTTGACTTTTTATTCATTGTTTATAGTGTATAAGATTCAAGTTAGCAAAAATAAAGATCAAATTTACTATAATTTGACCCATAATAAAAAATTAAGTGATTCCCTTCTTCACACAATAATTCAAATATTAGAACGTATCACCATTTATTTAAGCTACTTATAACTCCTCTTTATTTATGAAATCTATTAAAATTTCAAAAATTAAAATAAAAAACAAAGAAATTCCTTCGTCCGGTAAACAACAGCACGTGGTCTACAGCCCACAGGAATCGTGTTTGATTGATTGGTGAGTGAACCGCAGAACAAACGTGGCCCATAATTAAAAAAAAAAACTAAAAAATATATTAGGCGTTCTTGAACCGCAATTCTCTCTACTTTACAGCTTCGCCGGATATTTGGTGCAGACAGGAGAGATAGGGAGAGAGGGGAGACGATCTGGAGTCGACGAGTTTCCGTCCGTCGCGTCGGAGGTTATGCCGGTTGGCTTACAGGTTCTCTCTTTTTATGGTCTTCGTTTGTGAATCAGATCTTGGTTTATATTATTCCATTTGATTGCAGATCTGATTTGATTGGGCGTTTAAGTAGTTAATTTCTGTTGTTTTTACAATTTGATATGAATTTATAATATGCATCGCTGTTGTTTAGGTTTTTTTTTTTTAGATTTGGAGTTCGGTTTCGGTAAGTTGAAGTCCGGAGGTTTTGGTCTTCGGAATTAAGTGATGGACTGTTGGTTTTGGTTGATTGCTTTAGCGCTTAGAGATTTGATTAGGCGGGCTGGATCTGGAATTAGGATTATTGCGGCAGAATTTGGTTGGGTTTTTGGGGCTAATAATTCGGTTTTATGGATTTAAAGATTCGGTTTTATGGGACTGTAGGCTAATTTTGTTTTGTTTTTCTTGGATTAGGGTTTGTGAATCTGTTAGTTGAAATTTGATAGTGTTTCAAAACATAAATTTGAAGGGTTATTTATTTTGTTGGTTGTGTTGTCTATTAGGGTTAGGCAGATTCGAGTAGTTGGGGGAGTAGTTGATTGTTAGGATTTGATTCGATGTTTAGGATAATAATTGTGTCCTGTGATAGTTGATGCCTTGGCTGATTGAATTTTAACTTAAGGATTGCAGTGGCTATGTTTGGTTCCGTTTCATATATGGTTGAATTATAAATTGGGGATTACGGTTTCAAATAATTAATTGTTAGAACTATGCTATGCAGGAAAAAAAATCTATCTATTAGTGAATAGACAAATTTCTTGTGACTAAGTACTACTTTAGAACGGTCACCTTTTGTTACTTGATTGAGATATCTTGTGGTGATCTGGATGTGGGTAAAGAGTCTTTTCTTATGTTGCCATTATGACTGTTTTTGAAATATGTGGTGCATTCCTTGCATATGTTAGCTGTTTTGTTATGTTTCTGGAGAAGGAATTCTTCTTGTTTCCGAGGAAACTATGACTCCAGCTTCATGTATTTCCTTGGATAACTGCTCCTTGGATAACAAAGCCTAAGATATTCAAAGATTAGCAATTGTTACAAATAATCTTTGTGCTGTCGAACTTTTTGGTGCATTTGATGTATTTCTTTTTGCACATCTGATAAGGTTTTAGTGCTAGTAACTTGTTATCTCTACTTGTGTTATTCCGTGTTTCAGCTGTATCAGGCTTTCTGTTTCTTGGCTAATCTTTTTGGTTATTTCAAATAACCTTTCTTCCATAACATGTCAGCAGGCTTTGGACTTTGATCTGAAAGGCTTTTCTACTTATACTAAGACATGGAGCATGCCAACTTCTGGTCAAATTGCTTCCACTTACAGATTATTTCAGTTGGGGAAATTCTTGATTGGCGATTTTTCAACCTTGGATATTTCCTTCTTCTTTCCTTTGTCAACTGCACTTAGGACCCAAGTTTTCATACATGAACAGTATATGAGGCCTAATGCAATTTCATTTTGAGTGCATTGTTGGATCTTTAGTGCGCTCCTATGAGTAAGTTCCTGCTACCATCATTACTGCAAGGTTATCTGCTGCCATTTTTTTCTTAATCTCTCTTTCTTTCACTAGCACATTCCATAGTTTACATCCTGTCAAGAGTTTCATATGGGGTAAATTTAAAGTGATGCATTACTGTCTATTGTACTTTTACTAGTGGAATATGTCTTGATTTTTGACACCAGTATTTGTTTTCTTCTCCCACAGGGCACAGATATCTCACTCAAATGGTTGTTTTGTGGTCTCCTCTGGAATAAGTTTACCCTGATTACACACTGTGCAGAAGTGGCAGTTTCTTTCCTTTTTTTAGCTCCTGAAGGGCATTCGTTAGGAGCTTAGACTTTGTGCAACATATAGCTATCTATGTTTTTTCTCAGCTTTGGTTATTTACACTTTGAGTCAGGTTTTGTTCTTCAAAAACATGTTCCTCAATCCTCAGCCATACCTGCTAGCTACCAGCTGCTACTACATCAGTGTCTCTGAGCGAGTACTTTCCAGTAATGACACTTTCAAATCTGCCCGTGTGAGATTATTGCTCGCCTTTTGATGCTTGCTTTGGTGGAAATTGATAGGTGGATTCAGCTGGGTTGGGCTGGCAGTTTAGTTTGATTTTTTAAATCTTATCTATAGTTCTACCAGAGACAATCATCATGTGTTTCACATATTAGTGGCTTGCCAATTTCTCTATAAATAAAGATACTGCAATCAGCTGTTTATTTTGCTGTTATCAAAACAAAATCACAATGGATAGGTAAGCTGTTCATTTTGGTGATTGGATGTAAAATCTTCTTTATTTTGTCAGTTTGTAACAGTTCTGACTCTTATAGGTACAAGATGATTAAGGAAGTTGGTGATGGAACTTTTGGGAACGTATGGAAAGCTATAAATAAACAGACAGGAGAAGTTGTAAGCTCTATTATTTTTTCCCCTCTTGTGACTTTATTTTTTTTTGGGGGGGGGGGCGGGAATAGTTGGCTGGTTCTGGGGCTTCCTGTTGCACGAGCAAGAGGATTGGCTGATGTATCTACTTGACTTTGCTGCTCATAGGTTGCTATAAAGAAGATGAAGAAAAAATATTGTTCCTGGGAGGAGTGCATAAACTTGAGAGAAGTGAAGGTAGTTTGGTTTTCTTTTGACCAACTTCTTGAATAATGCTTGTTATGTTATCATTTAAAAAAATTATTTCCCAATTTGTGCAGTCATTGAGGAAGTTGAACCATACAAATATTGTGAAGCTTAAAGAAGTAATTAGGGAACATGATATCCTGCACTTTGTTTTTGAATATATGGTAAGTGTGTTTGGAATTCTTTTGTTATTTAAGTTAATGCCATGGCCATTTGTTTACATTTGTCTTTTGAATTCTTGTTTGGGGAATGCTAGTACAATCCTTTTTTCTTTCTTTTGTCACTAGGAATGCAATTTATACCAGCTTATGAAAGAGAGGGGGAAACCTTTTTCTGAAATTGAAGTTCGAAGTTGGTGTTTTCAAGTGTTTCAAGGTCTTGCCTATATGCACCATCGTGGATATTTCCACCGGGACCTCAAACCAGGTATTACTTGCGTGTGTAAAGCATTGGTTTGGAAATCTTGTTCAATATAGTCTTGAGAAGATGCTCAAGCTTCTAGTTGATGAAACCTTCTGTGGAGTTATGAATTTGAGTTTCCTCTTTGTAAAGAAGTGGATGGACCAATGTATGAGGATCCCGTATTGTGAGATTTCGGGATGTTAGACATGCATGTTCTTACCTTGAAATTCTAACTCAAAACACAACAATGTTGTTGTCAAGCGATACATATTTCTAATCAGAATATGGTTGTGAGAAATAGGCTTCTTGTTTTCCAAGATGTTGTAATCCTAATTTTATTTAGGTAGTTGAAAAGTTTATTCAAATAGATTAGCAGCAGCTCAGTGCATGAGGATTCCACATTTGGGGTTATAGTGAGGTTCATATATATATGTATTCTTACCCTTGGCATTTTGTAGTGTGTTTCCGCAGTATGATGGATCTATAACCTCGATGTCACAATAAAGCAACATTACTGTTGTGTTAAGGTTTCATCATCTAGGGAAAAAAATCTTTTATATCATCTGTAAAAGTCAATGTAGACATGTTGGTAATAATGATTGAAATCCTTGTTGTATGCCTGCCCATTAAGTGTTGATTATGCAATGAAACAATATAAAATCCAAATGTTCTAGTTTGATATGAGGCAGGACTACAATAGATAGAGATGGGGGTTTTCTAGGTGATGGTTAGTGAAATAGTTGAAAATTGTGATGGTTGTTGTTTGACGTCAATCACTCGGCATATATTCATGGCATGGACAGCCTGTTTGCCGATGATTCCATGAATTTTGACATGCTGCATAGGCACTAGTTTGAAAATCTAAAGCATCGGTATTTTGTAAGCAAACCTTAGATAGTGGCTAACACCCACAGGCAGCTACAATGTGGCATTTTATTTATGGTCTTTAGCAAAAACTTTTTTGATTTAAACTTTTGGCCCCTTTAAGTTGGATAATAAATTAATGATGGTGGGTTTCTTTGTGTTGTAAAACCTTTTATTTTTGAAATGTTATGTTGGAGTGCCATGCTGTAGCCGACGGCAGATAGAAGATGTTCATTGTTGATTTTGGACCTATGACCGCAATTCATTACATAGTTTGCTCTCATATGCATGATCTTTTCTGATTTTATTGAATATATAGTTCCATGTGACATAGTTTGCTCACACATACATGATTTCTGATTCAATTGAATATATAATTCCATGCAATTTTCTTAAGTTGTATCATGTTGATAATCTGTTATCACTTGCTCATCTTATTACCGACTATCTACCTGGTAATGTACATATGCACTTATATGTTCTTTGAGTTGCTGTTACTCTGTAAGTTTTTGTATTTGATTTCAGAAAAAAGTTAAGCTAAACAATGATCCTTATTTTATATTAATATAGATTATAGATTTTTCAATTTGTGGTATGCTATCAACAAATGTTGTGGAATTTGAAAAATGGGAAGAATAATGCTTCAATAAATTCTATAGAGTTAGGATCAGATAGCCTTCTTTGTGAAATTTAAGCATTGTGAGTCTACTTTTTTGCATATCTAAAGTTTTCCATTTGTGTGCATTTTTTTAGAGAATCTGCTGGTTACGAAGGATATAATTAAGATTGCTGATTTTGGTCTTGCTCGGGAAATTACATCTGGGCCTCCATATACAGAATATGTCTCAACACGATGGTTAGGCTATTTTATCATGTGCTAAGCTGTGTTCATTGATGATACTGGTTCTTAATGTCAGGTACTTACCACTAAATTACTGCAGGTATCGTGCACCTGAGGTTCTGCTACAGTCGCCTACTTATACATCAGCAGTAGGTGAGTAAATTTAAGAGGAGTGAAGAACTTTTTTTAATAGCAAGAAAGCTTGTGTCAATGATGACCAAACAGTTTCTGCTTCCTTTTCAACTTTCAGATATGTGGGCAATGGGTGCTGTAATAGCTGAAATGTTTTCCCTCCGCCCCCTTTTTCCTGGTTTAAGGTACCGTAAGCTATTGTTACCCTGTGTCCTCTGTATTGTACTACTACTGAAAAGTGGCCATTTTGATTTTAACGAAAAATTTTTTACTCTTTAATGTGTTCTAGAAGCTAATTAATGTACTTGTCTACATTGGTGCAGTGAAGTAGATGAGATCTATAAAATTTGCTGTGTGATTGGCAGTCCAACAGAAGATTCTTGGGCCTATGGACTTCTACTTGCAAGAGCCATGAAGTACCAGTTCCCACAGGTACTTGTAGCCTTTTTAAGGACTGTAATACATTGCTCAATTCTGAATAGGTGTATGGAGTGATGTGCTACCTGTGATATGGACAATAGAAGATTCTAATTTGCTGCTGATCTTATGACACTTTATGCTTTGGTCCGGTCAATAATTTATGCTCGTGTAAGTTAATTGGGTGATTATATTGTCAGTTTTGAAGTACATATTTGAGCCGAACTGTGTGCCATGAAATTACTTGGCTATTACTTGATGGAAAGAAACCAAATTTCAATCCCATTAATTTTGGATTGAGTATGTTGCATCCTTGGACCCTTACTCTGATAAAGACGAGGATCCAACAGCAATACCAAATAGTATGTATGCGAAAAGGAAAGAGAGAAAGAGAATATGACACGTAAGATTTTTATGTGAGAAGCCCTTTTCTAAATGAGAGGAAAAACCAATGGGTTTTTTGTCCGAGAACTGCTTCTACTATGTGTGAGTACGAGTACAAGAGGCTGATGATTAAGTGTATGGAAACTCTTAGAGTTATTCTTACAACACAAGCCCTCTCTTTATCTTTCTATAATACAGTGTGGTTTTTCTGCTCTTTCTTTCTCTTAGTGCGTAAATGTAAGAGTTTTGGGTTTCGAATTTCAGATCTTTTGGTAGGTACAAAGTGAATGCTTATGTAGTAGCTGAAATCCTCTGCATGGAGCTACCACGTGGGGGTTGGCGTGTGTAGAAAGCCCTGCTACGAACTCTGTAAATTCACTTTGCCATGTCAGGAAGATTGCGTGCACGTAGTTTGCCTCTACGAGACGTCACATCACGCGTGCGCCGGAAGCCGTCATTCTCTGTACAGGTTGCGTGTTATAAGACACGCGTGCCTTAAAGGACATCATCTTTGAGTTGGCATCCTTGTCCGTCCCGAGCGTCCTTCCTGTGACAAGCCCCTGGGCCTTTGGGCCTTTTAGGTCTTCTTAGCCACGTTAGCCTCTTGGGCCTCGTGGGCTTTTTAGGCCATTCAGAGACATGGACCCATTTTATGGAAACGGGTTTTATCATTGGGCCTTGGGTATCAACTACCCATTACTAGCCCCCCATGCCAAAGGGTTCGAGGATCTCAACCTTTGTCATGTTTACCGTCCGCGGAAATGTCTCAAGTGTCACATGAAGGCATTCTCTTTTAGAAGTCCATTCGCGCCTTTGCTCCACGTCCGCCGTCTAGCTGTAGCCTGATGGTGGCACGCGATCTTCTCTCTGGCAAATATCCGGGGACGTTTTTTTGAAACCAGCTATTTGACCTAAAAGCCTGAGGACTTCTTGAGATAATCCGTCTGATACAAACGCCCGAGGATTCTCTTCGAGTCTGAGATGTTGGTGCGTTTCATCAACTGATCGCTTGAGATAACCCGTCTGATACAAACGCCCGAGGATTCTCTTCGAGTCTGAGATGTTGGTGCGTTTCATCAACTGATCGCTGTTGGTAAATGTGTTAGAGTCCATCAATGTCCTCGGGCATCGCCTACAATAGTTGCCTTGTCCGCGGCTGAACGTTGTCTTTCTCAGGTGCATACTTTGCAGGTGTCCACGTATGTTCAATTGAATTAGCTTGACAAAATGTCGTCCGCGAACTCCTCCAAATCCAAGGAGTTGGTCTGCGCCGCCAATTGGTGCATTTAAAACGCATTAACCTTGCGCATTAAATGCGCATCACTTCACTGCCTTGGGAAGGGAAGCATCATCACTGCCTATATCCCATGGGAAGTTAACGCGTGGCCAGGCAATTAATGGGTGTGTTTTTTTGAATTTCAGCCGTTCCAAATAACCCTTTTGCCTTCATTTTTCATTACACATCCTAAGGCATTCTCTCGAACCTTTAGCTGTGTTTTCTTCTTTTGCCTTCCATTTTCCTTGAGTTTCCTCTGCTCTTACTTTGAGTTTCCATGGCGCCCGGAGTGAAGGACATCGCCTCTTTCCTTTTTTTGGCCAGGCTCGAAGCCATCCGTGGGAAATACGGCATTCCAGACTCGATGGCCATGGTGGTGCCGAATGCCCATGAGAGGGCTTGCAGTAATCCTGATGGTTTTATCACTGTCTACGAAGTCCACCTCAAGAGTGGGTTTCGTTTCTCTATTCCCATAGAGTTATTTGTCATCATGAGGGAACTCCAAGTTCCATTTGCCAGGCTGCAGTCTAATGCTATCAAGTATCTCTTGTCTTTCTGTGTCTTTGCTCGCTGCCATGGTAAATTGCTTGAGGTCTCCATGGTGAAGGTTATGTTCTGATTCGCTTATAACCAGGACCGGATAGTTGCTACTCCACGTCCTGAGTTTGTTGTTATGAATGGCGGAAACCCTGATTTTACCAAGAGGAGGAAGGACAAGTTCTTTTTCTTGGAGGTCGGTGAAAACTAGCCCCTCTCCAACGATTGGGGTAATGTGGCTGCTGAGCATTGCTCGGACACCACCAATGTGGAGAGGGGGCCGCCAAGGTGGTCACGAATTTAGTGCTGGCCAACCTTGGTACATTTAATGAGAATAAGACGAACATCTGGCTGCGGCTCGAAAACTTGGCGAGGGCCAAGTGGGGGACCCAGTTCGAGGGCTCAGGCGCCCCTGCTGCCCTTCCTGTGAAGAAGAAGAAGAAGTCGAAGAAGGAGAGATCTCTAAGGATCGAGGAGCCGTCTGAGCGGCCAAGGAAGAGTTATCGGACTGAGACTTCGAAGCATTCAGTGACCACTGTCGCGTCCTCCTCGCCCGATGATGATGACGCCCTGATTGAGCATCTCGCGATGTGGCCGAGACCTTCACTGGAAGCCCTAGTCTAAGGAGTTGCCGGTGTCGGATCTTCAGTTACTGTTGAGCCCTTTGAGCAGCCTTCAGAGGCCGCGGACCCGTCGGTGGAAATACTTGTCTAGCCTTCCCTTGATGAGCCAATGCCCGGAGATCCCTCTGTTTTTGCTAGTGAGATCTCAGAATGGATTGATAACCCATTTGAGGACACTACTGAGGGACAGACAGTGAGGGAGGCCGAGGTGACTTAGGTCGAAGAAGCAGTGATGATGACGATGACGACGATTGCTGAAGCTGCTACGGTCGAGGAAAGTTGTCTCGCAGAGCTGCCTACTGTAGAGACTGTTGAATTCTCTTGCCTTGCAATCCAAATTTTCAGTCAAGTAATGACTCCGTTTGCTGCCCCTGGTCGAGGACAGCGAAGAGATTTCACATGCAGCTGAAGCACAGACTGGGGCCGAGGATTATTCTAAGGCCCCAGTCTTGGATGAAGCTGCCTCCGCGCCCAAGGCCACAAGGCCAAAGTCAAGGTTTTTGTGATGCAAAAGGCTGCGGCCATAGAGCCTGAGGAGCCAGAAGCTCCTAGAGAGGAGAGCACTTCCAGGAGCTCTTTTGTAACCAAGGTACTCCTTTATCCTTCTCCAGGCTTTTGTTTTCTTTGGTTCACGTCTTAATGACTTGTCCTGCCTTTGGCAGCTTCAGGAGCTAGCCAGGGGGCTTGGCATAATCATTGGTGAGGCCGCCCAATCTTACGTAGAGTTGGAAGTTTCTAGGTCCTTAGGGGAGTGCGTCCAAAGTCTAGAGCTCGAGCTCGCTGAAGCTCGGAGCAGAAATTCCTCCCTTGAAGGCTTGCTGAGGAAACAAGAGCGGCTGAATGTCTCCCTTAGAGGTAGGAATCTGCAGTTGGAGGAGGAGCTCAGAACCTTTCTGAAGCCCACGGACATAGGGCCAGCTTTGGAGCATAAGTACGGGATGCCATTAGTATGTGCCACCGAGTCATGGGGCTTTTTGTCTCGGGTTTTTCCGTTGCTCTACTTGATCATTGGAATGCCAGTGCTCAGCGTAAGGACGACTTGATTGGTCTCCCTGAAAGATGGAGCACCCGCGGCCCTTCTCTATTAGGATCTTCCAATCAGTCGGAGTTTTCTGGGCAGCTAGGATCCTCGGAGCAGCCGGGAACCTCAGGGCAGCCAGGGACCCTGGAGCCTCAATGATTTTTGTTGTTCTCCCCCTTTTTTTTTCTTTTTACATGTGTACTATTGTACATAAGTTGTATATATGAATAAAATTCATAATATTTTAGTGCAATCCTTTTGTTTGTCTTACTTGAACTACTTGAGTGTTTGGTTCTTTTATAACATGCTGTAAAGAAACTTAGTCTTTTACTAGCTAAGTGCCTGAACCCACTGATTGTTTTAGGCTAAAGATGTTACCTCTAGGGTCATTGCATTCTTGCCATTTTGAGCCCCCTAAGGTTTTAGGTTCAAACTCTCAGGTTGCTTGGTGTTGTGGTTAGGTTTTAAGTTCGACCTCACACGGGCCGCTCGGGCAGCCTGACTTAGGAGTAGCCTAGGTCTTGTAGATTAATGAAATGAGGTGCAATTATTCAATAAAATGCAAAACGGTAAATAAGTAAAAAGGAATTTTATTATATTAACAAAACGTGTTACAAGCACTTCGCACAATGCATTTTGCCATACTTGGGCATTTGCACATACATTTATCGACAACATTCTCTAGGATGAGTACCTAAGTCCCTGGGCCTCTAAGGCCAATTTAGCCTCTCAGACCAAATCGGTTACTTGGGCCTCTCAGGATGTGGACATGGGTCCTCAGGCCTCTTGGGCTTGTTTGGCCTCTTGGATCGGATCAGATCAGCTTCGCAGGCCTCTTGGGACGTGGGTTCAAGTCCTAAGGCTTCTAGAGCCAATTTGGTCCCTCCGGTCAGATTAGCCTTATGAGCCTCGAGGGTTTAAGTCCTCGGTCCATTTACTTGACTGTTGGCGTATTTGGCTGCTCCTCGCTGGTGTGCGGCTCCTCGCAGCCTTGCCAAGCTTTAAGCTTTCTCGAGCACGTCTAGGCTTTTGTGAAGCCTTTGCGCGCTATCATTTGGATTGGTCACGTGGATATCACGCTCGCGACCTTCGCAGCCATGCCGCTCCTTGGCTAGTTTGTGTTACCATCTCCCGCCGTTTCGGTATTCTATCCCGGTCTTTGCAAGAAACGGTCAAGGTATCCTTTCCGAATCAGCTTTTCGATCTCCATTTGGAGCGTTCGGCAGCTTTTAGTGCTGTGACCTCCGCGGTGATAGTAGTGATAGTACTCTGAATGATTACCTCCATCTGGGTTCTTTGGCGCTTTGGGCCACATCAGGAATTTTTCATCCTGAATTTGCATCAGGATGTTAGCACGTGAATTGTTCAAGAGAGTGAGTTCCAAAGGCTTGAACTTCCCTTGAGCAACCTGCTTGAACTTGGGCTGCTTCATCGATCCTCGGGGATGCTGATGGTTCCCATTCTTTCTTTTTCCTTCTCACGCCCTTGAGTGGGAATTTTCTTCTCTTTCTGGCCTTTCCGCTTTGTTGGCCCTTTCTCCGAAGATCCACTTCCAGATCTTTTTGAGCTTCCTCTTCATTTGAGGCTGAGCCGTTGTCTTCTTTTCGTTGAAATAATCTCTCAATTCGTAAGAAGCTTGCGCAGCTTTTTGCTTCGCATGGCTCCTTTCTTTTAGGAGGAGTCCGCTACGAGAGGATCTCCCTTGAAAGATGGGCTTCTGATCATTGCGAGAGTGCCGAGGACTTGTTGCTCAAGTCGCAATAGGACTTTGTTGCTCAAGGCAGCTTGAGTCTTCGGGTCCTCGTTCCGACTGACCTGCTTCGCGGGGTGTTTCTTCCCCTCACGCTTTTTCTGGGACATTGCAGTCGGGGAGGCTTTGAAGGGCGCTCCCTTTGGCTGTCCATCCAGTTTTGAACAGAGGGTATGGACGACTTTAGAGAGACCTTCCACTTTCACTGCCAGCGCCTGCACACAAGGACCTAGGTGGCCGTCCATTCTGCCCTCCGTTGGAGGGCAGTTGCCGCAAGAGGCTACATCTCGGATGGGGCACTAGCTTGTGCTCGTTTGTTCTTTATCTTTATGTAAGGGATTGAGTGCTGAAAGGAAACGCTGGACTTTTTGTCATGTTTTTCACACACGGTGCCAAATGCTGCGTCCTCGGACCCTTACTCTGATAGGGACGAGGATCCGATAGCAATACCAAACAGTATGTACACGAAAAGGAAAGAGAGAGAGAGAATATGACACATAAGATTTTTACGTGGAAAGCCCTTTGCTAAATAAGAGGGAAAAACCACGGGACTTTGGTCCGAAAACTACTTCTACTATGTGTGAGTACGAGTACAAAAGGCTGGGGACTAAGTGTATAGAAACTCTTAGGAGTTATTCTTACAACACAAGCCCTCTATTTCTCTCTATACAATACACTGTGGTTTTTCTACTCTTTCTCTCTCTCTTAGTGCGTAAATGCAAGAGTTCTGGGTTTCGAATTTCAGATCCTTTGGTAGGTACAAAGTGAATGCTTAGTAGTTAAAATTCTCTGCATGGAGCTGCCACGTGGGGGTTGGCGTGTGCAGAAAGCCTTGCTATCAACTCTGCAAATCCACTTTGCCGTGTCAGGAAGATTGCATGCACGCGATCTAGCTCTGCGAAACATCACATTACATGTGCTCCGGAAGTCGTCATTCTCTGTGCAGGTTGCGTGTTGTAGGACGCGCGTGCCTTTAAGGACGTCATCCCTGAGCTGGCATCCTCGTCCGTCCTAAGTATCCTTCTTGTGATAAGTCTCCAGGCTTCTCGGGCCTTTTTAGCCACGTTAGCCTCTTGGGTCGCGTGAGCTTTTTGGGCCATTTATGGACATGGACCCATTTTATGGAAACGGGTTTTATCTTTAGGCCTTGGGTATCCACTATCCATCAGACTATAAAGGCATTGATTGCCTGTTTATAAGACAGAATACTTGGAAAACAATAAATTTGACTATGGAGTCCAAAAACTAAAACGCTATTTTTAATCATAAAAGATTTAAAAAACTTATCAACATCATAAAAAAATATAGCTTAAAATGCCTACAAAAATAGTAACAAATCCATTAAGATCTTAAAACTAATGGATTGACTCTCAATGATCTGAAATTCTAAATATTCCCTTTACGTACCATCCTAATTATTCTCTCCATTGGGAAAATCATACTGACATTGAAAAAAGCAACAGCAGCAAGGCGGATAAAACTACCATGGTGGAAGAAATTGCAGCATTCTTCAAAATCTCTGCGACAAACATTGAAATTCTGTATGTTTGTCTGGGCGGATTCAAAGAATGCATTAGGCATGATGGCTGCCATGTGGCGGCCATGTGCTTTGCATCCCTGATATGTTGGCTGATAAACTTGAATTCTTGCTACTTCATCATGATTCTTTAAGAAGTCAGGCCTGCAATGTGATTAGAGTATTTGCAGTAATTGGAGCTGATAAGCCTGCAGGAGTGTCTGAATGCTCCCTAAGCTGTTTCATTTTTCCCTATTCAGAGCAGACTTTTTAAGTTTTTTTTTTTCCTTTATTGATTCTCCTAGTGGAATTATTGGATACCTTGTTAAATCTTGCCATTACTCTGTCAAAATCATTTTGCAATGCCGTCTGTTAGCATAACGCAAATAAAACATGGTTAAATAGGGATCAATTGGAACCGCAAACAATAAAAAATATTTTTTTTCCTTTTTAACAAATACAAATCAGGTCTAGTTCTCTTTTTGGGGGTTTGTTGGGTAGAAGCACAGAGAGTCGGTCACTTTTAAGAGAAAAAAAAATTGAGATGATCAATTCAGAAAGAGTCAGGCATTGTTTCAATTTGGTCATGGTCACGTTAGGTTTGGATCAAAGGTCTGCTATTTGACGGGCGCACAAGGCCCAAACATAAACTTCTTGGAGAAGCCAAAGAAATACTGTTTGTGCAACTCAATGATTCTCATGGGGAAGAAATGTAGGTTTGGTGTGACTTGGGTGGGAACAGGAACTTCTGAGAGGCCATGCATGCTTTATAAAGTATGTGTGCTGGTGTTCTCGGATCTTGGATGCTCCGACTGTGTTGTGCAAGTACTGCTTGCAGTTTAAGTTGTCCGATGATGGTATTGGGTTTGATTAGAATGGATGTGTTGAGCATTGATGGTGAGGGATTTGGCTTTGGCTGTAATGGTTGTGGCTCTGAAGGTGATTCTTGCTGCTTGCAATGGTGGACAGGGAGGTGGATGTGCGTATGATTTGGGATGGAGTTGGCATATTAGCAGCGGATGGAAACTCAAGGATGAGAATATGATGTGGCTGACTCGACAATTGACTGCAATGGTGAAATATTATAGGCGTGAAGGATCCCAACTGACGGCTTTGGATGAACTGGGTCAATTCAGCGTTGATAGTCATTCGGTTGGGAAAATCTGTAGGAAACAATCCAATTTCAATTAAAATTTGATCAGTTCTCGGCTGAATTATGTAAAGCACATAGCCTATTTATGTGCTAGAATCTTTTGAAAACACAAAAAAAATTTTAGGGAATCCTAATTATAATAAAATGCTACTTTTCTTATTAATAAAAGATTAAAAGTCTTGCAATATTAATAGTGATAAAAAATAGCTAATGCTTGTACTATAGTGCTAACAAATCAAAACTTATCTAGTCTACATCAATGTCATGAACTAATGGATTTAGTCCCCAATGACCTGTGGCTACAAGGATATGCTTCATACACATTCGTTATTAATTACTTTGTCGTAATCCAAATATTACAAATTGTATTTTTGGTTATGGCTGTTGCATTCATTATAGGATGTAGGAGTAATTTCTCATGGATTGGAAGTGCTGTTAAAAATGTGTGATTTAATTGAATATGGTGGTATAATATAACCTTTTTTCAATAGTCAGACATGCAAATCTGAGTTCTTATCAAAGTATGAATTCACTCCTGAGAGCTTTGTGTGTATGCAATCTACTTTGCCTGAATCTTCTCTTTTCAGTTAGTGACACTGACACTTGAAATTTTCAGTTGCCTGGTGTCCATCTGCCTTCCTTGATACCATCAGCAAGTAAAGATGCAATAAGCCTTATTACTGTGAGGACTGTTATCTTCTGATAACTTTCTTATTGAAGAAATATAGACGACTGTCTTTGTATGCTAAAAATTTAATATTTTTGCAGTCTCTTTGTGCATGGGATCCATGCAAGAGGCCAACTGCTGCAGAGGTCCTTCACCATCCTTTCTTCCAGGTAACTATTATTTGTTTGCAACTAATCTTATGTGCATGGATGAAAATCTCGGCATCGGTATTTGTATTGGTCTCATCCATATCAATATTAGTCATAACAGATTATACGTATTATTTTTGGATTTTTCGAAAGCAAACAATTTTTTGTAAATCATATTATGAGAGGAAACTATTAGCTGCGATATGTTGTCGATTTAGTGATATATTGTCATTTTACCATGATATTGGAAAATATTTGTATTGGAAGCTTGATACGATATATCTCGGCCAATCTATTGGATATCAACCGATATTTCATTGTATGGTTATGTTTACTCTCCTTGTGCTGCATTAAGATGCGGTAATGACTGATGTGATATTGTGCTTGATGCAGAATTATTTTTATGTCCCGCCATTGCTTCGCCCTGGAGCTTCTGTAAGCAGAACACCTCCAACAGGTTCAAGGGGATTTCCTGAGCAAAAGTCTTCTAGGAATCATCTGGCTTCTGCGGCACTGTCCGATCCAAAGCCTGCCAATAATGCAAGAACACTTAGCGGTTTGAGTGCAGGTGTGCAAGGCAAAGTTGAAATGGATGGTCAAGATTCAATCAAGAATGACAAAATCCTGAAGAGTTTTGCCAAACCACCACCAAAATATTGTCCACCAGCAAGGAATAGCCCAAGTAAGTTTCTTGACGTTATAAACCTGCTGAATGGGTTGGCCATTTCCCAAAAGGAAAAATAATTGAATTCATATTAATATTACTATTGAAAAGTGCGACTTTTTATATTGGTTGCCTTGACCAGGGTGTACCAAACCATAAATCTGGTCAGGTCAAGAGGATAATTCTGTACTCTTTATGGTGTTAAGAGATATGATGAATCCTTAGTCCACGTCGTAGAAGGACAAGATTGAGAGTCTCATGTCTCGGGTTTTATTGACACTCTCGTTGGTGCATATGTAATGACTAACAAGAAAAGGGTACCGAGAAAAGACACTAAAATGTTCAAAGAAATATTTTGGGGGATATTTTTGGGTACCGTGGCATTTTATCCATTCATGCCAAGAGGCTCGTGCAAAATAAATGGATGAAGCGTCACATCAGATATTAGTGTCTAGAGGATTGCCCTATAACATTATTTAGGTTTCAAAACCCTGTGATACTACCGAGGTTGTGAGAACTCAAAGCTTTTTGTGATGCTGTCCCACGCCTGGTATCTTGGAATCTTTGTGTGCTTTTGACGTCACGGTAGCTTTCTTCTTCCTCAATGCTCTGTTTTAAGTGACTTTCTACTGTAACACTATGCAGCCTCCATCTATGCAGCTAGGAGCACACGCCGGCTTTCAGATACAGTGAAGTTGTCTAGCATGGCTGTGAGTTCTGGCAGGCAGCCGACGAAACAGTCCTTGCCACCACCTATGAAAGCTGGAGGATGGCATGCACCTCCTAATCTGCATTTGGGACGTTCCCGAAATATTCAACCTGGTGGAGACTACATGAGGAAAGTTGCTGGATGATGGTTTCACCGAGGGTATATAAGTTGTGCTGCTGCGGTTTGCTAATAATACTTTGTCTCCACCCCCACCCAACTGCTGCCACCACCGCCACCTTTTGTCTGTTGCTGTGTTTCTGAATTGGATTTCCATAGACTTGCTGTGGTATGAGATTTTTCTTCTGTGTTTGCTTCTGCACTCGTTTTCTATGTTATGAATCGCCTTTGCTGTTTGCTGTTGGCTGTCGAGGTGTTCGCCGATGTCTCATGTTCACTTTTGCTCCTTGCATGTGGCAGTGTTGTTTAGGCCATCGTCTTTCTCTGAAATGTCGCTTTATTGGGTGATGATACCAACAATTATTAAAACACAATTAGTTTTTGAAAATATGTTAGATTTAACTATATGGTATAAATTAGCCCATGAGCTTCAAATTAGACTAGGATGAACCCACTTCTGTTTCACCTTCAAATTATGTGTAATATTCAATAATAAAGAAATAAAAATAATTTTTAAAATATTTAGTTCATGCCCTTTTTTCAGAAAAGAAAAAGGAGAAATATAATATGAATGATATCAAATGAAACAAGAAATGGTCTTACTAGTTATTAAATACTGAACAATAAAATCTGACATAACTCCAAACAAACGTCATTTTTATGTCTAATATTCAGTGTTAAAATCCAAGAATGCTCCAATTAAATTCTATTTTTATACTTAACATCAATAATAACAATTACAGAAATTTTTATATCAAAATTTCAGTATCTTTATCAAAAATGGCCTAAATCGCTCTAGCTCAATGATAGAACAGCTAAACCTCCATTATTCTCTGAAGACTGAACTCAGCAAGCACAGAACCACAGGAGGAAGAAGCCATAGAAATAGTTTCAAGCATTATAAAGAACAAAAATCAACAGCAGATCAGTCAAGAAAGACTGCCAGCCAGACATCGCACCCGCCATTGATGATAACCCAGTAGCCAGCCAGCTAGCTAGCAAGCCTACTGCAAGAGACGAAGAATGAAGAAGACGACGCCATGGATAGCTAGTTTTCATGTCTAATTCAATTTGCCCGAACAATTTATTAAATTCGAGATCATCGAAAAGGAGGAGAGTATTTATAGCAGATGTAGAAGCACTGGCAGACATAGGGATGATCGCCTTCGCCGTCGCCGTCGCCGTCTTTGCACTTTCCCCAGCCATGAGTATGAGCAGCAGAAAGCTTGTGAGCGCAGTACTTGTCACACCATCGACCGCATCGAAAAGGAGGCTGTGCTGTCTTTTCATGCTTACATATTTGCACCCATCTGTAGCTTTCCCCTGCAGCTTTGATTGGATTGTTCATGCCCACAAAACTTCTAAGTGGGATCGACTAGAATTAAAGCAGTTATTAAATGGAACCTATTTTTGGGAATAAAATTAGGGAAAAAAAATAATAAGATATCATTTTTTATACTTCTTATCTTTTGGGGTTTACCTGAATCCTCAAAACTTTTATTCATAAATTAATTTTATTGTATCAAGGAAGCACTATTTTTTAAAAAATAAAACTTATTTTTCTCATAATCTAAGGTGTTAATATTTAAATAAATAATTATAATTTAATTATTTTTAAAATATATAAAAATTAGTTTAAATCAGTTATTAAATAAGAATCATTCATTTTAAAATAGATAGTTAAGATATAAAAAAAATAACATTTATTTTTTAAAAAAATGAAGCTACCCCCAACTCAAAAAATAATAGAGCCTAAATGGCTAATATTTAATAAGCAAGCAATATGATCATAAATAAACAACTGAGCACGTACCTGCTTGAAAGGAAGACAAGAATGCCAACAGGATAAAAAATACTGCATAAGACTTCATCTTCAATTGTTCAAAACAGTATTAAATCTGTACATTTTTATCTTATATTATAAAAAGACTATTCTAATAATTTAAATACGTAACATTTAAATTATAACACGATAAACTTATAGATAAAATCGAGCCGGGTAGCTACGTGAGGGGAAAGATGCATGGTTCTCATGAGATGATCATGTGTTCTCTACGAGCTTACGTGCTAGTGGCATTTAGTTTACTCATGCAGATCAGTCATAATCCTGTGTAATGCCTCTTGCATGTTAGATATTCTTCTGTATTTATCAATGTTTTTTTTAATTGATAAAATTAAAAATTGATATTTAAATGTGTTATATATTCTAACAATATTATCATCTAAGAGAATTTAATTGCAAGAATTTTGATAATATTCATAGCTTCTTTGGTAGATTTATTCTCAATAAAATTACTATTTTATTATTTTAATGATAAGAATAATATTTTCAAATAGAATTACTCTTCTTTTAAAATAAAAAATATTGACTTTTAATTGGTATTTTTTATACCTGGTTACTAAAAAAATAACTATTTTAATATTTATTTTTTATATTTACCCTTATTTCAAATTAGAATCAATTAAGATCGAATTTGTGCCAGCTATAAATTGAATTTAGATAAAAATTTGTGATCGCTATTTCAGATAATGTTGAACATATTTATAATTTAAATTGAGTCAGTTTGGGGTGGGAAATAAATTTTTTATTTTTAAATGTTTTTTTTTAAAAATTTATGGATACATAATAAATAACAAAAAATTATAAATATTTTTGAAAATTGTAATATATATATTAAAATATTAATTAATTATGTATTTAAATAAAAACAATGTTGTATAAAAAATTGTTAATTATATGAACATATAACTTATTAAAATAATTTTTAATTTTAGTATTTATTTAAAATAAAATTATATTTATAAAAAAAATTATAATTTAAGTTAAGTCAATCTAAATAAGTTACTTTCAGTCATAATCATACCTTGTCCAAAAAATAGTTGGGCATTTTTTACTATATTTGTTTATAATATTGATATACTTTAATCAAATCTTATAAAAATTTTAAATCAATAATATTAAATGAATCCGATGACTCAATTTTGATCAATTCTATTTAAACATTCTATTGCATGTTAAAATATTATTTTTTAAAATAGTGATACAATAGTCATTTTATGCTAATTTTTTAGTTATTTTTTATTATTACTGTATATTAAATATTAAAAAATTAATTTTTAACTTAATTCTATCTATTTAAAGTAATTAATTAAATAATAAAATACTAATTCTAGATTCTATTTTTATCTTATCTTATTTATATTTTATTTAATTTTAATAACTAAATATATCATTAATTTATTAGGGTCAACTTTATTGTAGACTATATTTATCAATTTAGCAGTTAGTTTAGCAACACGAGAGCAGAGGCATTGTGACGCAGGCTCTATACAGCGCATGTACGACACTGTACAGAAGTCGTCAAATCTTCATTAAATGTTAATCATTTTTTTGTTATTAAAAAAAAAAAAATTAAAATAAATAAATTTATAATTAGCATTAGATAAAAATTGAACAACTGTCGTACAATATCATACGGGTGCCGCCTAAAACCCGCATTGTAGTGCCCCCGTTTATTATGGGAGAGGAAGAAGGCACTAGAGTTACGGAAAGACAACATTAAAAACTATATATATATTATATTTTGTTTATTATTTATTGGCCTTATAAATTTTTAAAAAATTATATATATTAAAAAAAAAAAAAAAAACTTACAGACAGCAAATGGATATGATGCCGACTGACCCACACGGCCGAGATTGGATTTAGTGAAGAAGTTTAGGGAGGTGATTTAGATGCAAATTGAGGGCACGGCCTACTAATTTACGTTAAACTATCGCCTAATTAACAGTTAATGCTGTTTATTAATTAAATTTTATGATCAATGACAAAACGTAACAGATAATTAAATAGGCTCTGAATAATTAAATTAGGATATTTATTCAAATCTCTCCTTTTTATAACGTGGCAACGGACGTTAAATCAATTTCAAAGAGGACCAATAAAGTAAATAATTAGGGAGACTAAATTAATTTTTTAAATTATAATTATTTAATATTAATTAAATATTTATATTTTTTAAAAAATATAAATTGAATAATTATAATTAAATTAATATTTTTTTAAAGGGATAAACTCCAAATACTAAAGTAATTATGCCCAGAAAAAAGCAACATAAATTACACGATGTGACCACAATAATTACTTAAGGTGTTTGGTCAGTCTCACAACCCAAAAGTAATAATTATAATAATAAATGCTCCGTTGTTTCAAAAATAAGACACTTTGAAATTAGAAAATGAAATTAGGGTTATTTATGGTTTAAAATTAATTTTATTTCTCGCCATTATTTATCAATATCCAAATAACAAAAAATAATAATTAATTAATTATTCTTTATTTTTCATTTTTCTCTTCTTATTTTTTATTTTCTTTATATTTTTAAATAATTTTAATAGTTATTTCATATGATTTGAGGTGCAGTTAATGATTTTTCACTTCATAACTAATATGAATGTTTGAATTAATATTTTTTTTGAAAAAAATATAGAAATTTCTTAATATAAAATTCTGAAAAACCATTCAGTCGTCCAAAAATTTTCTTAATATAAAATTATTTATTTGATTGTGTTTATATTATAATTATTTATTTAAAAATAAATAATTAAAATAAAGTGAACAATCTTCTCCATTTTTATTTAAATGGAGCCCGCTCAATTCGTCAGTATACGAACCTTTTAAGCCTTTTGTCCTCCCTCTTCTGTTACTATTAGCGGTAGTTATGTTTTTTTATAAAAATAAAATTTTCTGACATTTTTATTTAATACTTTTGTTAAGTTATAATTTTTATTACTTTATTTTATAACTTTTTTTATCATAATAATCAAGCCCTCTTAAGCCATTTGGCCTATGAAAAGGAGACAGAATAAAAGGTCCGGCCGATGTGTAGTCGAATTTTAATAATATGAATGCAAATTTCTAGCAGCCTTGCTAGTCGGTAATGGGCTACCATGGCTAATTTTATTTTAATATACAATCTGTTGCATTTCGAGTTCTTGATTGTCTTATGGATTAAGGAGCCTTTGAATTTTTTATTATCCGGATAGGATCACGATCAGGTCTGATATCTGTCGCTATTAATCTGAAACTTGTACAATACAAATTATAAACAAAAGGTCAAAGGTCGACAGGATTTTTTTCACTGAAAATACTCCGACGCTTAAGTCAGTGACTTTTCACAATAAATAGAAATGAGCACACGCTTAAAGGTGCACCAAATATGCTGAGTGTGCGGTGGGAGTGTGTGGATACAAGAGTATGGAACTCGATGAACATTTTGTGAAAAGCTTGACTCCCTAGATGTACTGCAACGGGAGGCTCACATTGGTAACCTAAGAGCAGTTATAGAAGATTGTCGCTGGATGTAGGTCTGAGAATAGGAACTCGAGGAATTTTCGTCTCAATACCTAAGCTCAGATTAACTATCAGCGATCAGATTGGGGATCCATTATCCTGTAAAAGGAGAGGAAATTTATAGGCTTCCTAGTGTGGAGTTTTGGGCGTGAGAATCCTCATTACAGGGATTTGTTTGCCGTTGATTGTTGGCGGCAACCGGTGGTGTCAATTGTTGCTTTACAGCAGTGAGAAGATCGCCATGCGTTGCAGGCCACGCTTGGTTTACTTCGCGTGAGGATTGGCTGGCCAATTGCAGGGAGCGACGCAAGTTGAGGTTAACAGAGTTGAATTTTTTCCCATTGGCTTGCCCTTTCAGTACTACATTTGCCGTCTGTAGCCGTATTAATGAGTTGCAAGAGATATCAATTGAATGCAGGTATTGGCCTGTCATATAGGCCGTTTCGAGTTTGGGGCTAAATTGATTGTCTGGACTGCTATTATCCGGATTGAGCTTTGTGATTTCTAAGCCTTACCGATACGAGACCCAACACAATCTAATCAATAAAGTCACACATAAATGATTTTATTTTATTAATTAAATAAAATAACACAAATTTCAAAATTAATTATATATCATTTGAATAATTAATAAGAAAATAAAAATAAATTAGGAAGAAAAAGAAATTCTGGTAATATATTTTTGGAAAAAAATATTACTAAAAATAATTTAGATCACTATTGTTCACCTAAAGGATTATCATATAAGAACATGGTTAGCTGAAATGATTTTCTTAAAAAAAAAAAAACTTTGTAGTTATTTAAAATATAAAAGTTTATATTTTAAAAAAGAAATTAGTTTATTTCGATTATTTTCACACGCATCATTTCCCTCCTCATTTTATAATTTTGAATGGGTTTAAATTTTTTATGACATTCTTTTATAATAATCATTTAATATAATATGATTATACTTTAAAAACTTTAAACCAACATAAAAAAAATAAATTAAACAATAAATTTTAATAAGGTATATCATATTAAACGGGGGATCCTGCTCCACAGAATAGGATTTCATTCAAAAAATAATTTTTTTTTATTTTAAATTTCACATAACACCAAACAAACAAACAAAAAAAAATATTTGCTATTTTTGAGGTAAAAATCCTGCTCCACGGAACAGGATCCCCCAATTCTATATCATACACCTTCCCAAGTGGTGTCCCTGACTTCAATTCTACGTAAATAAAAGTGCAGTGAGTCGAGGTTTAACTCGATAGTGAGTCAAGGTATAACCCGGTCAAACTTATTCTCATCTTTTAGGCCATGTGACAATGCTGCTGACTTTTTCGCTCGGCTCAATCACCTTTCATCAACAACAAGAAATACATAATTATTATATATTTTAATAATTAATTAAATTTAATATATTTTTAAAGAAATAATATAGTTCTTCAAGACAAATATTTTCAAACCTTCAATAGATTCTTCAAAAAAAAAAAAACTTTTAAATAATAATATAATTATGTAGCTATTTATTTTTATAAAATTTAATAATATATAAATATATAATCATAATAAGACGTTATATTATTTAAAAATATTAAAATAATATCCTAAGACATCCGTCCAACCCTACACTCATTAAAATATAATATTAGGAAAAATTAAATTCATCTGACCTAATTTTGACACGAGAAATGCTTTTTAATATTCTTTTTTCACCTTTAAAACACAGCCTGATAACATGATTTTTATTCACATATTAATATTATTAAATATAATTTTTAAAATGATCACAAAATATCTTCTAACACTAATATAATATTATATATGGAGCTAAGCTATGGACGTGGTTCACCTATCTTTTTTTTTTTTTTGCCATTACCCACATTTCTATATTTTCTAATTTTATTGTAATGATTCTAAATAAAAGATTTTTTTTTGTTTTTAAATATTTTTTAAAATTGTGAAGGATAAAAATTAAAATAACACTTTAGTAGATTACAATTTAACTAGTAGAAAATACAAGAATATAAAATTAAAAAAATCATAATAAATTCTTTTTTAAACCTGTCTTTAGAGAATTTATCCATTTTATTTGACCAAAATTTTCCCCTTGATAGACAACATCTAAATGCTCATCATATATTTTCTTTTAATTATTAATAAATTTAAAACTTAGGGTATCCCGATCCCCAAAAAAAAAAAAAAAAATTGTAATTAGACCATTAATGAAACCAATAAAGCAAGCAAAACATACTGTAGTATCAAACTAGAGCAAGAGCAAACGTTGAGATCATAACAGTGGTTAGAATGGTGATGAAGAACAGAGAAAAGGTGGACACCCTCCCTCCATAAATGGCTTCGGAAATATTCATTGATTACAGGAAAGAAAAAAATCCCAATGAATGGTCACAATTTAAGTCTATAATCAGGATTGACTTCTTTGAGAGAGAGAGAGTTTAATATGAATTACCGTGGAGAATTATCATCAAGCAGAAAGCTAACTCTTCGGTGCTTCAACGATCTGATGAAGCCAACTGAAGCCGCTTCATCGTCGTCTGGCGGTGGTGGTGGTGCTGCACACCTCACGGTCATTGACGAAGCGGCGTTTTCATCTTCATCATCCTATAAACCAGACATTTTTGTCATTTTCCACTAGATCAATTAACACAACCACCGATGCTGTCACAGTATTTGGAAAAGGGCCGGTTACTCCATCACAAAATCATGAAACAGAGTAAGGACTTCAACAGCTAAAGACCGTCTTATCCATTTAGATTTTTTTTTTCTTTTATTGAAATAAAAATAAATCTAGATTATTGAATTGGAAGCTACAGGGACTCGTTTGGTACTGTGCGTTTCAGATTATGCGAATTCATCAGTTCCTTAGAATTGAATTCATGGAAAGTGAAGGCCAAAGAATCAATCAATTTATATATTTGACTCGAGATATCCATGTAGTAGGAACCTAAACGATGACTTCAATATTCTTCATATTTCTGCATTCAATGACGAAAGACCAACTATAGGGGCTCGTTTGGTACAATGCATTAGAAATCATGTGAATTTGTCATTTCTTTAGGATTGAATCCATGGAAATTAGATAGCAAAGAATCTATCAAAATTTACATATGGCATAGTCTCGATATATTTCACGCATTAATCTATCATTTTCCTCTCCCTCTCTCTGAAATATGATGTATATAATTATAGGCCGCATCGGAATACAGGAGACTACTGTATCTGCGGCCCCGTAATTGACCAAAATTTGAAATACATCCTTCAATTTTTTTCTGCATCCGAACATTACATTGTCTCAGATTTATGGATTTCAACAAACGCACTCGACAAATGTACTGTATCACATAAGCCCAAGCACGAACATGAAACAATTTCAGGATTATGTCAAGCAATTAGTAAATTTGGATGTGATTGTCTGAGCCAAAAAAAAATTGCTGCAATTGTATTCAAAATCGTAATTTCAGGAGCGGACAGAAACAAATAAGAGTGAAATCAAATCAGCAGAGACGTACATTGGAACGGAAGATCGCGATCTCACGCAAACGCTTCCATGCGATGGAGGAATCCTCGCGTATGCCGAAAGCAGATTCCTCTTCTCCGCTACACGTAGCGCTCGCCGCCGCAGCCGTCGGCGGAGTCAACGACCAAGGCACTACCTGATTTTCATCGTCATCATCATCGCCGTCATAATCACTACAATTATCCTCGTCCTCCTCCTCCTCCTCATCAACATCATCCTCGTCGTACTGATCGTCAAACTCATCACGCTCGTTCCCATGTACGGCGTCGTCGTTAACCGTTGGACTCTGCGCAACGACTTCATCTCCTTCGTCTTTGACTTCTTCTTTTCTCGCTCTCCCGTTAGATTTACCGACACAGGCATCGCAAACCGACGTCGTCCGCCCCAGCCTCGCGCCAGCGGCCTTCCACGGCGTCTCGGCTTGGCAGACGTGGCAGAGCACGGTCCTTGTGTGCTTCGCGACGAGAAAATTCGCCGCGTGAACTTTCTCATCGCAATCCCAACACAAACTCGCTTGATCAGACTCGCAGAACATTTTCGCTTCTGCCTTACACAACTCGCAACCTTTCGTCATCTTTACTCAAATTTTGGCCTTCGACGTCCTCTGCAACTGAAAAATCAACGGACCAACTTCAATTTCCTTCCTCTTTACTCTATTCTCAACTACTCTCTCTCTCTCTGCCCCACCCCCCCAACCAAAAAAAAATTTCAGGTCTCGGTGCAAGGAACCTCACATCCTCATCCTTCTCCACACAATTTCTTCCTCTCTTTCTCTCTCCTTCCTGTCTCTTTCCCCCTCCGGGCCAGTACAAAATTTTACGGCCGATGAGATTGACACGTCAACAGTCCGCGTCAGACAGATTTCGAAAACAGGGTGCCATGTGGGGTGGGTATCACGTGGGCAATTGCCACCTCAGCAGATTCTTCTACGCGAATCGATGGCAGGTGGTGGTGGTCGTGCCACGGCATCTTGCCCATATCTAAGCCACTGGTCCTCATCCCCAACCTGTTCTTCTCCATTACCATTTTATAATTCTGAACTTTAATTATCAATTAATATTATCTCAAATTTGATAAGTATAACTTATACAACCTAATTAAATTTATAATCAATGATTTAATATGTAATAATTAATATTATCTGATATATCGATATATATATATATATATGTTAAATAAAGTTCAAAATAAATAAATCTAATCTAAAATTAAAGTAGGGTCCAAGTGTCAACTACTTAAATAAGGAAGTATTAAACCAAATGGTTCAATCGAGTAACGGCTTTATAGGATATTAAATGAGACATTTAAACATGATGAATGATTACTATCAACTGAATAGTAATTTTATATAAGTAAATAACCCAATCAAAAAATGGTTAAAATTATTTTCACGTTTACACCCAAATGGTTTCCCCATTAATTTAAATGATGGTTACACTCAAAGAGTAATTCTTTTCAACAGTTGTCATAAAATGCCTTTTAACACAAGCAATAGTTTTAAGACTAATCAAACGATTAAAAATTTAACTATAAATTCAATTGCTTCTAAACTGAAGAGGGGAGAATCCACAAAAAAAGACACTGAAACAAAGAGTACACTCTAATGACAGAAAGTGTACTCTAGTAGAGCCACGTCTTCTTGACTCATAGTAATCATCTTTTAATTTCAACATTTATTTTTTTTTATTTTTTAAAAAATTATTAATTGGAGCGTTACAAGATATACTAAAAAGTGAGTTTTATACGTGGCTTTCATATATTTGAATCCATGAGATGGATCAATATATTTGTGTATAATTTATGATTTGTGATGATGATTTGTGACGGTAATGTTAATTTCTTTAAATAGTGGTTATGGGATAAAGGCAAGCAATCAATGGCTTTCACTAAATTTGGAAGGATAAGATATCGTGGCATAATCGTATAGACTTTCGGCGGAGATTACGATGATCATTCCCTTAGTGGAATAAATGTGTTATTTAATGTTTCCAAATGTGGATGGTCTTCTTCGTTTAATATTTTTATTGATGCAGGAGGAGCCCTTTCAACTGATGCAAATAGTCAAATGTTTTGAATATAATATGAATAATTAATTAATTAATTATATTACTAAAAATAATTTAAAAAAATATGTATAACTGTATAATAAAATTTTAATTTGTTCAAGACAGCAAATATTTTGTTCGAAATTTATTTTTTTGACAAATTATGTTTCAAAATATTCAAACAATATTTTTCAATAGAAAAATTTACATAAAAATCCAAAAAAAAAAGTTCTTTAAATATTCAAAAATATTTTGTAAAAAATTTCAATTACCAAATCAGAGGGTTTTTTTTTTCTCTTTTATTTTTTTGCAAAAATAATTTTTAATGTCAAATAATTCCTTAGTCCTTTGGCCGTATTATTTGGATGCTTCTATTGTTAAATCGATTAAGGTGTAATACGAAATGACAATGTTAAATGCAAAAATAATATTTTAAATAATGTAACCACTTTATGAATTTTGCATGAAAAAACTCTTAAATAATTTATTTATATAGAGAATCCTTTCGACTGTGAATCACAAATAGAAAAAGCTTATCATATAAAAACAGCCAACTTATATACCAATAAACAAATACATTAAACCTTTTTAATGACTAATATTAAATTCATAACTTTATAGGCGGTAAACATAAATTTTATCTGTTTGATTTTCTATCTTACGATTAATTTACTATTTGCTTTTAAAATTATCACAGTATAAGTTTCACTGCAATGTATATCCTACTGTTAACCTACAGCCTGCATCTAAAAATATCAACGTATGTTTCATTTGACCCGTATCTCATGATTAACTCGTGACTCACCTTTAAAAGTATCATTGTTTAGGCATCGCTCGAGCTCCTATCTTGCAGTTAACATGCGGCTTGCATGTAAGCACTTGCACCATGAACTTCTATCACACGAGGGATTATGCAAAGCACTATGAGCTCACAAATATGTGCCGAATAATTTATTGCTGTTGCATATATTGGTGCTTTTCTTTCCCTCCTTAATATGTGGAATTATTAAAAAATTACTAAACAAAAATGACAATTAAATCTATAATTTAAATTCTGCCTAATTTTAATCACCATATAATTAATTTAGTTCTATGATTTTTATTTTAAATTTTATATTCCAAAAAAATCCTTAATAAAATGAGTGTTGAGGTCGGAACTACTTTGCTTTCCTATCAAAGCTAGAGAGTGGTGTGGAACGGATCCGGGGGGCGTCATTCTCCTCATCTGAACAATCGGATGTAAAATCGACGGCCCACACGTTTTAAATGGATAATATAACGTGGACCGTTCAATTTTAAATTTAATCATCCAAAACACGTAACCGTTGGATTTTATATCCAACGGCCTAGATTAAGAGCAGGACGATCCTTCTCCATTGGGGAGAAGGACGCCCCCTCAATCCATGTGGAACACGCCTTGAAAAACCCATTGGGGTATTTCTGGGTAGTAATGCTCTATTATCTTAATTCTAACTACTTTATAATTCTATTTCAACCTTATTTAAAAACAAATTAATAATTTTTTATTTTATTAAAATTTTGATATATATATATATATATATATATATAGTTAAAAAAAAAGATTAGGGAATTGGTGTTTTCTAAGGAATTATTATTGATTTTTAATTATTGTTAACTGGTATCTTTTTAAAGGTGCTACAAAATTTTTTAAAATTCTTTGATCAATATATTTGGATTAAATCCTGCATGTTAGGTTTAAACATATTATTTTGGACTGAATTGCTAATTCAAATTTCTTTATTTTGTTTATTTGGACCGACTCATTACATTATGTCTTAATACTTTGATATTTAGCTTATAATAAAAAATATATAAAATAAATAATATACGCCGATTTAGTGCCCAAAACTTTACTTATGTGGGAAATTTAAAAAGGGTAAGAATATTTTTAATTCGCCAGAAATAATCTTACTTTGTATTATATAAATGATATTATTTTACATTTGTTATTTTTTACCCTCGAGGTATTTTCTATCTGAGATTTTCTAATCTCTAAATTAGATGAATGATTTTTGTTACCAAATAGAATTCTACATGAATTAATTTGAAAATAATAAATTTAACAAAAATTAAGGCAAATTAAAAATTTTCAAATAGAATTAATTTTAATTAGCAATAAAAATAAAATTAAAAATGTTACCGTTTACTAAAGGCCACTTGCATAGGAAAATAGCAATCTAATAACTTGATTTGTAAACTCATCCAACCTAAACTAACTTAAAGTTTGATACGTTCCTAAATTTAAATTTTAAATAGATTTAGGTTGACTTAATTGTTTGGATTCAATTTCGTTCAACGAGTCATGACCTTATACACCATTACAACAAACAAGAGGTTAAGTATCGGTGGGATGTTATTCCACCGAAAATACTCTGACATTCAAGTCAGTAATTGATTTTCGACTTTTAAGAAAGAAAATTAAAATAAGAGTAGAGAGAGAGGGTGGACGAGAAGTGTTTGAGATGAGTGTTTGATTTCAAACGTGAGAGGCGTTCTAGTAGCTTGTGATGAACACGGTTTCTCAGCTCTGTGTTTGCGAGGAACATAGAGAGAGAGAGACTAAGTCTTGTAAGTGTGGGAGTTTGAATGATTGTTAGAGTACTGTGATGGCTTTTGAAGAAAATGACACCTCTGAAATCTGAAAGATGAGTATGTGATTATAGCAGTAAGCGTTTGTAGGTTTAGAAGTGAGCATGACCTGGAGTGGAGACTCCATGGATTTTTTATGGAAGAAGTGTTGAATGATCTTCCTTGGGCAGGAAAGCGTGATTCCTACACTCTGTTGGGCGGCCTCCTTGTTTGATTTTAGCAATCCATTGGGATTGCTTCATTTTCTGGCGGGCAACGGCTCTCAGGATTACTCGCATTCCTTTTGCATCATGTTACCGTCAGGGTTTGCAGTGGGTAGGAAGAGAATCTGACGCTTTTCTCGTGGGATGTGTGCTGAATCCGTTGATACCCGTTACAGTGATGATTGTCTTTTGAAAATGCACGAAGTCAGGGAAAAGAACCATTACTAGTCGCGTACGGAGCACTGGGCCCAATTGGGTCTACCCCACGCGATGTTTGCTCTCATGGACCGGCTTATTGTAGCCTTTTCGGGCAACAGAAATATTGACCGTCCCCATATAAGTTCTGCTGTTCGCCTAGCTTGGCCTCTTATGCGGTCAATGCCTGGCGTTGATCATCCAGGCGCGCGTATGGGCCTTAATGGACATGGGCCATTTTTTTTATTGGGCAGGCTCACTATAGACGTACCTATCAAAGTTAATCTCCAATTTTATTTTTTAAATTTTTTTTTTTTGAAAAACTATCTAATTGAAGTTTATTTTTTGACTAACTTAACTTGCATAAATATAAGAAACCATCATTTCGAATTAATTTAAATTAAAAATAATGTAAATCTAACTTTTGTTTGATTTAATTTTTTACGCAAATCAAAAATTTTGTTTGTTTTTGATATAAAAATAAAAAATATATATCGTTTTAGTCTAGGCAAAAAATATATAAAAATATTCAAAATTTACTTTTCACTTAAAATGTTATTTAAAATTTTTTATAACTATTTATTTTTTACTATGTCTTCCCTATGCCATTTGAAATAAAAGTTTGTGGGATTTTAGTATTATTATTGTATTAATTCTTGTTGGTTACTTGCTTTAATATTTATACAAAAATTATAGATAGAATAAAATATCTCTTTAAATTAAAAAACTTTTAAAAAAATCTCAAATCATACGCTGAACAAGCCAAATCAACTCATCCATCACTTATCTAGAGAGTTTAACTAAGAAAATATACCGATTTAGGTATAAATATAAACAATAACGTTCAATTTAATTATGAACTATTCTCCAAATTATGCCTAATCAGTTTGTGATTACCCTTATTTGAGTATACTAAAATATATAATTAGCTCATACATATTTGAGTCTAAAATTTTTATTATATTATTCGTGATATATTATTTAGTTTTTAATAATAAGTTCCATAAATATACCCTTATATGCATATATAGTATCATGGTCTAACTCTTAAGTCACATGTCACACACAACTCGGCCTACTAGTGATACATAACAATAACATACATATATTTTAATTAACTATTTTGATTATAAATCTACCAAGTATAAAGTCATTGTAAAACTATATATAATAGATTTAACATTAGATTGATTTTTCTTATAACCCAACATACAAGGAGAGTTTTATTCATTGAGCTATCATGTTAAGCATGCTGCGCTCAATCTAAACATGAGAATGCAAAACTCCAACTCATTCAAAGCACCATCACCATCCAAATCCGCTTCTCTGAGCATGCAAACAAGCTCATCATCTCTCAGATCTAACCCTAACAAGGCTGCATTTCTCTTCAAGCTCTCGAACGTTATCAGACCTTTTTCAATGTCCATGAGCAGGAAGAAACCGTTGCATATCTCACGGATGAACCCTTCAGCTCCGAGCATCGCGACCATAAAAGGAAGTAATCTTCGAAATCAAACTCATCAGCTAGAGGTCCCATTTCAGTGTTTTTAGGGTTTTGATGTGCATTTTCAAGGGTGTGGAGGAGTGGTTGTTTGGAGCTAATAGAACCGGGATAATAAGAATATATATGGTGTTTGAGCTTCTTGATGAAGCTTAGTTAATTAATTATTTAAAGAGTTGTTATAAGATGATACATCATATCTCTCCTTCCTGGAAGTTGCATGGGATAAAAGAAGCGTCGATAATTTGTTAAATATACAATTTGCAATTTTATAATTGTGCAAAGTTTAGGTAAAAATTAACAGTGTTGATGGGTTAAGTTTAAATTAAAATTCAAACTATTAGTGTAATCCAAATTGTCTGAAAATCATACTATTAAAGTAGGTTTATTGTCATATTTTCAACTCTAGATGATCGTTTTATCAAAGCAAATAGATTTTACACCACAGAATTCAAGAGGATTATTTTGTCAAAATGGATGAATTATTAAAAAATAAATATTTAAAAATAAACCTAACTAAATAATCATATTGCCAGTAATATATTCTGACAAATATATATATTGTCATTTCTAATAATCCAACTAAATTGACTCTTGTTAATCAAAATCAACAAAATTATCGTCAATCGGCATGCCGTTCCAAGGACTACAAAAATGCCACATTTAGAAAATCATGCCAATAGTCTTCTATCCGTTACACCCTTGAGTCATATTACCATGCCTCATAAAGTACCGCAACATCAAATACGTACTAAAAAATTAAGAGTTTGCTATCCTAAAATCTATTCATTACAAAAATACCTCAATGTAGAAACCTATTCTTTAGAAGCTTTTTCTCATTTTATTTATTCGTCTTCTAGTTTAAATGTTAGGATTTAGATTTGAGTATTAAATGATAAATTAAAAAGTAAATTTTTTTTCTTTTGACCTTTTACTTTAATTTATAATATATAAAATTCAGACTAAAATATATAAAAGTTTGATTTAAAATCTCTCATGCCAAATATAAAAGTAAATTCTTGGTACTCATGAATTGGATTTGTTTCAATTAAAATTGGCTTAAAAAGTCGATAGTAATTGATGAAAAATCATATGTAGAGTTTTGGTAGATTAATTAATTTACAATTGTTTTAACAACAATACCGAATACCAGATTAGAGGGTCCCCTATCCAGCAATTGGAGTGTTGTTGGATTTGATGTATGATAATGCGGTGCCCCTAGATATTAGATATGTCGATATCTAATGGGCAATCTTATATTTGGATATTATTGACTAGAATTTTAAAAATCTTTTAATTTTAATTGCTAATTTTGATTTATTATGATAGATCATTCACATATGTTTGTTTACTAAAAAAGTATGCGATATTTGAGTCTAATTTAAATATCATTAGATAAGTGAGTTAAATAAAAGTATGATAAGACTTAATTTATTTAGACTTGTTTGGGATTTATGAACTTATTCATTCATGGAATTTTCACTAAAGAATGTGTTCGAAGATCAATTTTGTTCTACAGTAGAATATTTAATTACTGAATTGATTTATCTTTTGAGAATATTAATAAAGAAATCTACACAAAATAAAAAGAATATACATGTAATTTTTACAGATCTATAAAATACTTATGATGGTACTTAGGCATGGCTTATAATGGGTACTGAAAATTTAAAAAATACGCAAAATATATAAATGTAATCAAGATATCTATGCAAGAGTAATGAACAGTGTTAGAACTACATGAGAAAATTTTGAAATTTTGATTCTTAATATATGAATATATCAAAAGTCTACTTTAAAATTGATATTTATTTGTATATTTTTTAAGTCAAGCTTATATTGTTTAGGACACAAAAAAAACAAGCCTAAAAATAGGGCTGTTTAAGGAGCTAAAAACATAATATATGACTTCAAAAATTGAATTTTGTAATAATTTGATGTATATTGTTCCACTTCTATTTATTTGATATATAATTTTTATTATAGGATTTCTTTGCCCAGAAAACTATATTAATTCTATAAAATAATAGTTGAAATATATATATATATATTTCATTTTGGTTTCTTTCAATTTGGCTTGAGGTTAGATCTCAACTGCTACCTTCACCTTAAAGTTAACGTGACATATGCACTGACACACTTAGCTATATATTATATGTACATAAAAAAAGCCCGTTACACTATGTACGAGACCAAAAAAGATTAAATTGATTTTTTCATGTAATATGCATAATTTTATTTTATATTAAATAAGTGGTTGTTTTCAATAGTCAAATAAGTGACCATTAAGCCATACGACATGCTTCATTCACACTCATATGTATATATATATATATATATATATATATATACTTTAAAAGAAAGATATACAAGAATGATACCATGTATACTAAATAAATAAATTTTCATGATTTTGCCACCATTATGCAATAGAAACATAAAAATATTGTACGTGACAAAAAATATATAGAAATTATTATGACTTCATTACAATCAGATAATAATAATGATATTAAATATAAAATATATTATACATAATCATGATTCAATATTAAAATTGAGTCAGACACTATATAATAATACTGTTAATAATATAATTAAATATAATAATAACAGTTATAAGAATGGCCAAACTATTCCAATCTAGTCTTTAAATCATATTAAATATACTCAATCTATAAATCATTATAAAAAAAATATTTAAACCAAAAATATCAGATATGCTATAGTAGAAAACTATATATAACTTTATTAGATATATTGGTCCAAAATTTATATTGCAAAACTTAAAAATATATTATATTCAGAATAATACATCTAAAATAACCCACAATACGATGAATACAAATTTAACAAAAGCCTTCAATAATTGTTTATCCAAATAATATAAGAATCCATTACTCGCAAATTTAGAAAGGTTTAAAAAATATTTGCAAACATATGTCTTCCACTCAACGTTATATATATATGGGAAGAATAAATGAATATATATGAGCAAAATAAATAAAATGAGAAAAAAATTATAAATCACATTCAAAAGTCTAAACATTTAATTTTTGATAAATACGTTTTAAATTATAATTTTATATGAATTATTTAATATATATAAATATTTAAAACATGTGAAGCGTATGAAAAACATATAAAAATCAAAATATGAAAATACATACCTAAAAGTATGAAAATCGAAAGACCGTATAAAAAATATGCAAAAATCTAAAAACAAAAAATTGATAACTTATACACTGACTAAACAAATGGCAACTTTGAAGCACATAATACACATGTTTCCAATATCTTATGGACCATACATTACTATTTACAACCCGTAAGCGGGTCATCTGAATTATTTTGTAAACAAAGTCAAATTTGTCTTTATTTTTTAACTTGTAGATGATATGTCAAAAAATAATATATTCACAATTAAATGATTATTATTTTGTCAAACGGAAAATTCTATATTATATATTACATATTTCAAACCTTTTCAAATAGAAAAAAAAAGTGAGACCTTTATTTTTATTTTACAAAATAGAATTTTTGTCTGATATTTATATAAAAATAATATGTATTGTTGGATACTAATTTTTTTCTTTTTCTTTACCGTATCTCAAATATGAACATTCAATTTCAATATCTTTAAATAATCTGTAAAAATAAGTAAAATTTTTGAATATTTGATAAAAATAAATAAAATATTTAAATATTTGATAAAATTAATAAAATTTTTAAATATTTGATAAAATAAATATATATGTAATAATATTTAAAAAATATAAAATTACTAACATTCATATATATTTAAATAATAATTAAAATATTTTAATAATAGATCAAAGAATATGATTAGATATATTTATATTAACTCAAAAATCTATCAAATTTGACGTAAAACAACTTTCAAACCCTTTTCCTCTACCTTCTCTCTCATCTTCATTTTCTTATTTTTTTCTCTTTCTCTTTCTTTTTGTAAAACTCAATATTTTTTATTTATAATTTGTGATATTATTATTAACATATTATGAATCAATCTAAAAATAATTATATGAAAAAAAAATTTAAGAAAGTTAAAATTGAGAAAAATTAAGTTAGCACATAAATGACACCTATATCTACGTTCTTGTGTATTTATGGTGGAAACTGTATACTGAGAAAAAAACTTATAGGGTGCTCATATGTGATCGAGGTAGAATATTAACGCTTGAGGTTTATTTGATACAATACTTATGCACCTTGTGTATCTAGGTGGTGCCTAATTACACTTGACCAGTGTTCATGCCTGATTTAGGTATTTAAGAGGCTTTTGTTTAATTTTCTATTATTTTACATGAAAAGAAAGAAAGAAAAAGAGAGAGAAAAAAAAAGTAAGAAATATAAAGAAGAAGAGAGAAGAAGGGAAGAGATTTTAAAACTGTCTTATGTCAGATTTGTTAAATCTAAAATTTAAGGCATATATTTATAAACTCATTCTTTAATATATTTTATAAATTCTTCAATTTTGATTATAATTCTTATTTTTCTATACAAACATGTTACCCTTTGTACCTATCTTTTGAATATTATTGTAGACACATGTTCTTAACTGATCATTTTGAAATTGTGTGATTTTATCAAATATTTAAAAATTTTATTTATTTTTTATCAATTAACAGAATATTTTAAAGAATTATATTTGTATATAAAAAATCTTATGAAAAAATTATAAAGTATTGTACATTTGATATTGCATGTGTCAATCTGTATAAATAATTGATAAGAATTTTATTTTATTACTTGATAGTGTTTATACTTTTTTGATAGGATAAAAAAGTTTTGTATATTTATTATAGAATTCTCACATTATTTTTATAGAATTATTGTAAGAAATTGATAATATATATGTATATATATTTTAATATCTTAGATATATTTGATGAACATATCTATTATTTTTAAATAAAAAAATAATATTTAATCCCATCTATAAAAATAAATATGTAAATGACTTGCATATGAATTTTAAATTATAGTGTATCGACCTAATATTATTAAAAAAATAAGTAACTTATTTTTAAAAATTTAACTTTTTAATTAGTCAGTATATGAGTCATCAGTCATTAATTTACACAATTTAACATGATTTGCTTTTTTTGAATTTGACCTATATTAAATTTTATATTTTGAGATGTTTTGATATCTTAAAATTTACATATTTTAGTATAATTTTTGAATTTGTACGATTTCAAACTTTTGAGTTTTGCAAGTGTGTTATATCATTTGGACTGCTGGTATTTCATGCAATTTGCATGATTTCATGTGATAAAATATGTATACAAAGTCTTGACTGAAAATATGTTTAATAGAAATTTATTATATAAGATTTCATATATATTTTATAGTTTTGCGTCATTCAATATATTTTATTAACATGAATTTGTATATTACATATATATATTTACTAAGTATTAAACTCATAATTTGTAATATATTTAACCATTTTAGAATAGCGTGTCATGGATATTTATAAGATATGGATGAAAGATTGATAAATATTTTTATTTAGTTTTTAGTTTATATATTTCGAGAATTTTCATTTATATGTATTGAATTTTTGTTTATGGTGAGTTTAAAATTTGTTATTTCTAGTTGTTATAATAGATTGGTAATTTTTACAATTTTATATTGTGAATTATTAGATATTTGGTCAAATATTTTTCCTTAGAGCCATTTTGGGTTTGAGTAGGTATTTATATTGTTTAAAAATTAGAAGGAGTTTTAGTTCGGCCAAATTTTATATTTGATGCTAATATTTAGTTTATTATATTGTTTTTAGTTTTGGTATTGTATGTTCAACCGGATTTAGGGTTAATTAAAATTTAATTATTTATAAATAATTATTATGTGACATCTTTTATATTATCTATTCATTTTGGTATCATGGCATTATTTTGCATAAATAGCTAAAATCAAGTAAATAAGGCTTCATATAACCAAATCGACACATGACTACTGGTCAAGCATGCATCAAATGTCATGCCCAACAACATGCATGCACAAATACTGCTCGTGCGAACATCAAATGTGAACTATTTTATCCAAATTATATATGAGCGCCCCTTAAATATGAAAATTCTTCTTAAGAAATGCACAAGCATGACTTTGATACTTATTAGGCAATGAAATTGTCTTCAAATTGAATTTTTATCAATTTTTTTATTATATACTTATTTTTTATATTTATTTAATACATTAAGATTATAATATCATAAATATAAATTAAAAAATTAAGTGTTATAAAAATGACAAAATGTTTTCTTGTGTATACGGTGAAGAAAAAATACTAACATAATAATAATAATAATAATAATAATATTATTATTATTATTATTATTATTATTATTAATCGCAATTCAGTTTTTCAATATTACCGACCGAAGTCTTCAATCAAGAGTCTTCTATGTGACACGTGAAAAATGATAAGCCTAAAAAATGTGAAAATGATTTGCAAAATATGCCAACGTGAAACTTGGCCAAATTTGTACATAAAAGATTGACCAAATCATGGTTTAAAGTAAAACATATTTTCAACTCTACCACGCATTGAATATGATTTTCAACAATAAATGAAAGCTCTGGCATTTCAAACTTTAGACTATTTCTCAGAGAAATATTCAAAATCTGATGGGATAAATCATTTTATTGTGAGTTTTGTTGAGCTATGGTCATATCAGTGTGGACTCATTCATTTAATGTACTATTTAGTAGTTTGAACAAAATCATACAGGTACTGTACTGACACGAAATTCATACAACCAAAGCCTGAAGCACCGAATCTAATAATCAAATGCCCGAGATGTGCCTGAGGGGCGCTTATGGCACCAAATTTAGTAGACAAGTGTTTGAGGCGTGTCCAATGGGCGCCCGAGGGGTCGTTCTTAGTGACACTCAAGCACAAGGCACCCCTGACGAGAGTTCAAGCATTGCTCGTAGTATACAAACACGTTGACGTATTTTTAGGGTTAATCATTTACATTCTTTGAGATCTAAAGCACCATTTTTTAAAGAAAAAAAAAAGATAAAGATAAAAAAAATTGAGAAGATGAATATTTAAGTATCCGATTGAATTTTGAATCGTATTCCAATCTTCACTGATTTTACATAAACTAATTTTAAAATTAAGAAGAACGTTTTACCAGTTATATTTTCTATTTTTCGCCTTGTACTCATTTTTACTTGGTTTATTTGTTACAATATATTTAATCCTTATATTTATGGAGTTTGTGTAAATAAACTATTGTACAGTGGAGATATTTTGAACGTACTGTCCCGTGATTTTTTTCTCTCATTTTTAAAAGGATTTTTTACTTAAAAATTATATTTTTTTCATTATTAATAATTATTATGTATTTGTTGTGAATTATTGATTATCTTTTTTATAATTTAAATAAGCTATTCGGATCCTAAAAATTTTTATACATATTTTTTTTATGCTTATAATGTTGGTATGATATTTGTTCGCACTTACTACTTCTATAACATTTTTATACTAGATTTGCATGTCTATACATACAATGGGTGATTTCTGTGACCGATTATTCTAAGTTTGTGCAAATGGCTTATGACTTTTAAAATGTTTCTGGTTGATGTTAGAGTGAAAACTTCTATAGTAGAAGGCTTCCATAATAGTTTTGATACGAGGTGTGATTTTGGCTCAAGTAATTGTTTCGAGTATAAATGCCTATATGATTTTTATGTTAATTATCCGGGTTGATTTCAGATTTTTTTTTGCCAAAAAGAGAGGAAAAGTGTTTAGAAAAACTAGCTTTCGAGAAACACATCAGATAAATCAAATAGCATGCGAAGAAAAAAGTTTAAAAGCATAGTTCAATGTTAGTTTTTTTGAAAAAATATTATTTCATTTATTACATATATAAACGGATTTTTATTAACCATTTCGGTGATGATGTGTCATGGACTTTAGTCTTAAACGGATTCGAGTTCAGCTGTTCTTTGAGCTCATGCTAAAGTCGAGTCTGGTCTTCGTTTGGCACGACTTGAATCCTGTATACCACAATAGAAATGAGAATTCAGAGATTAATGGTGTGACTCACTCCCGAATTTATCCTCTGACACTCAAATCAATAATTTGCGTTTCAATATGAAGAAGGTAAAAATAAGGTAAACAAGAGTTGTAGTTGGGAAGGGGATTCGTGAATTTAGTTTGGAGGTATACTCAATGTAGAGTGGCTTTGGATTGTAGTGTGCTCGTGAAAAGCGGCTTTTCGGATCACTATGTTCATCGGGAACAAGTAATAGGAAGATGATAACAACTGGTTGTTTCGAAAGATGGATTGCTTGCGCTAGTTTGAATATTGGAGAGAGTCTATCTTTGAAGTGTGTCCCTAGGACTTTTTATAACCGTCGGATCTCGCCACCTTCTTTAGGCGACACAGCGGGCTGTTAGCCATCTGAGGGGATCATTTCTTTCCAACGAGAGGATGCAGGCGCCATTCAAGACTATAACGGTTGGGAGGGAGAATTTCTTTCTTCGCGGGGATGTCGCACGATGTGAATGCAGAAGCTTCCATTGTAGGTTATGTGCCGATTTAAGGACTTCCCTCCTGAGGTGTGTGCTGATTTAGGGGCTTCCATTATAGAAGAAATTGTCGTTTGGGGAGATCCTCAATATCGTGGCCAATTAGAACAAATGACTGTTGCATGTAGGAAAGGTCTTGTGGGCCGCTTTTGGTTTGGGCCGCGTCTATTTCGGCCTGCATTCGGCTGCTTGGAGACCTTTTCCGATCAATTGGGGCGTTGACCATCCCTTGGGCCAATGGTTACGATACTTTCTAGGCCACTTGTCTCTTTGAGCTGGCCCACTTCAACCTTTCCCATCAAGTGATATGATAAAATATTGATCGAATGTACATTTTTTTAACAAAATCAAACTTGAAATCCTAGTAAAATTAGGATTATCATACTTTAAAAAATTTATTTTTTTCAACAAATAATTTACTAAAATATTTGATTTTGTTGTAATATTTGTCTAAAATTAATGACACATTTTTATTTAAAGATATATATGACACATAAAAATAGGTCTAATTAATTCAAATTAATGATTGATAATTATATTAGTTGAAGAAATTACAAAAATAACTTAAAAATGTCACATAGGCGTCACATATTCTCCACATAAATTCACCAGTGCCATGCGACACATGCCAAATGTCCACAGCCTCAATCTAATCTCATATAAGACTTTTAATTTTTATAAAATTAAAATCTACAATGGAAAGGATAGAAAAAAAAAAGCGGGGGGGGGGGGGAATCTTGCATCTATTTAGGCTATGATTTGTATTTTATTTTTTTTAATTTTAAATATATTGTTCTAACTTTATCTTATAATGTTTATACTGATATTTCTTTAAAAATGCCACTTAAGATTTTTTAAAATAATTAATTATTTAATATCAATTAAATAATTATAATTAAATATGATTAAATTAACCCCCTTTTTCATAGGGTTAAAAACACCAAATCCTCAGAAGTATGGTGATAAAGTAGTTCTTACTCCTAAATCCAAACACGATTTTCACGCACTGCGCTTTGAAAATCTCTTATACACTTTTAAAATTTATATTTTTAACCCAGTATTTTATTTATTTATATTTTTTATATAAACGTTGTAGATGGATAGGTATAATTCTATATTATTTTAAGGTTATTTTGAAATAATAATAATAATAATTATTATTATTATTGTTATGAGTAATTTGGTATTGTTTAGACAACTTTTTATTATTTATTTATTTTTTAGGTGAATATGATTAGAAAAATACAATTCATGGCCACTCTTTTTATAACTCTAATTTCAAAATTAGTAAAATTTTTCCTCATTTGTCAGTGTATTTTCTCTTAAAATTTTTTCATATGAGTATAATATTATTATACGATTATTTATTATTTTATTATTAACAATATTCTGAATTCCTAACAAAATAGTTAGCTTTTAATATAATTAGTTGTTACACTCACTCACCTCTATCAAAAAGCAGCTTAGGCCATTTTCTAAACTTTATGCATATGTTAATTTAACTCTTTAGTTATAAACTTATTTTAATACAGATTGAGCTTCCATTAATTGGCAATATATTATAATGTTATTGTCTTGCAACACATCAAGAGAAAAATCTATATTGAGCTGTAGTTGATATTATTATTGATGCGATATTGGATTCAAATTTCGAACAGATCTGGATTGATCTGCTTGTCTGGTTTCGGCTCTTTTCACCGAGTTTCGATCCTACACACCACTAAAACGAATAAGAGGTCAGTTTGTCGGTAGAAAGTTGTCCCACCGAAAACACTCCGACGTTTAAGTCAGTAAACAGCCTTCGAAATTTGGGAAGATAACTGGAAATAAGAATTGAGATGGAGAGTGTAAGAGTGCATAAGTTTCCAAATGAAAGAGAAGCAATGCCGTTTCTTAAATCTGGATTGTGGATGAAGGCAGTAGGCATTTGTCAATAGGAAGAGCGCCTGTATGCCTTTGATTTTATTTTTTCTCTCAACACGTTAGGATGCTTTGCAGAGAGAGTGTACGAAATCGTCGTCGAATGCGTAGTTGAAAGCGCATTAGTAGGCGTTGTATGAGTGGTTATTCGCATGCCCTGAGCGAAGGCTCTAGGGCTCATTTTAATGACGACAGGGTGATCTTCCTTGGTTTGAAGGTGTGATCCCCTATGCCATATTTAGGTGGTCTTCCTTGTAAGGAAAGCACGCGTTGCCTAATTAGTTGGAATTGTTTCCTTCTCTGGCGGGTAGCGGCTTTCTAAATTTTCTGCCTTTCTTTCGAGTATATTACCGTTGGAAGGCTCTACTTGGTAAGAATTGGGAAGACCTAGCGCCTTCATTTTAGGAAAGACGCCGATCTTGTCAACGTTCTTTTTGGAGTTTGTTGGATTTATGGAAGACGCAGAGTTAGAAAAATAGTAATTGCTAACCGCCTGCTAGAGCATGGGCCCAAGTAGGCCAAGTCCGTGAAAAGTCTTTTTATTCTTGGCCTATTGCTTCAGTAATTCTCGTCAATACACGGGTTGATTGTCCTTAGCGCGAGTAGGCCGCCCGCCTGCGCCTTAGTCGGTCAACGCTGGCGTTGACCGTCTGACGCGTGTTTGGGCATTTTAGGAATTCGGCCCTCATTTCCTGTTGGGCCAACGTTGACCATCCAATGGTGAATTTGGGCCGACTTTGACTATTGGACCAACCCATTTACAATACACCCATCAATTACTGAACAACTTTAACTTCTAAAACAAATGTTAATCAGTGTTTGTAACATTTTTTTATTGAGATAACATAAATAAATTTTATATTACTCATTATGATGGCTCTACTAAGGTGACAAGCTTATTGAGAATGATTATCACTTTATTAATGGCATAGAAACAACAACTTCATACCCACCTTATATTGTTCTATTAGCAAAACGGGGCAAGGCAATTAGAAAAAATATCTACTTTTATCAATCTTTTTACTGTTTTTGCTTACATATTTGGATCAATCAATGAATAATAGAAAGAATTTTATTGACAAGTGAAAGATAAAAATTTGACACATGATAACAAAAAGGTACATTGGTTACTAGATGTATTAAATGGGTTGTGCCGTTCATGATATGATATGATCTTGCCCACCACAAGTCGTGTTAAGCACAGCTTATAATGAATAATATTAGGTAATGTATAATATGGCTCAACATTTTGAACCATGCCAACCACAGGGTAGGCAACCTACGAGCCATATTGGCTCGCAGCATGACGAGCCGTGTCAGGCACCGCTCGAATGTTTTTAATGTTTTGTGGTCATTTGATGAGGTATTTTTAATGAATACATAAGTTATTATTATATGTATTTTTATTTACTTTTATAAATTATAATATTAAAAATATTTAATAAAATAAATAAAATGTGATATATTTTTATAATATTTTATATAATTTATTTTAAATATATTTTTTTATATTAAAATCATGCCCAATATGGCACAACTCATAGGCATGCTTGGCTCAATGTAGGTGAGCCATGTGTTGTCTTGGGTTGAAACATATATGTCCCATGTCGTGCTACACTTAGCCTGTGAAATAAACATGTCGTGCTGACATAGCATATTTATTAACGAATAACCCAAATAAATGAACTATGCCTACCCGATTTGACCTATTTAACACCTTTATGGCTAACAGCAAGGAGCATATCGAGCAAGGCAATGGTTGCTTAATCTTTATTCGTTACATTAATTGCTCAGTTAATGTCCTTATCAAAGTAGACATTCCTAAGGTATTTCATATATACTCTCAATTATGATATTGATTCTTAGATTTTTCATCGTATCAATTAGAATTTAGTCAGTTTAAAGGTCTAACACAACCCTAACCATAGTCTTACTAAACTCGAGCTAGGTTATTGTTTTTTGACGGGTCCAACTCCTCAAAGGAAATCTATACAAAATATTGATTGGAAGATATCTACCTAAACAAATTCTTCTAGGACTTTAGATGGCCTTGTTCTTTTTAAATAAACCGGATTAGCCACTAATTGTATTCATTTAGTAGTAAATCTTTTAGAATTAATGTTCATTGTTAGTATCTTATATAAGCACAAATTGTGTGTATTAATGTATCAAATTCTAAGTGACTATTCTTAAACTAACAAATCATGAAAAGTTGAGGTATTACTGGTAGTCATTGACTCGTCAAAATCAGTTGGGGAATCTTGCCATAAGTTATACAATAGTATTACTGTCACTTTAAAGTCACAGGTTCGAGTTATAAAAATGACATCTTCTATAAATATAAGATAAAGTAACGTGCAGTAAATTCATAATGGTTTAACTCTTTCTCAAATCATAAGCATAGTAAAAATTTCATATGCTAGACTACAACTTCTATAAGTTAACTTAGTCGTTAAAATCACTTTTATCGGCAAGTTATGTATTATATACCTATAATCCCCACTATTTTGTTGTTTTTGATTTATAAAATCATTAATATATATGTATGTGTGTGTTTGATTAATTTTAAAATAATTACAAAATAAAAAATTAAGAAAAAAACTATATTATTTGCAATCGAGCTCATCATCTGAAGGACGTTTGTCTCACGAATGAACACATTTTAGATAGAGTTTTGACACGTAAGGCGCATTTGAGCAATACTCGTATGTATTTTGAACAAAATGTTGGAGCCCAACACACGTCTGATAAGCGCTCTTGCGTGGTACAAATTTAGCCTTCGGGTTTGATCTATACTTGTGCACATACGTTAGTTTTATCTATAAAAGACCTTTAACTGATTTCAATTCCTTTCTACTAAACATTTAAAAGAATATAGAGAAAGAAATAGAAAAGAAAAAGATAAGAAAAATGAGGATGTAAAATAAAATTAAGTAATTTTGCATAAAATTAAGTACATTCATACTGTTTTTTCCTTTAATATTGCTTATTTTTAATCTGTTTAAATATTTTTTATTTTAAATACTCATATATTTATTATTTTCATACTTAAAAAATTATACTTTACATACTTAGTGATTTCATTTTCATTTCATAAAATTTTATAAAATATATATTTTATATCCATACAAATCATATTTAAGTGATAAATTTCTATATTTATATTTTTACATATTTTTAAATTTTATATATATACTTTTACATATCTTAAATTCATAAATAATTATTTATGTATGTTTTATATTTAACCAAAAAATTAATAAAATTATTCATTAGACATTAGTATAAACTATGTTAAATTTTTAAAATTTTAATTTTAATGATTCCACATATTGTTATTTTCTATAATATAGTTCATACATATCTTTACATTGCACATTATAACTTTTACATATTTTTAAATTACACATCAAAATTTTTATAAATTTATAATTTTTATTACATGCCATATATTTGAAGAAAAAAAATCAAGAAACCTCTATTTTTATTTTGATGAAGAAATTATTTTTTCTAGTTTGAGAAATAAATTCGTATTTGAGTATAGTTTTTAAATTGATTAAATATGGATAGACTATTATAGAGAATTAAAAAAATATATTTGAATATATCTTAATATATTATTAGTAAATTAAATGTCAAACATATTATCCATAAGTCTAAAAAGTGACATTTAGCTCTGATTATAAGGGTTATACGTAGTTAGCCCACTCACAAATCATGAATATTAGCATATAATTTTTGATTATATGAAAATAATTATAACTCAAATTTTAATATTCATAATTTATTAGTAATATTATCATTGATCCTTAATACTTTATATGTCAGTGTAATTTTAGCATAATTCATATATTTATACAATTTTAACATGTGAATTATGAATATACGAATTATGCATGATTTATGAACTAGTATAGATTTTAACCTATATGATTATTATTTATTTAATTTTTATATAATTTATTAAAAAATAATGTCACCGATATTTTAGACTTTTAATTATATCATCATTTTAACATGTTTTGTTTGTATATATTCACATACAAATATATATAACTTACTAAATGTTAACTTTATTCTTACACCTATTTTTATTAACTCTTCGTATTAGTAAGCTCAAATTATCTTGTAGTCAATTTGGATCAAGAAAAGGCTATTCAAAAATTAGTTTTTCAGCATTGGAACAATTTAATATTTTATTATAATTTAATGGTTTAAAATATTAATTTTATTTTTTAGTTATTTTGATTTATATTTATATACAATCAATAATAATGATAAAAATATATAAGTTTAAATAATATTTTCTGTTGCATTTATAATTTGATACTTTGATATTAATTAAGACATTTTCCCTCACATATAATTTAAAATCAATTAGTTGTCGTTCTTTAACCACTTTCATGTATAATTTTTAGATCTTATAATGTATTTATTAGATTAATATTATTTAAGTCATTTAACAGTATTTAATACATATTTATATCTTAATATTAATTTAAAATTAATAAAAAATTAATTTTTAAATTTGAATCTAAAATCAAATTTAAGATTATTACAAATTTAAAAATTAATGACATGACAGTCATTTCCCTAAGTTTAATTCAATTTTTTTTCTTAATTTTCATGTTAAACATGAAAACAACTTTAACTATTTCACAAATTCTAAGTTATATAGGAAAAAAATTTAGACCATGTTTAAATTTTAAATTTTTAGAAATTCAAATAAAATGATTTTTTAAAGCAATAATTTTAATACAAATTTTCCACTATATCTACCAACTTTGATTTTTTTAGAAAGTGAATTGTGATTATAAATGTCAAGCACTTGAATTTTGCCTTTATAAGGGCCCACGTAGTACTAATTTTAAGAAAAGACCATAAAATAAAATTTATGAAAAAATATATTAATTATAATATTCTTATTTTATTCTATTATAATAAATAATTATTTGAATTTAAAAAATTTTAGAATAACAAAAATAATTTTAAATAATTTTAAATAAAAAATAAAATTCACCCAATTAAATAATTACACTTAAAGTTTTTCACATAATATTTTTCAATTTTTAAATTATACAAAAACATAATAATATTTTAAGTTTGATCTAAAATCAGATCTCAAATGCAAATCAAATTACACTATGCCCTTGTGAATATTCCGAAGTGAATTGTCAACGTTGAGCAGCAGTCGACTCCAAATATTGAATTCTGACACGTTCTTCAACTTGAATAGCAAGAATATAAAAATCACGCATGGGAAACCATTGAATATTGGACTCCCTTGGGGTCCAAGAAACTGCCATGAAGCTGAGCGGGTAGATGGGCGTCCCAATTCCAGTATAAACACTTCAGGTTTCAGAGAACGAAGGGCATTGCCAGTTAAAGCGAGACAGAGAAATTGATATCTGAATCCGCCATTAATGTCGATTGGTGCGTCGAGGTTGAGGAAACTAGTCAACTGGTGCGCGATGCCGATGCGTTCGAAGAAGAGGAGGAAGGCTCGTAAGATTGCAATCGCGGTCGATCTGAGCGATCGGAGCGCCTACGCCGTGAAATGGGCGGCGGATCACTACTTGAGGCCTACCGACGCGGTGGTGCTCCTCCATGTACAGCCTACTTCCGTCTTCTATGGCGCCGATTGGGGATGCGTAGATTCGCCCGGTACGGACGGAGAGACTCCCCGCAAAATGAAGGATGATTTTCACGCTCTCACAGTCTCCGAGGCCGGCGGCCTTGCCCGGCCTCTCGTCGACGCCAAGGTACCGTACAACTCCTTCAAATTAACCTAAATTTTCGATAGTGTGGCAAATTTTTTCTTAATTAGAAATTTTAACTTTTTTCTTAAGCTGCCGCCTCCTCCGGGTACAAAGGACTCTATCACTTAAAAAAAATAAATAATTTTTTTTAAAATTTAAATTATTTATTTTTAAATAAATAATTATAATCTAACAATAAATTTTAATTAATTTTTAATTTTTTTAAGAATAATTAAATCATAAATATTTATTAAAAAATAAATAACCTAAATTCAAATAAAAATGACATTTATCTCTCTAAGAGATAAAACTCCTTAATCCCCCTCCCTTCAATTTAACTTTCTATTCCCTCTTGTTAATCATCTTGGCAAAAATTCTATATAAAAAACTAAGAGATATATTAAAATAGTCAACAAATATCTATAAATAACATAATATTTTAACAATTTATCTATTTTTTAGACATCCTAACATAAATTAATAAATAAAATATCAATTTTTTAAGGTATTAGATAATATCACTCTAATGAATACTCTATAAAAGTGCTACCATGCCTAGTAATTTTCATCTTAGTATGATTCAGATTTGTCATTTTGGATGCTTTAAAATGCTAATATATTTTCATAAGTTCATAAATTATGTTAACATATATACCTTGTTGCTATTTATTTCTGGGGTGTAGGTTCCGTACAAGATTCACAGTGTCAAGGACCGTGACAGGAAGGAGAGGTTATGCCTAGAGGTGGAGCGACTGGGATTGGATGCCCTCATTATTGAGAATGGGAGCGTGAGTGATTACTGCATACGCCACTGTGTTTGCCCGGTGGTGGTCGTCCGCCATCCCAGGGTGCAAATGGCGGTGGCACTGCCATGGTCGCCGCTACAGAGGTAGAGGATGCTGGCCAGAAGAAGGCGCATCCAGTTTTCCGGCCGGCAGTGGAGCTCATCGAATGAATTGCCATCCATACATACTGTTGATCGCAGAAACAATTACAAGATGCTGATTTTATTTATTTATTTATTTATTTATTTATGTTTTTTTATTGCGAAAAAATATTAATTCTTAAATTTTTTATCATTATATTTTTTTTTGACTAATCAATTATGTATGTAAATTTATTTACATACTTTGATCCATAAACATTAAACTTTGACTTATCGAAAATAATATGCTAAATCAAGATTAAACCGTAGTTATTTTTCTCTATCTCTTTTCTCATTTAAATTTATAAAGATTTTATACAAATCTTATACATTTTAGAATAATAACTATAGACTTCTTTTTATAAAAAAAATACCATTTTTAATTTTAACAAAAAAGGTACCCAAATCGGCATTTGAATGGTTAACTGATGTAATTACACCAGTTAGTTGATGTAACATTTCTATTAAAAAAATAAAAATATAACATATAAAATTCTTAATTTCAAGCACTGACACAGTATGTTATTGCATGTCTTAAAACTTTAAATAATAAGTTAACAACAAACTGTCAATAATATAAGTTTTGTACAATTGCAAATACTAATCTTCTATTATTTTAAATATTTTATAAATTCTCACCTACTTAATCAATCATTAATATTAATAAAATTATACTTGTTTGTTAAGTAAAATATTTCTACAAATAATAAAATAAGACTTTTATACTAAATTAACTTATATTCTTTTTTCAAACTGTTTGATAAATCTATATAGTTAGTTCAGATAACTTGCAATTAGAAAATTGATAATCCAAAGTGGAGCTAAAAGCTAAAGAAACTTCACTCCCACCGGAAATTAAATCGAAGAGTTCGATTATCCTAAATTTTAACAAATTGGTTCAAAAACCCTAATCTTTTGTGCAAATCAAATAGAAGCAACTTTGATTTACAATGGGTATGCCCATAGTGGGCTAGCCCAATAGAAAAAACGACCCAGATCTACAAAGGCACATATGCATGTCTGGACGGTCATCGCTAGGCGTTGACCGGGTGAGAGGGCAAATTAGACGGCCAACGGGCTCCCATGAGACGGTCAACATTTATGTTGACCAGAAGTACTACAGTAGGCCGGCCCAAAAGAGCAAGTCTCACGTGGGCCAAGCCAAGTTGGTCCCACATCTTCGTACACAAACAGTAACGGCTCTTTTCCCTAATTTCGCACCTTTCCAGAAGGCAATCTTCACTGTAACGGGTACTAATAGATTCGACACACGTTTCATGAGAAAGGTGTCAGATTCTCTCTTTCTACTTATTACAAACCCTAACGATAGCAAGATGCAGAATGAAGACAAGTAATCCTAAGAGCCGTTACTCACTAGGAAATGAAGTAGTCCTAACAGATTGCAGAAACCAAGCCTTCCTGCCCAATGAAGGTCGCCTGGTAAATTGCAAGAATTAAGCCTTCCTGCCCAAGGAAGGTCGTCCAGCATTTCATCAATAAAAGTCCATGGAGTCTTCACTATAGGGCAGGCTCACTTCTAAGACTACAACGCTCACTGTTGAGATCATACACACTCATTACTTAAACTTTAGAGGCTCCCTTCTCTTTTAAAAGCCTTTATGGTGCTCTGACAGTTCTTCAAACTCTCGCGCTTACAGAACTCAAACTCATCCTCTCTCTCTACATTCCTTGCGAACACAGAGTTAAGAGACCATACTCATCATGAGCCACAAGAACCCGTCTCACATCTAAAACCAAACACTCATCTCAAACACTCTTCATTTTCTTTCTACTCTCATTTTCATTTACCATATTAAAAGTCGAAGGTTAATTACTGACTTGATTGTCGGAATATTTTCAGTTGGACAACATCTCGCCGACACCTAACCTCTTGTTTGCTGTAGTGGTGTAGAGTCTAGACTCGATAAACGGAGCCGAATCCAAACGATCAAGTCGACTTGAATCTGTTCGAAATTTGGATCCAGAGACGCATCATTGGCACCGTCTGTGGGAAGCGCTTACGAAAAGCCTACCATATTTTTTCATAAACCTTTCTCAATTTCACCCTTCAAGCTAACCAGAAATGGTGAATACGAGAGCACAAGCTAGTGAGCCCGCTAGAAACGTGAACTCTCCCGACCAGGACCACGCTGCTAGTGCCATGGTCTACGGGGTGGCCGCACCATTCTTTTAACATCCCGTATAGCATATACAGAACACCAACAAGATACTATAGATACTCTGCTCCTACCAGGAGGACTCTCAGCAGGGAGCTCCGCCCACTGCAGCTCCTGCACCAGCTTCCGCAGAGAAAGAAGCTGGCCAGAAAATCCAGAAGGCTGGCCAACATTAAGACGCTTGAGTCCTCGCGCGCCCAAAGCCGGCTAAGGTTTGAAGAGCTCAGGCAGCATGACTTCGAAAAAAGTCCAAAAAGAAAAAATTCCCGATACTCGGCCCAGAGGGAGACCCAAACCTACCGAGGGAGCCAAGAAAGGAATAGAGTTTGAGGTCATCCAAGAGATCAACCACCCAGCAGTGGCGAGTAGCCGCATATTCAAGGATGACGAGCATACTATCGAGCTGGACAAATCTCCTTTCATAGCGGAGATCTTGAACCGCCCGATACCGGCAAAGTTCAAGATGCCTCTCCTTGACTCTTACGATGGGAGCGCTGATCCAGTGGATTATCTCGATCATTTTTGTTCCCATCTGAGTATGCAAGGGCTGGAGGACGCAGCAATATGCCGCTACTTTTCGCTCACCTTCAAAGGGGATGCTCGTATATGGTTCCACCATCTCCCATTAGACTCGATCAAAAGTTTCTGGGAGCTGATTGATCTCTCTTCGCCTCAATCGCGTGGAAGAGAAGACGCACCACATCAAGTAGAAGTAGGGAGAAAATCCACGGAAGTTTCTAGATCATTTCATGGCGGAGGTCAGGCGAATCCCCAGGCTCACGGAGAAGATGAAGTTAGGCAGTTTCATTTCCGCGCTGACATACGAAAACTTCTTCAGGCACCTAGCGCACAAGAACCTACAGACCTTTCGGGAGGCAAAATCTATCACCCTAGCCTATGCGGCGGCAGAGGAGGCCAACAAGGTTAAGCTTCCCAAGCGGATCAAACAATTTCACTCATTCCTTGAGAGGGAAAGAGGAAGACCTACATACGAAATTCAGCGGTGGTAATCACTCCCGCAGAAAGCATCACATGACTGGACCACCAGAGCACAAGTACAACGAGCCAATCAGCCTGACGCCCTTGATCGATACATGTTCAAACGTCCTCATACAGATCCGCGGGGAGAAATTTCTTAAGTGGCTAAAACCACTTAAGAAAGCGAAGGGAGGAAATCTAGCTAAGTATTGTGATTTTCATCGATCTCCCGGACACTCCACAGAGAATTACAAGACTCTCCAGCGCCTCACCAAGTTCGTCAAAAACCTTGGCCAGAGCTCTGACACTGCAGGCGGAGAAAGAACGGAGCCTTCCCCACCACGAAATCGGGTTACAGTAAGAGTAGTCAATATGATCACTACTCGACCAGCCAAGAATCCGGTGAACAACAAGGAGCAGCAGACTAGAGGAAGAAGTAGCGTACCATGGAAAACATCACTAGTTTTAGTGACAATGACTTAGGACATGTAATTTTTTCCCATGCGAACCCCCTTATTGTATCCGCAATCGTTTCGGACACTAGCGTTAACTACCAACTGAAATGAGTGTTCATTGATAATGAAAGTTTCCGTGACTTGCTCTACCTTAATGCATTTTTTTAAATTGGTTTAAAAAAAAGTCAATTAAAACATATCGAAGGCCGTTATATAGCCTTGACAATGAGTCAGTGCCCGTCCAAAGGACGATCCAGTTGGAGGTCACCTTGGACACGTACCCAAAAACGGCAAGTCGTACACTCACCTTCTTGGTAGTCAACCTGCCCTCCATATACAACACTATACTAAGGCCACCCGTGCCTAACAACGTTCGAAGTTGTCATTTTGATACCACACCTCAAAAAAAATTTTTTGATGCCATACGATGTGGACAAAGTGCTTAGTGACCAGGTCATTAGGCGGACATATTATATGTCCCAAATCGATCCTAGGGGCAGCACCAGGTCGGCAGGGAAACTCAACCATCGAGATGAAATGATCCTGCACAGACGCAATCTAGTGAGGCAACCAATCTAATCCCACTGAACCCAAAGGACCCAAAAAGGTGCGTACAGATCGACGGTTCACTCACTGGCACACTGTACGACGAGTTGATCATGTTCTTGAGATAGAACATAATACGGAGGCATATTACATCAATGATCGATCGTAATATGGAGGTGTACGACGATAACATACTCGTTAAGAGTAGGACCACCAGCGACCATATTCGCGATCTGACAGAATCATTTGAGGTGCTCTGCGCACATCAAATGAGGCTGAATCCGGCCAATTGCATTTTCAGAGTGGCCTCCGAAAAGTTCTTAGGTTTTATCATTTTTCAACGAGGGATCGAGACAAATCCAGAGAAGATCAAGGCCCTCGCGAACATGGCTCCACCGTGGAGCGTCAAGGATGTCCCAGGGGCTGACCGAAGGCGACTAGTAACCTTATCCCATTTCTTAGCTAAGTCTGGTGACAAATACCAACCGTTCTTAAAGGCTCTGAGAAGGACAAAGTCGAATAGCTTCCAATGGATGGGGGAGTGTTGGGCAGCCTTCAATGAGTTGAAGTGATATACCCACCCCCCACCATTGCCGATATCACCCAACAACGAGAGGAGCAAGCACCTTTACTTAGCGGTGTCGAGGTGGCTCAACTCCGTCCTCGTACGCCAAGACGCTAATATTCCGTGGCCGATCTACTACGTGAGCAAGATGTTGACTACCCGAGGACACGTTACCGCACACGGAGAAGCTAGCCTTAGCACTTGTTTTCTCCATGAAACCGAGGCCCTACTTTTAGGCACACCACGTACTTGTTCTCACCGACCAGTGTCTGAAAAACATTCTCTAGAAACCCGACGTTTCCGAATGGCTGGTGAAGTGGGCTATCGAATTAGAGGAGTTCAACATCGAATTTCGACCCAGATTAGCCATTAAAGGGTGGCTCTGGCCGACTTTATCGACGAGATCATGACCCCAATTCACGAAGAACAGCCCCTGAGGGCACAGAACAGCGTGAGGGAGTACCGAAATGGGTCTCCACATAGATGGATCGCCTACGGACTCAAGCAACGGTGCCAGGGTGGTCCTCAAGACTCCTAATGGGTTTGAGGTGAAATACTCTCTTAAACTCGACTTTCCGACCACGAACAACGTTGCAGAATACAAAACCCTGTTAGCCGGATTAAAACTAGCCAATGAGTGCTCCACCAAGCGATCGCGACTATGAACTAACGTCAACGGTTAAAGAGAGATTTCGTGCAAGCAACCCATAGTCCAAGTACTAAAACATAATCAAAGTTAACGGTTTATCACATCAAGATAAGACATTCCTATCGCCCATCCGTGGGCCAAACCACGATCTCAAATCACAAGACACCCAAATACGTGCGTAAATACAAAGCATGGGAGAACCAAAGATCAAATGATACCAACTTGAGGAAGGGTTACCTCGTCCAGAACCACGGCTATATAGCTATGAATTAGGGCTGAGCTCAAGGTCATCCATCCCTAGATTAGAACTTGCTCACTATGTTTTACCACCCGAAGCTTTTGTGCAACTCAAGTTTTAGTTATATATTAGGACATCCAATACATTAGTTTTCCATTAATTCTTACGATGGTTCTCAATTAAATACAATAAGAAAGGTGTCAATAAACATCTTCCTTGTGGGAGCTAATGCCTCATCTTCCAACTAACAATACCTCAGAAGTAGCCAATACCTCATCTTCCTTACGGCTGAAGTAGCCAATGCCTCGGATCACAAATCGACCCCTCGGGTCTCGGACCACCATGGTCTCGTAGTGATCCACCCCAAAGAAGATGCATGGTTAGTGCAAGGCACTGTTCATGAGGTTCCACAATATATGGATACACAAATATACATATATATGAAAAGGTGTCCAAAACCTCCAAATCATAAATACTAAAAGTAAAATCACCGAAGACAACCGATAAAACATACATGCATGTACACAATTGATAAATTGAGGGTATTTAAAAATACATGCATGTCAAGAAAATCTCCGCGCTAGTCAAAATACATGGAAATTAAATCGGACAAGAATAGAAATTTTGGAGGATACTTGCCTTAACATCATACTCTGGATCCAAGAAAGGATGTCCCAAGCACTCCAATCGAGCTTTTCTCTCCTACCTCCCGCGTCCTCTCTCTCTCCTCCGCGCACGTTCTTCGGCCGTTGGCGGCGACTCTCATTGCCGCCGCCGCCTCGTCCCTGCCACCCCCGGCCTAACCGCAGAAGGAGGACGACGTCAGCACGGCCGCCTGCCGTTCAAGAACCTCGAGGTTCTCTCTCTTGCGCAACCCACAATTCCCGCTACGCGCGTTTCTCCCAAGCCAACAACCGCCGCCGACCACCGTCAAGAATCACCTCCGATCGCCGCAGATTAAAAACGTAGCCGACAACCGGTCGACCTCCTTCGAAGGTTTCTCGCGAACCACCACCACCAGCCACAGACCACCACAACGCCACCGAAAACCACCGGCATCAACGCCTCCCGCCACAAGACGCCATCGCCGCCACCTCCCTCCTCTCTCTCTTCTTCTTCTCCGCCGCCCGAAACCCTAACCTCCTCTCTCCTTCCTTTTCTCTCTCCCCGATTTCCTTCTCCCTTATCTCTTCTTCTTCTTTTTATTTTCTTTTTTTTTTTCCAATCATTATCCAAATATATATATATATAACTTTCCTTTATTATTAAATCCAATCGCCTCAGGACAACATTACGGAATCACACGCCCCACTCCGCACCTCCGATCATTTTTAAAAATTTTACGATATTATAATTTATTTTTACCACGTCCAAATACCCAAAAATCATAATTAATATTAAAATAATCCAAATGAGATTCGAAATATCACAGAGACTATCCCGCTGGCCAAGATAACAGAGCACAACGCTTTTGAATTCGTTCACCAGAGTATTCATCAGCAGGTTTGGAGTTTCAGAAGTCATAGTGACTGACAACGAAACCCAATTTTTTGGGAAACGTTTCACCAAGTATTGCGCCAACCTGGGCATTAGGTTGGCCCACGCTTCGATAGCGTACCCTCAAGCAAATGGACAAATAGATGTTACAAACCGCACGCTACTCCACGACCTTAAGACCAAACTGGAGGACGCTGGAGGCTCTTGGGTGAACGAGCTTCCCTCCGTCCTCTAGTTTTACCGGACAATTCCAAAGGAGCAAACTCGTGAGACACCCTTTAATCTCTACTACGGGATTAAAGCGATAATCCCGATTGAGATCGGGCTTCCAAATCTTATGGTCGAATCTTTTGACCCGCAAGGTAACTCCCAGAAAATTCGGTAACACCTAACTTGTTAAAAGAAACCCGCGACGCCGCCAGGATGCGGATTGCAACCTACCAGCAACGAATTGCCCGCTATTACAATAAGGTAAATGCGCAATAGTTCGACGTTGGAGATTTGATCTTGCAAAGTATCGAGATTACAGGAAAGATCGCCAACCAGAATAAACTCTCTCGAGACTGGGAAGGGCATTTCCTAGTCTCCGCTGTCCTACAAAATGAAGTATATAAGCTCCGAAACCAGGATGAAAAGTTGGTTTCATGGGCATGGAACGCGATCCACCACAAATACTACTTCCAGTAATGGCCCAGGAAGATAGTTCGCATGATTGTATGAAATTATTTGTACTCAACTTTCAATTAATAAAATGAGTATTCCCCTTTATATGTTGTGTTTGGTTTTCTTGTTTTTGTATATATTGCATATTTGTGTATCTTTCTTATTACAGGGCTAGGCGACCTAGACTACCTCTAACTCAGGCGGATTTTCACCCGCTCATTCTAAACTCTAATCATTTAGATGGCTTATGAGAGATCGTATTTAAACCCTAGTCATTCAGGCGGCCCATGAGCGATTGTATTTAAACATCAATCATTCGAGCGGCCCGGTACCGGTCAAATTTAAACCCTGGTCATCCAAGTAGCATGTTCGTGGTCAAAATCTTAGGGGGCTCGTACAGCACACGCGACAACCTCCTTCACAAAGAGATAGTATGATCAGTCAATGATGGTCGACAGGAGTAAAGCACTCATCCTAAAACCTAGCCGCCCAAGTCTACATTTTGGCAGCACCACCAAGTCTTACTCATGCGCGAGTGTCAGGCAGGCTTGGCACGACATCAACGTCAACCTTGATATCTCCCCAAGGACCCAAGTCCTTCGAGAAGCACTAAAAGCGCCTTAAAAAAGCGGACGGCCATCTTGCGAGCAGCACACTAAGTTGGTAGGCCAATACAACAAGAAAACAATTCAAAAACAACGATAAAAATAAAGGCACACGACGTCCATAAAAACATTCATTTGATTTATGATAACATACATTTATATCAATAAACAAAAGAGAGCTAAGGTCACAGAAAGCTAAGGAGGCGGTGGTGGCCCTCGACCGCTCCGTGACTCCCCCTCGAGGCTCTCGCGACGCTGGCAGACCGGTTCGATAGGTCAATAAACTCCACTAGAAAGTCAGAATCAACCAGCCGCACAATACGCCGGCTGATATTGATCCCCTCCCATAATCGCGCCCGCATCATGTCTAAGACATCATGAGAGCGAATGCGAAACCTCAACACATTATCTAAAGTGGTCATTTGCCTCGCGAGCTGGTCTATACACCTCGTGACCCGTTCATTCTCCTCCTTCAATTGGTCACTCTGATCCATCAGGCCGGCCACCACAACATCCCACAAGCCCGCATTCTCCTCCCTTAACCTGGCATTTTTCGCCTCCAAGCCTATCAGCACAAACTCCAAGGCAGCAAAGTCCTCCCGATACTCCACCTTTGAGCCTCCAACTCCGTATCGAGCCAAGCGATTTCCATATCCCTATCGAAGATCACATTATCTCTCTGCCCAATCTCCTTAATGACTGCGCTTGTGACCTTGTTAGTCTGCAAAAAAAGATAAAGGTTAGTAACGGCAAAATCAAAGGCAAGGCAAGATACAAAAGTATACCTACAAGATCCTTCGCACCGGCCTCTCCGGCCTGATGTGCAACCTTAGCTCCGACGGTGACGGACTAGGAATGGACCCCTCTTAAACAGGCCTGGCAGTAACCTCCGCCTCAAGCTCCTCCGAAAGCCCCACAAAAAGAGCCTCCATCCCTGACGGCTCCTTGGCAGAGGGCTCCTCCTGCACCTCCGTAGTCTCACCAACAGCCTGAACAGGCTCTCCGACGATTGGCGCCCCTTGAGCCTCTTGGAGCTCCCCAATAGCAGACTCCTCCAGTGGTGCAGCCGTAGCAAATTCCTCTACTAGTGCAGCAATCAATACAATTGAAGGCACAGCAGGCGCCTCCTTGGGTTCTGCAGATGGCATCTCCTTCGGCAGAACAACGGCCCGCTCCACTATGGGTTCCATTGGGAACTCCACTGACCCCAAACACTCCGGCTGCAACAAGGCCAAAACGACGCAGCTGGCGAAGGAATGAAACCTGGCCCTAAAGGCCTCATCAGTAAGCACAATACTACCCAAACCAGAGCTATCACCAACTCCCGAAAGCTTGCTAGCCAACACACTCCCTAGCTCGATGGAGGAGGACGAAGAGGGTAACACCATTCTCTTCACCCTAGAACCCTCAGGAGGCCCCTTACCAGACGGTTCTCTGATCACAATGGACCCTGCCTTCCTCTTTCTAGGTGGCTCCCTCATCTTCTGCTTCGGAGAAGGAGGCCCCCACTGAGCCTTCTTGGCCAGAGCGCGAGAGGCCAAGTGATCTCTCCGAAACTCCACGATGTGGCTCTCAACCAATATGACCAGCCACTCTAGGAACATCGTTTCCTCCCCAGAGAGCGCCCCAGTATAGATTTCAAGCACTTTGCCCCACTCCTTGGCCAACGGCCAGGACTCACCCACGTAGATAAAGAAATATCGGTTCTTTCAATTCTTCAAAGAGTCGTATATGGCGGTGCTTACCTGAAGACCGCCGCGTGGGGCTAGGGAGATTCACTCCGCTCCCTGGTTAAACTTGAATAGCCCTCTAACCATTGCCACCGTCAATCACCTCGAATGATGACGAAGGAATATACAGAAGAAGCACAAATAACACACAGTGTTTGCATGGAACTGTGCGATTGGGACTTGAAACGCTCGAAAAATCGCCAGCAGTTTGTCAGGGATAGGAACGCATAAACCACTCCTCAAATGGGCCTCGTAGATAGTCACGTAGCCCTCAGGCTGCAGGAACGCCTTGTCATCATTCCCAAAAACTTGAAAGTCCACCTCCTTAGGAATATTGTATTCTACGAACAACTCCTTCACGTCACCTTCGTTAAGGACCGAAACAATATCAGTAGCAGAGGAAGCCATAGATGTGAAAACGGAAGAGGCAGCAAGACACTTAGGGTTTTTTTTCAGGCAACGAAAGACGAAGAAAAGCATAGAAAAAACAAAAGGAAAACGGATGGGCAACTTAAAGGCCTGTATTAACGCAGAGCACACTAACCATCTCGTAAACGTGCGCCATCATTGCTGCCATGTGTCATTTCCTGAACGGACATCGTCGACTCAGATCCTCTGACGCATTAATTACCGGAATCTTGAATTCATCGCGTGCATGCACGTGGCCACCTTTTCGTCTGACAGGCCGGCTAATGATGACGCGTCATTCCAACTCCCACAAGTCCTCCGGATTTTGATCTAGACGGTCAATAAATCTGGTTAACATTTTTTTCACAAAGTTATCCAGATTTTAGACTAGACGGTCAGTAAATCCGGTCAACACTTCCTTCAATAAGCTCCCCGGAGTTTAGCCTAGACGGTTAACGAATCCAGTCAACATTTCCTTTCACAGTTCTCCGGAGTTTGGCCAGACGATCAACGAATCCAGTCAATGTGCCCCTCCACAACTTCGCCCTCAATCCAGTAGACCGTAACGAACAACAGCCAGACACGTCCCATCATAAACATGTTGGAGGTCAGAATTCAAACAACTAGCATGGGGGCCAGTGACGAGTACGCCCATAGTGGGTTGACCCAAGAGGAGAAACGGCCCAAATCCATGAATGCCTATATGTGTGCCTGGACAGTTAACACCAGGCGTTGAAAGGGTAAGAGGCCAAATTGGACGGCCAACGGGCTCTCCATAAGACGGTCAACATTTCTATCAATCGAAAATACTACCGTAGGCCGGCCCAAGAGAGCAAGCCTCACGTAAGCCAGGCTCAGTTGGGGCTACGTCTCCGTACACGACCAGTAACGGCTCCCTTCCCTGATTTCGCGCCTTCGCAGAATACAATCTTTACTATAACGGGCACCAACAAATTTAGTGCACGTCTCATGAGGAAAGTGCCGAATTCTCTCTTCCTGCCCACTACAAACCCTAACGGTAACAAGATGTAGAAGGAATGCAAGTAATCCTGAAAGCCGTTATCCGCTAGGAAAGGAAGCAATCCCAACAGATTACAGAAATCAAACCTTCCTGACCAAGGAAGGTCGCCCGACAGATTGCAGGAATCAAGTCTTCCTACCCAAGGAAGGTCGTCCAGTATTTCATCTATAAAAGCCCATGGAGTCTTCACTCCAGGGCAGGCTTACTTCTAAGACTACAACGCTCACTATTGAGATCATACACGCTTATTATTTAGACTTCAGAGGCTCCCTTTTCTTCAAAAAGTCTTCATAGTGCTCTGACAGTTTTTCAAACTCTCACACTTACAGAATTCAAACTCATCCTCTCTCTCTGTATGTTTCTTGCGAACACAGAGCTAGGAGACCATGCACCTCACGAGCCACAAGAACGCCCTCATGTCGAGAACCAAACACTCATCTCAAATACTCTTCATCTTCTTTCTACACTCATTTCCATTTACCTTTTTAAAAGTCGAAGGCTGATTACTGACTTAAATGTCAGAATATTTTCGGTATGACAACATTCCGCCAACACCTGACCTCTTATTTGCTTGAATGGTGTGCAGGATCCAGATTCAGTAAACGGAGACAGATCCAAACGATCAAGTCAATCCAAATCTGTTTAAAACTTGGATCCATAAATGCATCACTTTATAGTCTTTTAAGTAAAACAAATAAATTAGAAATGCACTTACTATCATATAAATCCTAAATTAAAAATGTCCCAGCCATTTTTGGTTCTCCATCGAAGTCTCAAGGGATGCCTTAGACCCAGGATTGAAGCTGATCTTTGTACAAATTATTTATAGTCTTTAAGTAAAACATATAAAAAATAGTAATTAATAAACATATCACTTATTATAAGCTCACAGATAATAGAATTAATTAGCAAATTTATAATAACATTATCAAGCTATTCATAGCATAGATAATATTATACATTTAAAAAAAATCTTTCCCTCTTAATAACTCATTCAAAATGATTCTTAATTCAGTGTGATATGGACAGAATTTACTTTATTAATACTAGCATCAAAATCTTACATTATATAATCATCCTTAAATATAAAATTAAGAGTATTTCATTCAAAATCTTCTCATATACTATAAAGCCATCAAAACGTTCAAGATAGGCCTTAGAAAAGATAATACCAAGCTTAATAGATTTAAAATGGTTTGATCCCTCCTAGACTTAGAACATAGGAAAAAATTTATACAACGAGTTACCCTATTTTTTTAATAAATCTTGCCCATGACTGTTTGATTTTCGTGCAATTACACAATTAAAGGAGTATTTAAAACATTCGTTATGATACATCCTATCACTTCTTAGTATAAAAGGAAACCAAACCCCATCACTTGGTTGTGCTTCTCCTTTTCAAACAAGGAATAAAATATTGGTTAATATGTCCAATATCAATTGAAAAAATTGTCCAAATTTTCTAATTCTAGATCCAACTTTTGATATATATATCAGTATTAGGTCATCTCGCTACCAATATCTCTAAATATCTTGAAAAAAATCACAATATGTTGCATATTAAAGACTTATCGCAATATATCGACAGATAAACAAAAATATATTTTTCTAATATATATGCCAATATCTTGCCCTCAGGAAATAATTTAAGAAAATTGCATATGATATCTCTGATATCAACACAAGTCACTTGATATGATCAATACCAGTACAACTGAGACCGATACCAATACCAATATTTTCATCTGTAATTAAAAAATTGGGGGCATCATTGAGAAAAGTTCTCCCTTAAAGTTGGATCAGTAAGAAAGTTTATCTTCTAAGAACAAGACCACTTCAAACCGTCGTCACAATAACGATTCATCAAAGCCTTTTAAGTTCTCCAGAAATCTTTCTTTCCTGTTTTGGAGACGAGAGTTAAAGAGGATAAGTTGCAAAAGTTAGGATGCCTTGAGCTAATATTCAGTGGTCAAAGTGAATGTAGTTGTCACTAAAATGGCATTATTTGGATTATTTAGAATCATAACACCACACATTTGAAAGATCATATATGATTGACCATGTTCTTCAAGGGTCTATGAAGACGATTGATAGTAAAATATTCTATGAATTCAACGAGTTGGTGCAGCATTTGGATAATTTAGGACCATAACACAGCACATTTGAAAGACTACATATGATTGGGCATGTTCTTCAAGTATCTATGAAATGAACGATTTGGGGCTTAGAAGGGAAACATTTTTGTGGAAGGGGGGGTCTCACAGTCAATGGAGGGAATTGATCAACCATGGATTGACATGGGTAATATCTATAATGTCTGAAGTCAAAGATAACAAGATAAATGGATTGCTAGCATGTGATGCAGAAGCTGCTTACCTGAAATTTTGCCTCGACGATGCCGATTAACACGTTGTTGTCGAGTAGAAGAGCCGTTTTCTAGTATCACTCGATCAATTACTTATCAATCAATATTCAATTGATTGGCCTGAGGTTATCCACAAAAAAAGATTTGTCAAAATCATTTCGTTTCTTTTTGAAACAGGAATTAAGTGATAAATCTTTTAGCCCCTTATCGCTATGGAAGAAAAATCAGACTACTTGTGAGGTTCCGGGTTAATGAATAAGGTAAAATGGTGAAAAATATATGAATTTCCTCTTCTAAGGTTCGGGAGCAGCAACCAGCAGCCAGCGCCCGCCGGCCGCTCGAGCCGAGCTTGCCCGAGCGGAAAACCAGGCGTGTTTGGGCCGCTCGCTTCCCGCTCGAGCTCCGCTCGAGCGGGCGGCGCAGTACAAAAACGCGCCGTTTCTCTCTCCCCGACATTTTTTCGTCCAGCAAGGGTTTCTAGAGAGAGAGGGGCCGCGTTTTAGAGTGAGAAAGAGGGAGAACGAGGCTTGAGAGTCCGATTTGATCCGAGAGCCAGTTATCAAAGTTAAAGCACGCGTCGAGGCAAGTGTTTTCATACCCACTAACTTTCCTCTCTCGTTGATTTTCGTTGTTCATCGATTATTTTCGTGTTTATACCCACCCATGGCTTCGAAAATACAATACCTAAGACTCAAGACTAAGTATTGTACAATTTGTCCACCGATTTGTGCACCGATTCGTTCGTTGGAAATTCGCCCAAACCCTACCCACGGGATTTTGGGGGTTTTCCATTTCCCACCGTTAGATTGTTAAATTGACCTCATATTATGAATCCCCATGCTCCTCTTGTGTATATATGTTGGCCGCGGGAAAAATCTCGCGCATTCGGACCCGTTCGTGGTCTCCGAGTCCTCTAAATCACTGTTCATCCGTGAATAAATTGGTAAAATTGATCTTGTTACTTCTATATAATTTTGATGGAGCTTATGTGATGTGTTGATGTGGAAATATAAGCTTGAATTACATAAATTGTGCATTGGAAACATGGAAACGAGTCCCGAGAACTTTTAAGGTGGTGGCTGTCCACCGGAGGTAAGAATTCCAACTCCTTGTAAATATTGTGCAAAATTGTGATAAAAGATAATCTCAAAGAAGAAATTAAGTCCAAAGAGTAACGGGGGGAAGACCCACTTGGTTGTTGTTGAAACCGTGATCTCCGGATGGAGACGTGTGGCGAGAATGAGAATTCCCGGTGATGTTTGATTGTGTTGTGTAGTGGGTCCTCCCTCCCGAAGAGTCAAACCTTGAAACTAGGACAAGGTGGTTGATAGGAGTGGTGTCCTCTAACCCGCCACGTACTTCATGGTGGAAACCCGGGGAATACCCGGCCGCTCTTGTGAGTGGGTGACGTGCATGGCAAGTTCTAGGACACTACGGTGAAAGAACGAGGATTGCCCTAGTCCCCGGGGTGTGGGGCGTGTCGTTGAACACTACATATTGAGATGTAGTTGTTCCGTGGACTGTTGCATGGATGCAGGGTCGTGTGCTCAGGCCGAAAGTAGTAGCCGTGGGCTTTAGAATGTGTAGCTAACACATTACTTTCCTCGTTCTCTTACTTCGTTGGCTAGTACGATCTACTAGCTCCGTGGTCCGCAAAGATAATTATTTAAATAAAGATGAATGAAATGAATCAAGTAATTCAAGTTCTCTTCTATCTTTTATGCTTCTTATCTTTGTTCCTTTACTCTTTCTTCAAAGTACCATTGATATTTTGCTAGTTAGTGGGACATGATTTCATTTGGCGGGCTTTATGCTCACCCTTGCTTTATGTTTTCAGATGAGAATGCATTGATGCCTGATGAGTCAAAGATAGATCATAGAAGCTTGGTAGCTAGCTGTCTTCGTGCTTGGCTCGAGACTTGGACTTGGATTGGCTTGATGTATGCCAAGGACATTTTGAGATTTTAGCTTTTGTATCACTCAAACTTATATGGAGATGACTTATGCTAGTAGATAGTGGATGATGCATATGTATTAGTCTGCTATATTTTCAGGGTTTACATGCTTCCGCAGTTATATCTTATGGTGATGTCGGAGTCCCTAGATGGCATCCTTCTTGGCGGTGTCTTTTGTTTTTCGTCGCGGTGCCACCTTGGTTTTGTGGCTTTTAGGTCCTGTGTAGTTGATGTTGGATTTTATTTGAAAATTGCTTGTGAATTATGTGCGGGGGTTGTGTGATTACAGGTGTTTGTATTTTGGAAAGGTCCGATTTACAAACGGAACTCTGCCCAATTTTCTGTAGAATTTGCAATTATTATATTATTATTTTGTCCTTGGATTATTGACGAGGGTTATTCGATGGGGAATAACCTGTTTCGTCACACTACTGGGGGAAGATGGAGCAGATAAAAATAGTGTTCATTATAAAATTGATCAATAACATTGTAAAAGCTAGCAGAGATGTATCTGTAGAGTGCCAAGCATGAAAGGGAGGGAACAATCCTTCTCAAGAAATGTAGATGAACAAGAAATGAATTCCTCACACCAGATTTGTCCGGCCACAAGGAAGTTTGGGCTACTTTATAAGATAAAAATCAAGGGAATTCAGTATTAGAGATTTGTACCCCGAATGCTACTTTATAAGATCTAAATGTGATGTAGTATAACAGCAATGATAGCGATCACCTTTTTTTTTCCGGAGACCTTGCATTCATACATGGTACGAAGACTTTGGAAAATAAAACTTTCGCTATAAAATAGAATTGATAAGTATTTTAAAAGAAAAAACAGATACAATCTCAGTACAATTATAATTTCCATTGATCTAATAAAAGCAATCAACCAGACTACGACGACATATATATCCAGGGAGCTGCCCAGAATTTAGATGCCCAAGCTAATCTATGGAGCAAAACAAGAACATATAGTATAGATAAGCAGAATCAGATAAAATTAAAGAAAATTCTTTTCAGTCTGTTGATCAACTGGATAACAGTTCCATGGGGGTCAAACCATTAACTAAACAGGTCATACATGTTTTCTGAAAGGAGTGAAACATGACCAGCCTAACAAAGCTGGTTTACTGGCGTTTTCAAACCTTTACTGGTTTTCTCGTGAACCCAATGTCTTCAAATTTAAGCTTATTTGTGCTCAGATATGTTTATATTGCAATCCATCAATCAAAATAATGGTGACCAGTTATTTTAAAAAAATAATGGTGACCCAGTACACAACACTACGATATGGAGGGTCAGATCAACCTAGATTGGGCTATTTTCTTGATTTGTACTCTAAAATCCAAGACAAACTGAAGCAAGCTTACATTGGGCATGGCTAACCTCTGCACTAAATCAAACACACAGAAAAAAATGGCTTTGAATGCTTTCTTTATACGTCCTCATTTTCTATCCGATTCAATTCTACAGTGATGCTACATCTTAGCAATTCTTAAAGCCTCTAGGTTACTGGACTGATATATATTTGTTTATTCAGGGTTTTTTTTAATGTTTTTTGCTCAATAGCTTTTTCCCATCTCGATTGGCATAACTATATTTAAAGGTGCTTCTATTTTTACAGTATTTAGCACTAAATTGGTGAAACTAAATTCATACATATAACCATCGGATTTAAGGTCTTATGGGTGTTTTCCTCTGCTATAGCTATATCAGGATCACTCATTTTAGGAAACACACATCTTGCCTCACTCTTGTCAACGCTGACGGAGAGAAATACATCGAAGGAGAGACAATGGAGATAAAGTACACGAAACTTGAAACAAAAGAAATTTCTAAACGAAGTAAAATCAAATTGACTAAAATCTGAAATGATGGCCTAAGCGCGAGGAAAAAAGGAGACGATCCCAAAAGAGAAAACAGCGCATACGCGGGAGAGAAAGCTTACTGATAAGAACGCCGCCAAGACATCGGCGATGGCCTGACGGAGCCGAGGCACGCCTAAGGGTTGCCCTTCTTCATATCCGCCCAGCACTCAGCGTATAGACCGTGTGCAGCCCGACGGAGGGAATTTTTCTCCCGTTATGGGCCATCAATGAAAATTTAAGTAAAAAATTTATATATTTAAATATATATATATATATAGTTATATTTTTTGTACTACTTTTTTATAATATAAATATTTTAATATTTAAATATTATAAAAATTATAAAAAATAATTATTAATATATTTTTAAATTTTTTTAAATATAAAATATCGACTCTTAGATCTAAATATATCAATAATTATCACACAATAAATATATGATAATTCGGGACACAATGGAGCGCCCCCAAATTCCTCGAGCAGAACCAAATACCCCACATAATAATATGTTTTTATATATTTTTAAGCTTACTCTGAGATTATTCAATTTAATACGAAGAATTAATATTAAAATACTTTATTAAAGCATAATTTGGATCAATATCTTAATATTAAGAAAATCTAAAATTAGGAGTATTGAATCTTATCACAATTAAAGTGGGTTTAAATTGTTATTTTTTCCTTCAATTTTTTTATCCTAAAGATTGCTTCCAAATTTTTAAGGGATTAATTTATAGTGTTTAGTTGATAAATATTTACCATGCCTATCCAAATGCCAAAAAAAAAAAAAAAAATTGATAGATTTTTCATCAAATTTGATCACCTACTACACACTTGATATATCGCTTTGTTTGAGTACTCACCGTCTATTGTATTAATGATATTTATCGTGAATTTATTTTATTAATTTTTTATTTATTAGTTAAAATTTTTATTATAATTCAAAAGAATCCCTATTTATCAATTCGATTAAATCTACTTAAAACTATATTAAAATACGTGATAGTCAAAATATTGACACCTTGCCAATAAAAATGTATACCAAAATGGGCCACGGAGAAGGCCAACAGAGCACATGCGGCGGTCAACGGCCTTACGGCCCACTAAAGGGGACGGGCCCAAAACAAGGAGGCCCAAGACGGTCATCACGGCGCCGACTGGCGTGCTCGCAATCCCTCGCCGCAGACGGTCAACGCGGCGTTGACTGCTAGCACCTTTCTCGTTTGGGGCCTCAAGAAGAAGACATGCTGATGTGGCTTGTACAATAAAGCCCAAAGCCCACCCGATGCTCCGCCAAAGAAATTCAATACGAAGGCGGGCAACACTCGGGACGGTCAACGCAGATGTTGGACCGTCTGCGTTCTTCCAACTAAGCCCAAAACACGCTTTTCTATAGTAATGGGCCCACTCGCCTGGGCCCATCACTCATTGGGCCAACTCTGCCTTTCCAAAATATCTTCACGTTTCTTGCTTCGCCAAGACTTTCCAACAGACACTCACTGGAAAGGAAAGGAAACATGGAAGGTCATTGCCGCTGTGACATGGAAAGAATCCTCCTACGATGGCAATCGGGCGTCTGCTCCGGAAGGCGGGCGCCCAAGGCATCAAGACTTTCCAAAGTCGGGAGGATCTCGGCCCGCCACACAAGGAAACAATCGCTATCAAAGAAGGCAACTGGCGTCTGTTCAGAAGGCAAGATGGCCAAGAATTAAAGAAGGCAATCACTCCTTCCAAAGAGGGAGGATTGTCCCCTCTACTATAAAAGAAACCCCGGATCCATCATCCAGGAGAGAGGTTTTCTTCGACCTCTGCTACTCTTCCGATACGAGGAGGACGGAGGACTTCTTCTTCCACTTACTCTTCTTCTTTACGCTACTTGGGACGCTTTCTGAGGCCGGCAACCCTCGGCGCATACGCTCTCGCACAAGCTCTCACACACCCTCGGTGGTACTTGCGGTGGCGCTCTTGATTATTAACTTAATCACGCACAAGCGCATTTGAAAGGCTCGAGCAGCCGCCCTCATTGCACTGGAGCTCTCACCGTTATCTGAGCATTCTCGCTACCCTGGACACATCCATCAAGAATCTTAAGGCACACAAAGCGCCTCTTACTACTTCCATCGCTTCCCACCTCCCCGATTCAAGAAGGCCCTGCGCCTCTCTTACATCGGAATCCCCGATTCAAGAAGGCCTTACGCCTCCCTTACATCGTGGGGGAACGCACTCTCTATCTCGCCTCACTTTCTTTTCGGTTTCATCCTTTTCGAGATCACATCGACCTGAACAGCGTCGGAGTGTTTTCGGTGGGACAACCTCCCGTGTCAGTCGCCGACCTCTTGTTTACTTTAGTGGTGTGCGGGATTCGCACGAGAGAACCTGGCCAAGGTCAACACTATCTCGGAGCATCCGAATACATTGAAGTCGGATCTGAGTGACGTGTCAGGATAGATCGATAATGCAAAACTATTAATATAGTTTTCTTTTTAAAACTATTATTTTATTTTAGTTAGGCATGGTTGTTATAATAAAATAATTATTTTAAAAAAATAAATAAGAAAATAATATAATTAAGAATTAATATTTTTTTTGATAGATTAGTTACTTAAAATAAATAAAATTAAATTATAAATTATTTTTTTAATATTTTGTGTATAGTAATAGTAATAAAAAGCTATTAAATTTGTGTAAAATAGTTTTTTTTATCATTACCTAAGAAAATAATATTACAATGTACACTAGAAGGTTTTGTTAGGATTCAAACGGATACACACAATCCGGTATAATTGAACAAAATTTAAATTTTTTCGTCAAACGTCAACCACAAACTCGTAAATATAAAAAATATAATAATATACGTTTAATTTTATTCAACTCATCAATCATATATATAATATTAGAGTTATGATTCTTATGTAAAAAACTTTCATCATAGATAAAAATAATAAATAAATATAATTTTTTAACTAATAGTATCTCAAAATTAAAAAATAATATGATCCACATTCCTAATAAAATCTTATCAAATAAAATCTTTTAAAAAAATTAAAATAATATAAAATAATATTTTATAATAAAAAAATTAAATTTCTTATAATAAAAAAAATCCATGATATCTATGTAAATATACTGTAATTAATTATTGTGCGAATATCATATAACCTTTCAATAATTATCCATTTATTATGATACCTAAAAAAAAAGTAATCAAAATTTAAGAGGTTTATGATAGATTTGATTAAAATCAAGTCATCTAATCAATTTGGTCATATTAATACAATATTTTATAAAATTTAATCAAGATACATTTGTATTATAAATAGATGTGGTCAAAAAACTATGCCAAATTAAATGTTTTAGATTGGATACAAACATAGATGAAAGTAATTAATTTTGGTTGAACCGGCCTGAATTATAATTTTTTTGTAAATATATTTTTTATTTTAATATTTAAATATAAACTTAGTTACCATTTTAATATAAATATTATAATTTTAAAAATAATTTATATCTTTAGGTAATTATTTACATATCTCTAAATGTTTAAAAAATATACTTAAATAAAAAATACCAATGTTTTAGTTCAAACTAGTTTAGTTTAGATTATAAAAAATCAGGTCATCTAATTGGCTTGGTCTAATTGACAAAAAATTTTATAGAATTTGGTTAAAATATATGATTGCTATAAATAGACATGGTCAAAAAAATGTTCAATAAAATTTTTTATACTGGACACGATTACGGATGAAAGTAATCTGTTTGGATTAAGTCAGTCTGAATTATATATTTTTTAAAAGATATTTTTATTTCAATATTTAAACATATGCTCATTTACTATTTTAATGTAAATATTATAATTTTTAATATATTTTATATTTTTAGATAATTTTTTATATAACTCTAAATCTAAAAATATATATACTTAAAAATAAAAATATTTATATTTCAGCCTAAATTAGTTTAATTTAGATTATAAATGGGCACAATTTTGTCCTTATGACTTGGTTGTATTCAACCCAGCCCAACTTAATGGTCACAAAATTTCATATGAACATAGCCTCATATTTTATCTGAATTTAATTTTTATTAGGTATAATTTGGGGTTAAGATAAATATAAAAAATATATTAGAATAATTACTCATGGATAATCAAAAATTAAAAAAATTACTATAAGAGTATTGATATTTTTATTTTAAAAGAATAATAATTTTTTAAAAATTATTATTCTTATCATTAGAATAATTAAATTATAAAATAATAATTTTATTAAAAATAAATTAAGAATTGAATTTCTATTCTATTATACCAACATGATAGTGAAACAATTTACCTTGCTAGTTTACTATTGAGTGTTGTATGTTAGATGGCATCTTTTGACATTGCATATATTTTAGTAATGATTAAATATTATAATTATTTTATAAATTACTTATATTTTATTTAAAATATTAATTTTTAATGACTAAATCTTTAATATGATGATCAACATTTAATTTTATTGATATTCAAAATCCTTATTAATATAAAGATAAAAGGAAAATTAAGAGGAATCAACTTCTTATTGTTTGAGAAAATAATATTATTATAAATATAGGTATGTGATTTATAATTATTTTATATTATTTTTAATAAATTATTAGGATAATTTAATAATTTTGCAGATTTAAATCTGATAAAGTTTTATACTTACGGAACCTCTTCTAATATTATGTAAAGAATTTGCGCACTGATAAAAATATAAAAGAATAAATATTATTTTTATATTTAATTATACACTTATTTATATTAATAATATAAAAATAGACATATATTTTATATTTTTTAATTTTTAAAATTTTTATTTTAATATTAAAAATAATAATATTGATATAAATAACGTCTCATTAAAGTATATAAATTTTAAGAATAAACCTTTAGAGAGCAGGCTCAAAATAGTCTGGCAATGGATCTCCTCTGCAACGCGTACTCAAATGCCTCAGAAGACCAAGACGACGAAGATCCGCCAAACCGTGTAATTCAACCATCGAAGCGCCAAAAATCTGATTCTTCAGTTCCTTACCCAATACCCAACCCACTTTACCGCCCTATACACCATCCGAATCCCCAAACCGAAGCCCTGGTGCCTGGAAGATACATATCGAAGAGAGAGAGAGCTCTTATGGGTTCGAATCCTGTAACTGAAGATCCGAACCCGCCTCCTACTGTTCCATCGTCACCTGGTAATCTCTCTCCATCTAACTTGCATCCCTGCTTGTGTGTGTGCGTGTGCGTGTGCGTGCGTGTGTGTGTATATTTTATTTTATTTTTTATATTTTTCCAAATTACGAGTAATTTTGTGTATGATTTCTGATAAAGTGGTAAGTTTATGAATAAATATTGTAAATTTCTGGTCTATGTTTGATTTGCTGGCTTACTGGTGGAGGGTAACAGGAAAGTAGGAAAAATTTTTGGGGTTCTTTTGGGTGGGGAATTTGGCTGGACTTATGATTTCTGAGTTAGATTGAACCGCGCGCGAGAGAGAGAGAGACTATGGCATATAAAATTTTGATGTTTTCCAATTTTATTACCAACTTTCAATTTTTTTAAAAAATTTGCCCTTAATTAATTTTCAGTACAAATTATACACTAGATAAGTTTTGAGGCTGAATTGAGCACATTCCTTGTGATTTAGCTTCTCTCCATTTGATGGAACCTCCATTTCTTATATGCAGGAGATGTTTTGATTTGAATATTATGGATAGCTACGAAAGTTGTGCTTTATTTGCTGTTAAAAGATCTCAACCATTGATTATTTCCATAGCATGAAATGGGAAGGAGCCAAATCCCATACTGTGTCACGCAGTGGAACTGCAAAACTTTTAAAAGTTACTAAGTAAAGATCTATTTTGGAGTTTCATAGGTCAATGTTCATATCACATCATGCTGCTGAATGTATTTGCATTATATAAAATTGAAATCAAAAAAATGGTTTTGAATAAAATTAGGACCAATAGATGTTAAGAATAAAATTGAAAAGAAGCAAAATTTTGGAACATTTTGTATTGTTAACTTATCAAAATAGAAAACTCTATATTTATGTGATAGTCGAGTGGGAGCATTGAATGTTGTTACTAGGGAGAGTTATACATATCTTCATAGTGGACTAAGTTTCAATTTGGTTGGATGGAAAACTTTTCTATTGGAAAATGCAAGGAAAATAGTAATATGCCCCTAATTTTCTTTGTTTTTGAAGATAAATTCTGTTTTGAAAATACTTTCCATAGTCTTGGCACATTGAAATTGGTCATGGTGATAGTGATAATGGTGTGGTGGTGGGAATGCAGGAGCAGTGGTGAGGACAATGGTGGTGGGGAAGTGTACTAATAGTGTAGGTGGTGGTGGTTGGTAGTGACAGTGGTGGCTGTCATGACCCATATCAGAATAAGCTATGGCCTGCGCAATGACCAAATTAAGCTCAGGATGCACCCTAGTAAGTAAAAGTCTTGTGTCTTAACTTGAAATATAGCATCACAGGATTAAGCCTGATAAACATTGGATGACTGTGCACCCTATTTAATATATAAACATGAGAGCTAAAGCTCATTGGAAAAATGGATCCGGAAATATAACAAAGCTAATAAAATATACACCTTCATAATGGTGAAAGAAGGCTTGAAAGTCCTCCAAAAATGCCCGATCTTTATGTGTATAACCACTAAAAAATGTCTTTACTCTCAAAATCCCGGAGATATGGAAATACATAGAATGTTATTGGACAAACTCAATAAATAGATGATAAGCTTACTAGTATTCTCATAAACAACTAATATATGTCAAAGGTTGTAATGATCATGAGCTTTAATGAATATGTACATAATTCATAAAACAATTATCTAAATTATCTCTCAACATAAGCATTGAGCCAAACATGAGAGCATCGTGACATTTAAGAACATCTAAAATCATGTAATCATATCCTATCATTTATCATGGTGATTGGCTACCAAAGAGAAAATACATATAGTATACACCCCCAAAGGCATCATATATACTAAATGTGGTCCCAAATACCTCATACCAGAATATGCCAATGATATATGAAAGGCACATGCCCGTGGACATAAAAAAAATACTTCATTAAGATAAAAATTATGTTTTAAAGCAACATCTGATTAGAAATTACATAGATTTCTTCATAAACATATAGCATATTTTCATTTTTCTGGCTTTAAAAGCTGTTTACAAGCATGATCAATCAAATGGAAATATTTGGCTAAATCGTATTATTTACTCACTTGGATTATGTATTGCAATACTTAACTTATTCTCAAAGTTTCCAAAGTGGAATTTTGCACTGAATTTTTCCATGTCCAAACCTATCATAATTTACTTTAGTTACTAATCTAAACCAGACAATAACCTAAGAATGTTTCAATACATGATATTCATTTTGTTTTGCGAATTAGAACTTTAAAAATCTTATCTCTGCTTTATTATCCCACTTTTCCTATTCAACTTGTATAGCACTTTAATCCAATCGTCCTCAGCTTAGCATGCATATTATATTTCACTTAAATTATACCATTAAATAACTTAACAAATATTTTTATGTCATAATACCCAACTCCACTTGCTCATCATTGATATAAAATTATTAAAAACAAAATATTTTGAGAATAAAAATTTGGGAATCATATCTATACTTTATTGTCTCACTTCAAATTTAAGACTTGCATTGCACTTTATTCCTTTTTTCCTCAACATAGCATGCTTATTTGACTTAAATTCTTCTACTAAGTAACCTAACAATATCTTAATTTCATAATACCAAACTCCTGTTCATAATTTATATAGAATAATTATTATCAAAAACCTCTAAAATAGCTCCAACAAATCAATTTCCTTAATTATGAATCACAATCCAATTGAAGACTCCATAATGACTAGAAAGCATGAAATCAAGGCAGCCGCTAAACACTTGAAATTAAACTTTCACTAAGCAATTCAGTTTTTTGTCCGGATCTCACTGTGGCTGCAGTGCTGGTGGTTGGTGGTGGTGGGGCGGTAGCAATAGTATTTGTGGGGGGAAATTAACTTCCATCCAAATGCAAATCGAAACAATTTCACTCACTAATCCGGATCTTTTAGGTTTATCATTTCTACACTTCAGAATAAACTGGCACACGCCAAATTTTCCTCAACTGTGTTCATTAAGAGGAAACAAAAAATCTTGATTTTGACTGGAGTCTCAGATGGATGCACACAAAAAAAGGCAGATGTGAAGTAAGGAGAGGATGCTGACTAATAGGCATAGTGATCAAGTGGGGTTGATGTTTATAGTTTCCAGATCAAGTGATGTACTGTGGATTATTGATGACTTGAAAAGGCTAGAAATGATCCTCTTATGTCATGCTAACTGGGGTTGATGACATGGAATAGATGAAATTCCACCTTTTGTTAAGGTGGCTGAAACATTGCTACTGATACAAGATAATGTAGTATCTTTGGGTATAAATGACTCATTCCTTTGTCTTTATTAGTCATATTGAGGCGTCATCAACATTTTCACTGTGCTATGAAGTAAGATAACTGTTATTTATTCTGAAACCTGAGGAAATCAATATGCAATTTCTTGTGGTCTCAGGATGAGTCTATAATCCAAGATGTTCAGTAATTTTTTTTTTCAACTGATCTGAGCTCTATTAAAGATTTTTATCATTCAGATTTTTTCTCAGTGTTGACAATGTTTGGTTCAAACATGTTTATTTACATGGGCTTAGTTTCTTAGTCATCAATTCCCTCATCTTAGTTTCTTACTTTAATATTGGTATTGTCATGACTACTAGTATCATCATTGTCAACTCTATGGTATATATCCCTGTGAAATGGGGTGGTGTATAGAATTCCTTCCTGCCCTGCAGTTCCTCATACTTCAATAATTCAAGGGTCAGCAATCTTTTGTGACAAATAGTAATTGAAAGCATATTTCAGTAGCCTTTCTTTCTTCCAATTTGCAGTGCTGGGAAATATTTCTGATTCTGATCTTCCGCATCATATCCTTTTATCTTTGAGACGGCAAATGAAAGGGTGTGCACGGAGGGAAAGAATCCCTGATAAGCTATCCCTATGTCTAAATGGCCACAAAAAGCCTGTCAATGCTATACAATGGTCACAGAATCACGGTGAGGTTCATCACCTGCAAATAATCTATACCAATCTTTGGTCTTTTTCTTATCCTCTGATAGCTGTATATGTGCTTGCATTCTTCACTATCTTATACTGAGGAAAATTACCAGTTTTGTGTGTTGCTGCCTCTTTGTTTGTTTGTGTGCTTGTCAGTGTGGTGAAAGGCAAACTTTAATTTCCCATATAGCATGTTATGCATACTTCCATGCATCCCTGGGGATTATATGCAATGAATCAAATTTCCACTCATACAAAACTTGCTTTATTTGTTTTCATGATGAATGATGATGCATATTGCTGAAACAGTTGTGGCCAGCAAAAAAAGAATGAAAAAAAGAAGAAAAGGCGCACTACGTTGATATATTAGACAGCATCTTTTGCAGACACATATGAGCAATAATGCTAGTGGTAAAAAAAATTGTTGCATGACTTCGAGGAGATAGGTCACTACAAACTGCACGAGAGGCAGCTTCAGCAGGTCTGCTAGTTCTAGGGATTGACCATTTTAGCATTCAGAAACACACCTTGTCCCCCTAGATAAATGTGGCAAATGCATCAGAGCACACTACTATCCTGCAATTACATGGCCTTTACCTGAAATTAAGATTCCGACAATTTCAATACTAGGCATGGATGAAAATATTGCTATCGGTATTAGTTTCAGCCATATCGATCTTGGACATTGCAGGTGCCCAATTTTTTATTCGTGACTACATCAAAGGAGAATTATGTACTAAATTTAATCATCTTAAATCATCTATTACCTATTTGAAGAGTTTAGTTAATTAAAAAAATTGGTTGATATATATTGGCTAGCATATGCTTATGTGTCACCAATGTGTGACATTTTAGGAGGTTCCTATACCAGTACATATCTACTGATATTTTAAATATCAGCTGATATTTTCATCGATGATAACATGTATTGACCTTCTAAATTCAAAGGAATCAAACTTATTCCATAAATGGTGATTGGAAAAACTGTTTCTGGCTTCCACTAAAATGTCACTTGCTTTCTTAAGCAATCTCTGAAGTCTTTATTCAAAGGTTAAGTTTCCACTGCTCAATCCAGTATTGAAACTAGGACCAATCATTTATTTATTTCCAAAACAAAGACTACAAATCAGTGTTGCCTGGAATGTGGTATGTTCGGTTTTCAGTACAGGGATGAAACACAGTTTTTTTCTTTGGGAAAGAATATAATTAAATATGTGGTACTGGGATCCATAACATAGTTGTTCCCAATCAGGTAAACATGAGCAAGCTTGCGGATTCTTTGGGGTTGAAAGGTCCTACATTCACCAGAAGTGTGGTACAAATGATAGAATAGATTTCCAATAGAAGTCATTGATCACTAAGAGATGAAGAGTAGCTTGGTGATGATGTCTACCCTCCTGTCTATGGCAACACTCTTGGTAATTACAACCAAAACTGCCCATCTTTGCTATATGAAAGTGTGAAAAGAATTGTTGTTAAACTATGCTTTAATTGATCTATTTTTTGTGATGGTTAAGATGGGGGGAGTTAGAAAATGGTTAATTAAAAACAATGCTATGAATTATAGTCGATTTGACCATTTTATATTTGTACTATTCATCAATCAGTAAAAGGCTTATTAATATCCTTGTCTAGAAGAACTATTTGACTATTATTTGATACACTCTTAAACATTATTATGTTCATTTCTTTTCTTAAAGCACATGTTTACTATTGTAAGGCCATAAGATTAAGTAAAATCTAAACACTTATCTCTTGAATCTTTAGCAAGTGTTTTGTGTATGCTTGTTTAAGTCTCTGACAAAAATCATTTCATTTACACCTATCCTTTGTATCACTTCTATTTCTTCTTAAATTTCTTTTTATAGTTTCAAATAAGCGTGCTTGAGGAGCATAAACACGAACATCGGTTGTTATTTCTCTCCCTAAGGTTATTTTAATTTTCGTAATGTTGTCCCTTTCTCATATAACAACTACATTGTCTTTTAGATTTTTATCTGCATCAATAATACAAGTCTATTTCTTGTCTTATCAATCTCTCTATGTATTTTTCCTATTACATTTAGTTTTTTGCTGGCAAATTATGTTAATCGTTCTCATAATTGTATCCACTAATCTATGCTCATTGAGGGTCCTTATGTTTCAATTTACCAATCTAATTCTCCTTTCTTTGACTAGTTCTGTGCCTTCCCATGAGAGTTTGATTCACAATAACATATAATAATTGGTAAACTTCAATTTTGAATTTATATTTGGATAGAAAATATAATTACCTAAAGTATATCCTTTAAGCAAGTCTAATAAATAAAAGAAGTCTAATAAAAATGATTGTGCAAATTAGAGCTGTCAAATACGAAAATTAATTAGATGAAATCTCATAATAAAACACCCGAAACTTGATCATAAACCTGAGAAAATCCACCACTTCTACCCTGTATATCAAATAAGTAGGAAACTATTAAGCAGATGGTCAAAATCATCATTATCCCTAGATTATTGAGGAACTTATATTTCTGTTTCAATATATTAAATAATTGGGTTAGGAACTGGTAATAAATCTTGAAATTGTTATTCTAATTAAAAATTTTAAATAGAGTAAAGAAGAAGAGCTATAGCTGTTGAAATAAATTATGGGGCTCTTCCTTGTTTAAACTGATACAGAGAAGAAAATGAAACTGATACTATAGATTTTTCTCATTGGATGTTGCAGGAATAAGGGTCAAGAGGGAAAGTTAGGGGCCAAAAATATGGATGTTTGAGAGAACCAAGAGCTTTGCAAAGCACGTTGATAGAGAACTTGTAGTATAAGGCAAGAAAATTTTATTAGTTTGAGGAATTAGGAATAATACAGCCAAAAAAGGAAATAAGAATATGATATAGGAAATAGGGTAGTTCTCTTCTTGTTATCATAACTGTGATGAACATACTCGATTGCTTATAATTTATGACAAGAAAGTTGCGGTTCCTGAGAATTGAGGTTCTTTATTTTTCTTGCAGCGGATTTGGTTGGTTTTGTTTTTGTTTTGCTTCATCCTGTTTTTCTCTTTGTCATCGTCTTTTTTCCCTTTTCCCACGCTTTTGGAATGGTCTTTGTCAGTCAATATTTACAGTATCAGGAGTTATTTACATCTATTGAAACAAAGTATGATAGATATCCCCTCTTATCTAAAAATCAATGACCCTAGGATGCAAGATTCTGAAGATATTCAATCAAGTGAAGGAGCTTATGTCTAAGTACTTGCCTTGCAATTTTCATAAAATTTCATATACATATAATATCCATTGATTTGGAGAGTCATGAGTACATATTGTGGAGTAATCTTGAACTGTGACATATTCTGTTAACTGAAAGTTGGAAATGTAGAAGTGACCTTGCATGTTGTCCTTCTTTCTTGTTATGGATCCCTTGCTTAAACAACGAAAGTGGGCCATGTTGACTTCATATTGAATATCTCCATAAAATGCTTGGTTGGTACATTAAGAATGGAAATTTACAATTTTGCATAAAAGCTCTATATTATTTCACCAGAGGCCAGAATGAGGCAACAACTTCAGTTTTATGCACATTAGGTTGGTGAGAAATGGTCACTAGATAATGTATGAGGACCAAAAAGCTTGCCAATCAACACACTGAAGTTAGCAGGCCAACCCAATCAGTTCACAGTTCTAGCCAAATTTATGGGGTTGTTATTCAGGTTTATACTTAAAAATATTTCTTATGAGTGACAGGGTGTCAGATTATTTCAGATACTGATGTTTGATGTGCTTATGGCAAAATCCTTGGGACTTGATAATTTACTAGTCAGTGTGTTTTTATAAACCTATTTGATCCAGAACAATCCATCAATGCTAGTTGATGGGACATCAAATCATTCACAACAGAGAAATCAGATCTATTTGTTACAAATTTTCCAATAAGTATATCAATTTATATGTTATTTCTTAGATTTATGGAGCTTGTTAGTTGTAGTGTAGATCTTTTGCTCATTAGCTATCATGTTTTGTTCAGCCTTTTGATATGTTTATTGCAGTTTAGTGTACAGCTCATCTGCTAGCTTCTGCTGGCATGGATAGCGTTTGCATATGGAATGTATGGAGTAAAGGGAATAAGAAAGCACGTGTATTGAGTTATCATAACGCGGCAGTGAAAGATGTAAGGTGGTCACAGAAGGGACAGTTTGTACTTTCATGTGGATTTGACTGTTCATCACGGTTGGTTGATATTGAGAAAGGGGTCGAAACGCAGGTTTTCATTGAAGATCAGGCTGTCACCACCATTAAATTCCATCCCGAAAACTCCAACATATTCCTTTCCGGTGGACAGAAAGGTGGCCTTAAGTTATGGGATATCCGAGCAGGAAAAACAGTGCATGAATATATTAGACATCTTGGGCCAATACTTGATGTTGAATTTATGAATGATGCTAAGCGATTTGTCTCTTCAAGTGATGTTTCTAGTAGCAATATAAGTGAGAATTCTCTCATCGTTTGGGATGTTTCACGGGAGGTGCCGCTGTCTAATCAGGTAAGAAACTCTTACCATTTTCTGTTATTGTTTCTGCTACTATTTGCTGTTCTTGGGACCTACAATCTTACGTGTTCACTTCTAGTTTGATTGTTTTATCATACTCTGTCTTCTCTTGTCATTTTGAGGGAAACTAGAAAAATCGCAAAAGGAATTTTATAGCATTAAAAGAAGATAGAAAAAAGAAAAAGAAAAACAAACATCTATGGTATGCATTTTTGTTAATATTGATATGAAAAGTGGCTTTCCACAGTTGGTCTAAATACCTTGTCAAGTTGTAGATGCCTTGGAATCATAGAATGTAATATTAGCCGTTATTTAAAATATCAGTTAATATGCCAGATATTTGGTAGATATCGGGGTTGATATCATATTATAGTTTGCAGAAAAAGTTTTGCTTCTGATATGTTTGATCCCGTATGGCAATGTCTAAAACCGATATTTTTGTCCATTTTTGGAAATGTTTGAGCATATTTTGTGCTTACTAATGTACACACGTGCCCAAGTTACATGTTATACTGGGGTAATAAGCTAGACACCTGAAAAAGCAGAGCCAGCTGCATTGAAATAGTGAGGTATTCCTAGTATATGGATTGGTAGCTCGTTTGTGGCCTTGATATGGAAGCAAATAAGTACTGACAACTACCTTGGTATAGCAGAAAATAAACTGAAGGGAAGAAATACCGAAATTATTCTCAACTTTTAGTTTTAGTATCAATTTTATACTACACAAATATGGTTCATCAAATTCACTGAATTTTGGTGACACTTGATATGCACCCTATGTGAAAACTCCCAAAATAGTGTTAACTTTAATTATTCTTTATTGGAGTTCTTTAGCTTCAAATGTGTATTAATATATGACTCGAAATATGGTCATTTTTAAAAAAAAAAATTTGACGTTATATAAAATTTGTACAACCTTTAAAGTTGAATATAAAATTGAAGAAGTTGAGAATAAAGATGGGGGAAAAAAATGATAATATTTTTGATATTTATCCATTAAATATTTTGACTTGAGTATTGAATTAGAATTCTCTCAGTCTGTTGGAATATCTTAACTCTTTCACATAAGAAAATAAGGCAAACTTATATTTTTGTCCATGAAGCTGATTTACCTATACGAAGTGTAACCCATCCTAACGTCGACATAATATTCAAATTAGTGACTGAAATTTTACTTTAACCTATTATGAGTGACCTTAATATGATTTTTTCTTTGTTTCTTCCGGTGGCCCATGCATAATGACCTCGTTTTAGAACACCTTCCCTTCAACTCTAATGAAGGAGGGATTTGATATTTCGATCCCAAATTTCCTGAAATGAGGACAAGAGACTTTACTTACTATGCTTGTTGGAACCTGAAACCCAAATATGATTTACCTAAAATGATTTGAAATCATGATAAAGACCAAAATTTGGACGCCGCAAGAGTCAAGACCCGATAAACCATATTCAAATGAATGGGTCAGCCCTACCCAGTAGATTTTCACTGTTAGAGATGGGAAATTCTCACTCAACTCAAGATTTTTTGAGGATTTTCAATCCAATATCTAGTTGGACTCCTTTTTGGGACGGGCATTATGTTTCACTTAGTTTCTTGTTGAACAGCAGTTTTCGTTAGTATGTCAAGGTTGGATTAATGAATGGTTGCTTTAAGTCTATTGTTAGAGGCCCTACCTAATGATCTGGCATTGCTTCAAGCTCTACACTGGGAGAAAAGATCTATCGGACTATGGAGTGGTTGCTTTGACAAATTCTAACCAAAAAAATAGAATTTATAACTCAGTTTTTTTGGTTATGAGAATCTATGAGAAGGAACTGAACTTTAGCGTTAGCTAGTCGTGACCAAGAAACCATCTGTTTTGTTTGGTCAGCTGGGAATGCGGGACTAATTAATTTATATGGTAAACTCTTCAGAGCTCATGTAGCCCGTGCTGGAGTTTATCCTTCAAATATGTTTTATGGTGGTTTGTTACCCATTTGCCACTGATCTAGGTTCAATTCCCACTGTTTCTGCCTCTCCTAAATGGATGATGAATCTCCCTATGATTTGAATATGCCTGTATATCATTAATCTGCCTCCCGTAGAGGGGCTTGTGAATTGAATAATCCTATTCTTGCGAATAGATTTCTGCTTCAGTATTACGTATTGAGTTCTTTACAGTACATCCAATCGCAGCCCTGATTACTTTTGACTTTTCTGAGGAATATTGGGCATCAAACTTGTCGGTCACGATGTTTTTTTTGAAAATCGAAACTGAAAGGCAAATAGCAGCTAATATATCAAAATTTCTTGTATATTGGTTGATACATATACAATAAGGTAATATATAGTAAATTTTTTTTTTGTGCCAACAGGGGCCAATATCAATATATATTGGTTGATAGTTTACATATGGGCTGATGCTTCATTAGATGTTCACAACCATTGATTTCCTCTGTGCAGGTTTATGCAGAAGCTTATACCTGCCCTTGTGTAAGGCGCCACCCGTCTGAACCTATCTTTGTGGCTCAGTCAAATGGCAACTACATCGCTATATTCTCCACTGAACACCCGTTTAGACTGAACAAGTACCAGAGGTTTGAATCCCATGAGGTTTTAGGGTTCCCCATCAGATGTGAATTCAGCTTAGATGGAGAAAAACTTGCCTCGGGCTCCTCTGATGGCAGCATGTATTTTTATGATGTTCGATCTTCCAGCCTCATCATGAAAATTAATGCACACAATCAAGCATGCATAGACGTTGCTTTCCATCCCATCATGCCTAACGTGATCGCTTCTTGCAGCTGGGGCGGTGAAATTTCAGTGTTTGAGTAAATTTTTGCTTCTATGCTTTCAAGTTCAGGCAGTGCTTCTTGGTTAGCAAAGATGGTATGCAGAAAAAGGCAAAAATGTTGACTTAAGAGGAATATCTCCAGTTTGTTGGACATAATGATAAGATGATGAAATGTTCCGAGAATATATAGTTCTAAGTTGGAGCGAAGAATGGTGGTCGACTCTTTCTCTTCAAGCCGAAAGGGTGGGCGGCATTGTCGTTTCTTGCACTAGTAGGCTATCTTTTGTTATGGCAAAACATGATTGAACCAAATTGACCAACTTTGCCCCAGCCCTCTTATTCTATAGGTAGCTGAGCAGCACCCATAATCATATTTTTGGTGCACATTTCTTATGCCTTTTGTCGGCGGCTTGCTGCTCCTTCATAGCGATAGCAACGAGCTAATGCTTAGGTCATTTTTTAACCCGGGTCTTTCTTGGCTCGAGCTCATCTGAGCACTATGGTCCTGTCGGGTGATTTGGGTGCTCTTTGGCCTGGTTACTTCAGACCCGTTAGACACTTAGGCCTTGGGTCCCCAAGGTATTTTGGACATTAGAAGCTGAGTCACCGGGGCACTTCGGCCCTTAGTGACCTGACATTTATTGATACTATGAAATCAATGAAGTGAACAAAAATATAAATATGATATTATTCTTAATGAAGTTGAGAATGATTAGGGGATGGCATCTACAACGACTTAAATATATAAATAAATATATTATATAATATAAAGTAATATAATATAACATATTCATGAATGTCAAATTATTTGAGAGTAAGTCTTAAAACATGCTCATATAAGCATCCCCACGTATCGTGCCAGGTCCAGACATTCTTACAGAAATATGGTCCACTCACTACTAGCCTTACTTTCACTATTGGAAGACAGCCTGTAACAGATTACATATAATATATGCATAATATATAATATATAGTCTGCATAGCCTATGTTAATTTAGTTATTTATTAATTATTTTCTAATTATTTTTTTATTTATTTTTTTCATTTTGGCTTTTACCCAACTCGAATATCATTGCGTTTCCCACCTAACTTGGAAGGCGTTTGTTTTTTTAATATAAAAGTTACTTTATATATAGTTATATAACTCCTATTTTAATTATTTGTAGGTATTTTGCGAGAATTATGAATTAAATGTTATTTTAAAATACCAAGAGTTATTTATAGAGAAATTCAAAGGATTTTTTTTTTTTTTTGAAAATTTGATTTATCGTATTGTTTTAAAAGAAATATTGATGAGATTGGCTCCACTAAAAATAAAAAAATCCTTCTGTTCATCTCATTTTCCCATCATATCTTGATAAAGGAAACAAAATGAAAAGCCAAAAAGGAAAGAAAATAACTTGGAAAGGTAGCCCACTAGGATATTCCCACCTTCCTCCTCCTCCATAGCCATCTTGCAGGGGAGCAAGAAGGAGAAAACCCTGTAATTTGCGTGCCCAAAATAATATACAGACACTTATTTTAAAATATTATTTATTTATTTATTTTATAAATTTATTTATATAAATAGATAAATAAAATATTATGTCATTTAAAAATACATAAAAGATATTTTTAAATATTTTAGTATATTTATTTAATGTTATGAGGACCCACTTTGCTTGCCTAATTGGGGGACAAACAACTGTAGGGATAAAGTTTGTGAATTGTTAATGAACCAATCAATTAGATTGGACATGAACTTCATGGCTCATGTCGCCACTGATTACACTTTTGGACTCAACTAGCAAGACCAATTGGGTGCCTTTTATTTTTATTATTATTTTTTGGGTAATTTTTTCATTAAAAAAAGGGTATATTCTATATTAAATAACAATTTAATGAAATACTAATTTCATATCCAGTTCGGATAACCCACTTAAAAAATGAGCCAATTTGCAACCTTTAATTTAAGCAAAGTCTAGAAGTGAATCAAATTATGCTTAACAATTAAAAATTGCATGGATCAAGATCATGTCAGAAGATGAAGATGGAAATTGATGAATTGAAGACGATGAGATGGGCACGACGAGCCATGAAGAGCCTGTGAGATCACAGCTAGATCACCTTAATTACATAATTATTTATTAATCTCCTTTAATCCCATCTTGGCACCTCACCTCATAGGCAGATAGACTATAATTGAACCCTCAAACTTTGCCCTTAAAAGTTGAAACCAAGGAGCAATTTCTTTTTAATTATAAATTCTTGGGTTGATGGCCAAATCGTTCACTGAGGCTGAGTCATATTTTTCATATCACACAATGAGATTTGGAGCTTAATTAATCTAAAAAAGAACCATTAATTCATGATTTAGCTAAGTGTTTTACTTTCCTATTTAGGTCGTGTTGGTCCCGCTTGCATGGATTTTGTTCTTTTAAGACCCTCTAATTTTCCCTTTATAGCTGGCACGCCACTCCTCCACGATAGATATCGATCAATGACCTAACTAATTAATTAATTTTAGTATCATTAATGTTGTTCTCAAAGACATGAGAAATATCATTAAACCTAAAACCCCACCCCTATGAAAGGATTTGTTAAGGTAATGATGATATCAAAAGGCTTGATTATTCATCGACAAGATGTTTGGTCTATGTTGCTTGTTAATTAATCGATATGAAATGTTCAATTTAGGTGTTAAATCCAGCTAAGTCTACATCATTTGCAGTGATTTTAATAACTTATATTGTTGCCACTGTAAAACCTACTAATATAAAGTGAAAAAATAACACTACCATATAATTTTTAGTCACTTTAGTTAATAAAAAGATTAATATTTAAAATAACTACTATATCACCTATAAGTGTTTTTATAAGATTTGTAACTTTATATATCATATAGAAAGGGGCATTTAATGCATTGAAGAATTAGTATAAGAGTAACACCCATTAGCAATTTTATTTTTTGAAAAATCGCACGGTTATTCTGTGCTATAGATGCAAGTTATTGATAACGTAAAGGAAATATTTTGTGGGTATTTAATTTATATTCTTAATTAATATAATATTCATTTATTTATTTTGTAAATTATTAATATATATCCATAAATAAATATTATATTATTCAAAAAATATGTAAATTTATATTATTTATAGCAATTTTAAATATAAATGGTTGACCAGATCGGTGACCCAGAAGAGCTAACTTTGCATATGTTCAATTCTCTCGCAACACAGTAGATGATGTTGCATGCTTACACGAATTTCCACTTGTTCATCAATCTTTATTTTGGTTGTTCAACTTTAGCTATCATTTCTCAGCCACGAATATGTTAATTTTCTTTATTTGGAATAGCAATATGGTGATATTTTCTAATTATTTTTATTATATTATTGATAATCTAACTTCTTATTTATTTATTATATAAATAAAAATATTATGTTTCTCAATGTTGTTTTAGGGATCATTAGATAGTGTCTATAAGTTTTTTTTTTTTTGTTATTTTTTTCATTAAACAGTAAAGAAGGAGATTAATCTATTCACTTATCTGGGGTTGAATACTATTATATGAAGGTTTATGGGTAATTTTATATTTGAAATTATCTTTGATATGTGATGATATATCTTATGGAGTTGAAGCATGCACGCGATGCATCATTTTATCACATGTTGAAATAGTTTTTTTTTTTTTCATCTCAAAAGCATTTGTTAGTGTTAGATATAATGATTATTGGGAGGACACCAACAAATATAAATGTGAAAGTTAGTATAATTTATTATATATTCTTCTAATAATACTAGATAATTTATATAAAATAATTGATATAAAAACTATATAAAAAGTAATAATTATAAAGGTATAAAAAATATTTATATGATATTATAATAATACATATTACTATATTTGATATCCCTGTCTAAACTTAATAAGGTAAATTGAATGTCAACCTGAGTGTAAAAATTAAGTCATAAATATAAATATTAGATATATACATAAGATACAATAGGAAGAAACTAATTAGATATCATAATAAGAATCAGAAATTATGGCAACTTTAAAAAATTGTTGTTACTATACAAACAAGAAGTGAAAAGTTGAATAAGAATGACAATATCAAATTGGATAATGGTTGTCTTTTTTAACGAACGAATAAAAAGTCATTTATTTTAACAAATGATAAAGGAAGAGATCTATTTCAATAATCAATTCAAGAAGTAGTCCATTTCAACAATTAATATAGATAATCATCTATTTTAACAATCAATATATGAAGCCTTTTATTTCAACGGTTGATAGAGAAAGTTGTCTATTGCAATGACCCATGTAGAAACTGTCCATTTTAATTACCGATGCAAGAAAATTATTTATTTTAACAACTTCTGCAAGAGTTGTTTATTTTAATGATTAAGACAAATAGTTATCTATTTTAATAAACGATACAAGAAGTTATCTATTTTAACGATTAAGACAGATAATCATTTATTTCAACGTCCAATGCAAGAATTCATATGTTTCAATAATCAAGACAAATAACTGTCTCTTTCAACAATTAATGTAAGAAACCATTTATTTCAATGATTAAGATAAATAGTCATCCATTTCAATGGCCTATACAAAAAACTATATGTTTTAGTAAACAAGATTGAAAGTCGTCTATTTCAATAATTGAAAAAGAAAGTTATCTATTTCAACGATCGAATGTAAATAATAATTTAGTTCAATGACCAAATTCAGAAAACTATTTATTTTAATGACTGAGATAAATAATAGTCTATTTTAATATTAAGACATAGTCATTTATTTCAACAATTAAAATAGATAATCATTTATTTCGATGACCAAAAGCATAAATTTGGCTCTAATACTATGTTAAAAATAATGAATGTTAAGAGGATACCAACAAGTATGAATGATAAAATTATTGTAATTCATTATATATTTTTATAATAATAATAGGTTACTTATATAAAGTAATTGATAAAAAATCTATATAAAAAAAAAATCATAAAACTATAGAGAATATTTATAAAATATTTAAATACTATATATATTACTATATTCGGTAGCTTATAAATGTCAACTATTTTATAACATTCCAATTATTAGATAAATGTTCACTAATAATTTTATATTTTAAAGCCCTTTTATACAAAAATTTTCTTTGTATTTAAAATGTTAAGATATAGACAAAAGAATAATTTTATAATCTATTATCGATATTTCAAACTTTGGAACATCACATAATGCTCGAGTTTCTTCATTAAGGAGACATTAATGCTTAATTTATTGATGAGGGAGTTAAATACTAGTTAAAGGTGTACCTAAACCTTAAGAATGATTCAGAATATAAACGATTTAATATGAAAGTTGATTTGAATAAATAAATTTTTTGGTCCTTCATAACATAGGCAAAAATGATGAAAGATCTTGAGTTGTATTTTCAATAAGATTTTTTCAATACCTAAATTAATTCTGATTCAAGTCGATAAAAGAAAAACTCATAATTACCTTGTTTTTTGAATCAAGGAGTGAGACCACTCTTAAGGGGGACAAACTGCATAAGGGAGCTTGGTCGGGAGTGAAGCTAGTGGGATAATAATAATCTTCTCTTGTTAGAGGGCAACATAGATCCAATGTAATAATAGTAGTAGTGGAAATAGTACTCTTGTCTTGATATGAGACACTCAGGCCAAATAGAGTAGTACTCAAGAACTATATAATATGTTTCTCAAAATATGCACTCAATTTTATACTTACAAAGAAAATTGTTGTATGTGTTTGAATGAGTTTTATATGTAACGGTGTAAAAACCCTCTTGTTTTAGAAATTACCTCTTGAATCAAATCTATCGAATTGCAAGCTCCTCAACTAAGGTGTATGGCATATATTTATAGCCAACGGCCAAAGTATGTGTTTGAATGAGTTTTCTATGTAACGGTGTAAAAACCCTCTTCGTTTTAGAAATTACCTCTTGAATCAAATCTATCGAATTGCAAGCTCCTCAACTAAGGTGTATGGCATATATTTATAGCCAACAGCCAAAGAGTTGTTGGCCTACAAAGATTGGAGTTGGTGGGGTAAGTATCTTGTAGTCAATAGTTGGCATTTTTGCTCTACAATTTGCATCAAGCTTTACTATGACATTTGATTGATACCCATCCATGATTCATAATTGCAGTGTTATAGGTGGTATTTTTGATATTGTAAGCATGTTTCCTATTAATAAATATATACATTGCTATTTTTACCTACTAGGTACTACTAGTCCTTTTTACTATCATAGACTCATATTTTGAGATCATTGGCTTTCTTATATAGCCAATGACAAAATCAGTTTAATAGGAAGAGGATGGAAACTAGACGGGTGGTTCACCTTGTGTCCGAACTCTCATGGGTCTCATGGTCGGCTATACCCAAGGTGGTTTCTTAGCTTCATCACTCTCTTTCTTGTATTCAGAGCACATACAATCTCAATACTATTTTTATTATTCTTATACTTTAATACTCCTCTAAATAAAAATCTCTTAGATATGAAGTATAAATTAAATATAAATTTTTAACATTTTTTCGTTTAAAATATGTATCTAAACTAAATTGGTTCTGCCGCTCAATAGAAAAACGAATCTCTTGCCATATTAAAAAGCTACTTATTAACAAAATTTAATATATTAGTGACAATTCATCAATAAAAAATTATATAAGTAATATGAACAAACTATTTGTTAAAAAATTTTAAATAATATAATATTTTATTAATTTATTTATACTAATAGATCCATAAAAACAGATAAATAATCAATAAATTGTTGCATCATAGGAGATTGCCATAAAGGATTACATTTAATGTTACCAAACATTTCTAGAATTTTATAAACCCTAAACAGTCATTGATAAGTAGACAGGAGCATTTCATGTGCTACAATAATTTTAGGGGAGTGAGGCAGCTGATTCTTTTTGTCAGTAACTGACCATGGAAGCCATAAACTGCCACGTAAAAGAGGGGAATAAGTAACAGTATACCCTAAAGTTTAGGGCATGCATTTGACCGACAATAAAGCCACAAAAAGGAAGCAAACAGAAGCGCCCAATAAATCACCACCACCACCCCGATATACTATTGACCTTTAGCTAGGGTTTTTGAGAAGCCATAATCACCCATCAAGGTGAAGCCCCCAATTCTCAAATGGGTAAATTCATCCCTTCCAATGGATATGACAGAAAGAATCACTTTATTTTTTTTTCTTTTTTTTTTTTTTCAAATTAGAAAAATAAATCCTTTCGTGAAATCCCTAATCACCTTTTACAAAATCTAAATCGATCGAAAGTCAGAAATAGCTAAATACTTTTATATTAGGAGATACTATATAAAAAGGAAGAAAAATATATAATTTTTGACATATTTATATATAGTATTACAGATCTAATTAAATATATGTCAACGATTTAAATTACGAAAATAGTTGAACATTCTATTACAGGAATATTATTTAAAAGTCATGAGAAACTTTAGGAAAAAACTATTAAATTAATAATAAGATTACTTCACTATAATATATAGTCGATAGTTTAAACTGCATAAGAAATTTTTGTATAATATAAAAATAATACAATATATATTTAATTTTTTTAAAAACTATAAAATGGAAGACAGACTCATAAAGAGGTGGACCTTTTTCACAAGAAGCACGTCATTCAAAAGCCAAAAGTGATAGGGAAGCTTTTAGAAGGACAAAACACTATATCCCCTAATCCCTTTTTCCCTTCAACAGTGAATACCAAAAAACCCAAAAAAAAAAAAGGGGGAAAAATATTTTATTTTTAAATTTATTTTTAATTTTTGGTGTCAAGGACATTGAGTTAGTGGGTAATTGATAATTTTGTTGGAGAAAAGAAAAACCGAATGGCAGATTTCAGCTTTTGTAGTAGTAAATATGCTTCACGGTCTTATCTGTATTTGGTGCGCCAAAGTGTTGAACCAATGCCCATTCCTTTGGTACAAGCAGAGTACTTAAATGTAGGTCTGCCCTTATCATCTCAATGTGTTACACTTCATGCTGTGACCCATCACCTTCCAAAAATATGGTTATCTTATGGATTTAGGGTGGCCATATTTTACCTTTGAGATATTGTCCGTTCGTCTTATTTTGAAATCGTTTAATATAAATTTTATAATTATAATTTTTTCAAAGAATTATATTTTAATTTTAATTTTTTATTATACATAGACCACTAAATTTATATTTAATAGTTCATATAATAAAACATAACTACTGCATCTTATTAGTAAGGCACAACCACCTTATTTAGTTATCTTTCATGCATTGAGATATAATATGAAAAATACATATAAGTTGAAAAGAGACATACATAAAAAAAAATTAAAATTTAATAATTTAGATTTTTAAATTTAAATAATATTTAATGCATATGAGTGCATCTTGTACATATTACTGTTTATTGTGTTTGCTGCCCCTAAGTTGTTTGCAAAATCAGGATAAGAGGTCACCTCAATCTATACAAATTGCTCTTTACAAAATCACTATGAGAAGTTTTTTGAAATAAAATTTTGAACGTTACAAAGATTTTTATAACATAAATTATTATACATCTATCTAAATTAATAGACTTATATAAAAATAAATATAAATAGTTATAATATCAGGTGAAAAATAATATTTAAACAGTATCTAAAAGAAAATCATATAACCTTACTCGGTTTTTAATTTCAAAATGAAAAATTTTTCATTTCATTTATTTTAGGCACCTATTTTATACTCGGGTAACTATTAACTGAAATTCACTGTTTTAAGCTCTTCCTAGATTAACTAATTAGAATAAATTGCTTTGCATTCCCACTAACCTTTATACATGTACATGTAACATTAAAATAAGAATCAGACAAAAGCCCAAAAAAAAAGAATTTCTTGACCTTAAATAAAATGTTAAATTTCCAAAGAATCGCCTAGTTGGGTGTTTATAATCATTTGACATATAATTTTTTAAATATATAATTAAAATATATGACTGTCATTGATAAATATGATCAAAAAATTGTGTTTGATTTTTTTAGAATTATGTAGTTGAAAATAACCAGTTTGATGTACCTTGAGCCAGATAAGTTTTTTTTTTATAAATAAACATTAATTTTGAAAAGACGTCGTATTAAATAATAGTTTTTTAACTGATATATTTTTAATTAAAATATAATATTTTTTCAAAAAAAACATAGGTTTTCATGTATTTTTATTTAAACATAAATTTTTAAATAAAAATATTTAAAATATTTCAATGGACTAATTAGTCTGAGCCAGCCCTATTTACTTATGAATGGACAAAACGATGACTCTTGGTTAGGACAAGGGGTCCTAACCCAATTTGATGTTCATAATTTTTTTCCTAGATTGGGACCGAATATGATATTATTTGGGTCTACGTTGCCCTAATTTTTAATTTGATGTTTTATTTTAAAAAATAAGATCAATACACACCTAGTTATAGGGTCATAATGCAAAGCTCAAGTTAGCAAGGCAGTAAGGACCAGCCAGCAGAGAAGCTGCAGGTTGAAACACAACCATTATTATGCAATATATGGTCCAAAACATCTTGTAGCCCTTCGACACCCACCTTATTTACCCCCAGGTCTTTAACTTGTCCCCTGAACCCATCATCATTTTGCTGCCTTTTATTTATTTATTTATCTGTTTACTTTTTTTTTTAAATTTAATTCAATTTTTTCACCAAAAAGAAGATAAAAGATTCCAACAATAATTCAGCAGTGTAGCCATCTAATAGTGACCCATCATGGAAAGCTTTTCGAAGGGCATTTTGAAAGCAAGAAAACACCTTGTTAAAAGGCTTTTTCCCCCCTTCAATGCAACTATACTATAGAAGAATTAATTATATGTTGCCTGTTTCTGAGTCCAAAGTATTTGTTTTGGGAATCTGTGTACGTGTTACTGTCAGTGTTTATTTATTGAAGAGATCCCTATTCGGGCTGCGATATCTAAAGAGAAGAGTTATTGATGGTTGTCGTTGATTGAATAAATTACATAATTCGTATGTATATATGTATGTATGTCATTCTATAGTATCAAATGAGTACTAAAGTTAATTGTTTGGTCATACATTTTTTATCACCGTTCTTCGATAATTAATATACATTCTCCAGATGTGTTATTTCATTTGTATTTAAATGTGAAGCTAAAGCGTTCATTAATTGATAAAAAGTAAAGATAATGGTGGATGGTTAGTATCCTTTGGTAGTATCAATCAATTATTATAGTTGAGTACTTGGGTATGCATTTTATAACATCTTTCTTTACCAATTAATGTAGAGTTTTAAGACATGTATTATTATTTTGCTTATTTTCAAACTTAACCATAAGAAGTTTAATAATCGATAAAAAATAAAATATAGAGTGTGCCATATCACTCTATTATATCAATCATTTATAACAGTTGGTTGTTGGAGATTTTTGAGCATCTATTTTCAATAGTTAATGCAGAGCCTTAACTGTTTGGTAAATAGTTTGTGGCACTCTATAGTATCAAATAAATATTAAAGTTAACTGTTTGGCGTATATTTTTTAACGTCGTTCTTCGATAGTTAATACACGTCCTCAAGACATGCTATTTTATTTGTCTTTAAATATAAAGCTAAAGCGTTCACTAATTGATGAAAAGTAAAAAAAATTGTGGATGGTTAGTATCCTTTGGTAGTAACAATCAATTATTATAGTTGAGTACTTGGGTATGCATTTTATAACATCTTTCTTTACCAATTAATGCAGAGTTTTGAGACATGTATTATTATTTTGCTTATCTTTAAACTTAACCATAAGAAGTTCAATAATCGATAAAAAGTAAAATATAGGGTGTGCCATATCACTCTATTATATCAATCACTTATTACAGTTGGTTGTTGGGAATTTTGAGCATCTATTTTCAACAGTTAATGCAAAGCCTTATCTGTTTGGTAAGTAGTTTATGGCACTCTATAGTATCAAGCAAATATTAAAGTTAACTATTTTGCGTATATTTTTTTAGCGTCGTTCTTCAATAGTTAATACACGTCCTCAGGATATGCTATTTTATTTGTCTTTAAATGTAAAGCTAAAGCGTTCACTAATTGATGAAAAATAAAAAAAAAATTGTGGATGTTTAGTATCCATTGGTAGTATCAATCAAATATTATAGTTGAGTACTTTGGTATGTATTTTATAACATCTTTTTTCACAGGTTAATGCAGAGTTTTAAAATATGTGTTAATATTTTATTTGTCTTTAAATTTAACCATAAAAAGTTCAATAATCGATGAAAAGTGAGATGTAGGGCGTGTCATATCACTTTATTATATCAATCATTTACTACAGTTGGTTATTGGAGATTTTCAAGCATGCGTTTTACGGTTAATGCTAAGCCTTGAGATGTGCATTTATATTTTATTTGTCTTTAAACTTAAAGTTAAAACATTTCATAATTGTTGAAAAGTTAAAAAAAATATGGGTAATTTACATCATTCTATAGTATAAGTTAACTGCTTGGATGTGCATATTGGAGCATCTGTCTTTGCTAATTATTGCAAACCCTCAAGATGTGTTGCGATATTTGTTTGCATTTTAACTTAGGGCTAAAATGTGTGATAACTAATGAAAAGTTAAAAAAATATTAGATATTTCATATTACTTAATCGTATCAATCATTTATTAGAGATGATTGTATGGACATTTTCAAACATATATCTTCGCTAGTTAATACAAAATATCGGGACATATGTTAATATTTTATTTGTCTTTAAACTTAGAGAAATTGAGACATATAACTTAGTTTTGAGTTTTTATAACCAAAGTGTTTCAAATGAGTAGTGCATATGAGAATTTGATATATCATGCCAATACTTTATAATTATATATATATATATATAGTAAAAAATCAGTATTTTAAAAATTTTATTATTTTTATACCGAATAAATTTAAAATAATTATGTTATTCTCATAAAATAGATAGTAAAAAATAGACTAATTTTATAAAGATAAATAGATCACATTTATAAATAAACAAATTATTAAAGTCGACCAAAGATTTTTATCAGATTAATAACAAATTTTATTTCAGTTATTAAAATTTTTTTACTTAATTATTATACAATTATATACATTTTTTCCATACATAAAATCCAATCCATAATCATTATTTTCATTAAGGTTTAGATTTAAAAATTTTCTTTTCACAAAGTAGTAAATACTAAAGTGGGCATAAACATAACTCACAACTCAACAACGATACATTGAAGCAAATTTTTTGCCCCTCATCGAATTATTTGTCACGGCCATTTCCTAGAAAAAATCTAAGCTCATAGTTTAGACACATTATTTATTATTTAATTTTTTAATAAGTAATAATAAAATTAAATAAAAAAAATAAAATTTACCAGAAGAGTATATTAATTTTTAAAGCAATAGTCATATGGACCAACAACATCAAACAATATATATATATATAATTTAAAATTATTCATATCATTCGAATATTATAATCATATTAAAAATTAAAAAAATAATATTTTTGGCTATGCAAATAATTCCAAAACTTACCATACCATTTCTCTTTACTCACCCTTTTTCCCAGCTTTTATTGCCCAAGATGTTGACTTGACATCTAAATTAAACTGCCCCATTAATGATAATTTCCCAAATGAAAAAAAAAAAAAAAAATTGCACGTGATGAATAGTACAACTACTTTAATTTTATACCTCCCAATTAAACCCTAATTATATCAATAATCCTATTTTAAATAATCATTAATTTAAAATAAAATATTAATATCTGAACTTAATGATTTGTTGATACGTCGGCGACGGTCGCTTTAGCCTTGTTTAGCATACATGTTGGGACAGTAGGTGGCATTATCTTCTATGTTAGACAAGATTAGGGACCATGGTTTAGCTATGTAGGCTTAATTAAGAGTAGAATATCATTGGTTAAGAGCCGATTAATTAAGTGATTAATTAGCTTAGTGTTGCTTAGGGATTAATTAAATGATTTAATTGATTAGGTTTAAGCAAGTTGTCAAGCGTAATTTGGGATTAAAGGAGGGCAGCGGTGTTACGTAAACGAAGGGTTTGCATGACAAAGTTAATGACAGCTGTCGACGGATGGGCCAGCAATTGCCAGACAAAAGGGGTGAGCCCGGCTGGATATTATGGACAACCACTTTTTTATTTTTTATTTTTTATTTTTTTATTTTTTTTGTTTTTATTATTTTTATTTAATGATAAAAAATAATATTAATAGTAAATTTAATTTTTTTTGCATTTCTTCTTTTTTTATGGCTGCACTTAATAGGTCACGAAGTTGTCATTCGTAAGATCATTTAGGCTGTATTTGAACGGTTAGGATTGGATCTTAAAATTTGAAATCTGAGATAAGAATACTACGTCTATTTTTTAATTTGTTATTTGAAGTTTTGGGGAATTAAAATTTTAATTTTAAAATTTTATTTATTAAAATTGATGAATATTTTGATATAAAATTGTTTTGAGCTTTTTAGGGAAAAATAAAAAATTATGACTTAATATTAAAAATTGTATATCAGTTAAATGTGACATGAACAAGATCCATCAGATTAATAAAATATTTTATTTTTAATTTTTCTTCAGAAATACATGAAATGTTATATTAAAACATACAATTAAATATTATGATAAAATATCAATTAAGTAAAAAATATGAAAATTATTCTTTTTGTAGAAAATATTTTTTTAAAAAAAATAATATTATCACTCATTTTTACTTTATTTGATTGTAACTAAAGATTATATTTCTTTAAATTTCACAATAAAACTTGTTATGTTACAATGATTATCGATTCTATATATTAATTATTATGATATTTAAAAAATAATTATTTTTAATATTTATTTATTTATCTAATTTTATATATAGTCAATAACATACATGTAGATATTATATATTATGAGTATTTTTAAAACATAATTGAAATTTATTATGCTATTAACAATGTAATATAAAGGAGGGGAGCTAAGAACTGTTTTTTTTTTTTTTTAAGGATAATACAATAAAATATGTTATGATAAAATAGATAATAATAAAAATTATTATTATTATTATTATTTGTCCGTCTTTTGAAATCCTGTCATCTCTTCACTTCGAAATCTCGTCGTCCCAAATACTTATTAGCTAATCACTGTCCATCCCCCATTCACTTCGAATATCTCATCGTCCAAACATTGTTGGACTCATCTGAATATTAGTGTATATTAAAATATATTTTTTTTTGAATAAATATAAAAAAATTATTAAGATAAAATTTTATATTATTTATATTACTATTATAATATGTTAAATATTAAAAAATTAATTTTTATCAATAATTATATTATTTATTAAATATATTTTTACTTTATTTTATTTTTATCAATAATTACTTTATTTTTATATTATTTTAATTCAACAACCAAATGTTTACAGAAGAATTAGAAACTACTTAGTCCCGAATCTATCTATTTCATATCTGCAATGAATTATTGTCTCAACAGAAGCAATAACTTCTAATTTGTGTATTAGTAAAACAGTATTTAATATTTTACTGATAATAAATCAAAAATAATATTTTTAAATCATAATTTATAACAAAGTCACTTAATTAATCAATATTATAATTATCATTAGCAGTACTATACTATAGGAAACCAATACGTGGTCAAAACCACTTAATTTATTAAATCAAACTTGATGCCAACATATACTTATATATATAGCCTATTTTTCAGCCACTAGCATGGCTATAAGTATAAATGAATTAATTAATTAACTAATTAATTAATTAAGAGGGACGACTTAGGAATAATGAGGAACAGTAGGGGATGTGGAAATAATGGGAGACAAGAGAAATTAAAGAGCAGGGATTTAAGGGATTCGTTTAAGCATTCATGCTTATTTTTTAAATATATTAATCCCATAATTAAATTATTATTTCAATTACTTTATAAGATAAATTGATTGAGATATGCACAAGTTACTTTGAATTTAAATGTCAACGGTCAAAGATTTGCATTACTACTACACACACTCCCAAACACATTCTTGATATTAAACATTCCATTATAATTAATAATAATTTGAATAAAATCACCAAGCACGATGCCCTTCCACTACCTGCCTTGGTGCACCCCATTTCTGCCTTTACCGAGCAATTAAATTAATGATCTCATTAAATCAGGTGAGATAAATTTATATAATTAATCTTATCTGATATAATATAATATGATAGTTTAATTTTATTATTATTTTTTTAATAATGTACTTACACTCAGCATATCTAAATATTAATTTGATCTTACTATTTGTATGCTACATTTCTAGGTTAAAAAAGTTGAATGGCCACATTGATAAGTAAACCACGGGTATAGAAAACATCGATATTTGATAAGTTATAAGGGATTGGCCGATAAAAATAAAAATTATTTAAAATAATTATTTTAATATGAGTTATAATGTCATATTAATTCACATCTAACATATCACAGTTTCTCTGTTTTTAGTTAATGAAATCGAATAGATATCTTTTAATAGGGCACTTCTAAATCTTTTTCTTAAAAATGGGTATTAAGAAATATTTTTAGTTATTTTTACAACGTTCTTAATAATATAGCATTTTGATAATTTGTCAATATTAATGTAATCTCATACAAATAAATTAATGAATAAATATTCCATTATTAGGTAATATCTAAATAATATTTTAAATATTTCTTAATTCTTCATAATATTCTGCCTCCTCTCTGCAAATAGGATTTTTTTTTTTTTGTAAAAGTTCCCATCGCTGATTTATGCAATATAATCGATAGATCTATCGACTATCTAGAGACATGAGTATGTCTTTCTGTCACGTATTTAAAGTCAAATAAATTAAGAATTATTTTTAACACATTTATTTTGAATTATAAGGTGGATGGTGATATTTTTCAGTATTAAAAAATTTTTCAGTATTAAAAACAGCTTATTTAATACATGAATCCTCATTAATTAAATTAACTAAAACATAATTTTTATTTTATTTTCATATGACACTTTCTCTCTTTCTAACCATAGAGACAAATTTAATATTTTTTAGTATGGTTAATAATTTTATATTTTTTATTTTTAACAGATTAAAATAAAAAAAACATTATTATCATTATTTTATAATAAATAGCCAAATCCTAGAGTTTAGTGAATCATAATATCCAACACATAAATTTTACATGATTATTTAAAAATATTTAATCAGGTCAAAGAAAAATTTTACTTTAATAATAACATACTTATATCTATTTTTTATTTAATTATGAAAAAAATTATTATTTTAACGTGACCAATTGACCCAACACCTCATAAGTTTCACCAACTGAGAATGATATATTTCTGTTATTATTTATACCTACACGTATATTTTATATATATACACATATAAATATAAATATATATAAATATATATGTGCATACATATTATACGTATGCATGTATAAGTGTGTATATATACGTATATGTACGTAGTAATGTGGACAATATAACAGTGCTAGTATACGATTGTGATTGATTGGGTTAATGGGAATTAATGTAAATAATAACTTTGCCTTGCCCCTCAGTATAATTGGAGGCAAGTGGACAGGGGAACTTTTCAATCTTTTTGGGGGTTTGATAGACAAATCGCATATAAATTATTACATGTCGAGAATTTAAGTCTTTCATTTTCACAAACTTTAACCTATTTTTTCCCTCATTTTTTAAAGATATATTGTCATCATGTACACATCACATTATGACCATGAATTGATGCATCTTGGCATAAAATTTTATGTCATATAAAATATATATAATTGGAAATTGATAAATGAAATATAAAGTGAATTAAGAATGATAAATAAATAAAAAGAATAAAATCAATATTTTCCATAATTTTGAATATTTTCCACCTACATATAAATATGAAAACATAACCAAAAACCCAGATTAGGGATGATTTTTTTAATAGTTGATTCGATGTTATGATACAAAAAATTTGGCAATAGGAGAACTGTAAATTTTATTTTTAATAATTTTTTATATATTTAAATATATAATAATAAATAGATTCGTACTTTGATATACGTGTCCAAAAGATATTCACATAGAGGCAGAAGTTATAGTTTAAAATCGCTATCATGCCTTCAATTAACAGACAATTGATTTTTTTTAAAAAAATGTAATAATAAGTGTTATGTCTTTTTATAATATCATAAATTATCAAAATAAGTACAGTAATTTTTTAGATATCAGTCAAATATATCGATTATTGATAATTATGTATATTCTGAATATATAACTGATACCCTAAATTAATATGCTATTTCAATATATTGTATAAGTTTTGTTTATATCTCCACTTGTGCATTTGCATAGAAGTGTTGTCTTCACCCCAAAAGACAAGCACCTTTTGGAAGAACTAAACGAAGATGAGTCATTTTAAGCACTACCCTTATGATGATGATTAAGATATAATTAATATTTAATAGTTCTACTCAATGTTATTCTAAAATGAACATTGAAAAATAAAACAAAATTATGCTAAGTCATATTTGTATTAAAAAAATGTAAACTTTTATTGTTTTATTTCTTAAAATAATACCATAATAAATGCCCATGTGATGATACCACTCAGAGGGACTGCTTAATCAAATACAGTGAGGAGACAATTTAGTATTTTTTTTATGTTATTAATAACTTTATATGTTTTAATAAAATTATATAAGTCACAATAATTAATAAAAAATTACATACAAATAATTTAAAATATTTTGAAAGATTGATTTTATAAATTTAATTTAAATATTTATATATCTATATAAAATTTAAATTATAAAATAATATTTACTTATTTATTTGGATATAATTTATTAATATAAATAAATAGATAAAATATTATAATATTGAAAGGGTTATAAAAATATATTTCTGGAGAGTTAAAATTAGCGATTGGTTGGATTATGAAGAGACAGTGGCCGTTGTACAGGCGGGCATGTAACCGGTGAGAATGGCTGCGGGTTTACCGGAAACTGCCCGTCCGTTCTCATTCCTTGTGCCTCGTTGACCACCATCACAAGCTGCATCCCAGACGGTTTGCCGGTTTCCCTGTACGGCAAGCTCACCTAGCGATTAGTAGCTACTAATCACGACCGCTAACCTTAATTAATAGTAAGATTAGTTGGAATTTTGGGGGCAGAAGGGAATATTAAACGGGATTAGTTAGCGTAATGAAGTCAAAATTTCATAGAAATTGGGGGGGAGGTGGGGGAGGAGAGGTGGAGTGATACAGTGACGTGCGGGTTTTATGTGAGGTGACAGTCACTGCAGGGGCAAGGGCTATGCGGTCACAATGCACTAAATAAAAAACGTTACTAAGAGAATGAGGCATTAAAATCCAACTAACACGAAAATGACATGAAGTCATATATTTTAGAAATAAATTATAATTTTAATAATTTGAATTGAATTATGTATATTTTAACTAAACAGACGATCATTACTTATCTATTTTGAATTAATATTATTATTTATAAAAACTTATCTAATGTATCATATTTTATATAATTGAGGTCATGTATATAAAGTTTGGACAAATGTCATATGGTATAAGCATGAATTATTTATTATCAAAAATTATGTAATTAGAACATTAAATTGATAAAATTATTGATATGAGCATTGCTTGCTGATATTAATTAATAACCCAGACAAAGCTAACTACAATTTAAATAACCAAACTATAAGAAAATTTTGATCCAAATTGGTTAGCCAATTTGATTTAAAAAAAAAAAGAACTATAGCTGAAACATTTGACTTATTTGGTTCAAGTTAATTACTAAAAAAATTAAAAATTATGCATATATATTTATATCTGTTTGATTATGTTCGATTATAATAATAGGTTAAAAATATTTTTCAACACCCTTATTAAAATATATTTTTTTTAAAATAATAAATATTTTATATTAAAAAATTTTAATTATTTAAGTCATATATTGATAAAATTAAAATCAAAACCAAGCTAAAATCCAAACAAATATAAATATTATGAATAGAAACTGAACTATTGGCTCTATTATCTTAATTTTCAGTTTAAGTTTATTTTGATTTTTTTAATTTTTTTTTTGGACACCCCTAACCTCAGGTGGGGACACAACACAAGAGGTGAAAATGATTTTGTCCAAAAAGTAGGGTAACTCAACTATAGTTACAAAGGGTGTCAAGTATGTTAAGAAACAATTAGAGCAATTGGGACCCAATAAGTCCACATCTAATTTAAAGGTGGAGATTAATTAATGAATTAGACCTCCTCCAATGACTAGAGCATTTACCTCATACCCACATATACTAATAGTACAATTATTAGATCTATAAAGTTTAGAAAAATACAAATTTAATTAATTATTGTCCATAGACTAACGTGTAGTAAGTTAATGCCCTTTTTTTCTCAAGGAAATAAAAAACTTTAGATAATCTATTTTAAAAGTAATAATGATAATTTATATCAATATTGTTCTTTTTTTTTTTAATAGTCAAATCATTAAAAAAATAAAAATTAATATTTGATTCGATTACGACATAAATAGTGTTTGATATAACTAATCCTCCAAGAATTTAGTAAATTATCCCGTAATATATATCTTAGTATATTATATGTTTAATAATGGTTTAAATTTGTCCAAATGGGTATTAAAAATATCTCATTATTATATATGTTATATTCGTTTTTGTAAATTCTTTTTGTGTGTGGGGGGTTATTAGGTAATTATAAAGGAAAACTTTATTTTTTTAAATGACTAATCTTAATCTTATCTACTCCTATTTAAGCAATTTATAACTAAAATTATCAACAAGCAAAGGGAGGTTGGTCTTGAGTTATAAGCATATTATTATAAGTTGGATTTCATTAGTTAATTTTAAAAATATTATTTTTTATTATTTGTTAAAACGGTAATTTTTTATCTTAATATGTAGAAATTATAACTTATGTGAAATGAGGAGGAGAATATGCTTAGACTAATCTCACAAGTTTACAAAAATAAAGAAATTTGTTTCAAAATTAGGCCATCTACTTGTTACTACATGTCAAAGAGATGGCAAATGCCAATATAAAGAAAACTTAAAAGAATATTTGTTAATGAATATTATATGATATATTATAATTATCATATCGCTATGTAATAATTAATTAATATTTAAAAAATATATAATCATTATAAATCTAATAAATTAATCAAATTTAACATATACATTTTAAGAAAATTAATATATTATATGGTTTCATACTCTTAATTTATTTTATTTAAAGTTCGGGTAACTAACTACAATGTATACACTATTGGCCTTATTGGTTGTTGATGTTTGACCTAGAGCATGGAAATTCCATGTGTTGGTGGGTCAGGGGAAACAAATATTTATAAAAGAAAAAATAACACTGCATATTTACTATTATGCCCCCACTGTAAAACCCTACAATGTAGCGTAGCCACCCTTCAGCTTCCTCTATAAAAACCCACTTCACCTTCATTTCCCTTTGAAACAGCCCCCCCCAAAAAAAGAGAAACTGACTAGCACCATTTCCTTCCTTCAGCCCTTGGCAACCCCATCGATTTCTTCAAACACTCTCATCCACGCCATAAGCACAGTGCGAAAACCATGCCTGAGGCCCCAAAGAACACACCAAAGCCAACGACAGACTATAATTTGTTAGAGAAGGACAAGAAGGTTCTTCAATTCATTGAAGATGTAACGACTAATGCTGATGAAATACAGAAACGTGTCCTCTCTGAAATCCTCTCACGCAACGCAAATGTCGAATATTTGCAGAGGTTTGGCCTCAATGGCAAAACCGACAGAGAAACCTTCAAGAAAGTCATGCCGGTGATCAAGTATGAAGACATTCAACCTGACATCACTCGCATCGCCAATGGCGATAAATCCCAAATACTCTGCTCTCAGCCCATTTCGGAGTTCCTAACAAGGTGAAACATAAGCGTTCCGAATCCGCTTGTCTGTTTTCCTTGTGCCTCTCTCCTTGTCGAAAATGAAACTCTCGCCCTTCTTAGGTGGATTTCCTCAAATAGGCCTTTCTTGATTCTCTGTTTTACAGAGATAAAATACATGCGTTTTCAAATCTATCATCTGAGCTTTCCTTTTTTTCTGAAATGGAGTTTTAGCTATTTTCGTGCTTCTGGGTGATGGATTTTTCTGGGTTTTCTGTTCTATCAAAAAAATAACTAAAAGAGAAGTTCTAAAATCAATGTTTTCAATCCTTTTTTTTTTTTTCTTTCTCTTAAGCGATTTCTGTTGCTCTTACTAAATGGGTTTTGTTCCTTCTTATATATGTATATAGCTCTGGCACCTCAGGAGGAGAGAGGAAACTGATGCCAACCATTGAAGAAGAACTGGATAGAAGATCACTGCTATACAGCCTTCTAATGCCGGTCATGAGTCAGTTTGTGCCTGCCCTAGACAAGGGCAAAGGGATGTATTTCCTCTTCATTAAGGCAGAGGCTAAGACCCCTGGCGGCCTAGTGGCCCGCCCGGTGCTAACCAGCTACTACAAGAGTCCACATTTCAAAAACAGGCCTTACGACCCATACACCAACTACACGAGCCCTAACGAAACCATCCTCTGCCCCGATTCATACCAAAGCATGTACTCCCAAATGCTCTGCGGCCTTGTTCATCACAAGGAAGTCCTCCGGGTCGGGGCTGTCTTCGCCTCGGGCTTCATCCGGGCCATCAAATTCCTTGAAAAACACTGGCCCCTCCTGGCCCACGACATCCGAACCGGAACCCTCAATGCCCAGATCACCGACCCGGCTGTTCGAGATGCAATGGTTCGGATCCTCAAACCCGATCCGAAACTCGCCGAATTCGTGGAGGCAGAGTGTGGGAAGGAGACGAGGCAAGGGATCATCACAAGGCTTTGGTCTAACACTAGGTATGTTGATGTTATCGTCACGGGGACCATGTCACAGTATATACCGATGCTTGATTATTACAGCAATGGCCTCCCGCTTGTTTGCACTATGTACGCTTCCTCCGAGTGCTATTTCGGTGTCAATCTGAACCCGCTCTGCAAGCCTAGCGAAGTCTCGTACACCCTCGTTCCCACCATGGCTTACTTTGAGTTCTTGCCGGTTTACCGGAGCAATGCGGCCACTAACTCGATCTCGGTGCCGAAATCTCTCTCCGAGAAGGAGCAGCAAGAGCTCGTCGATCTTGTTGATGTAAAGCTCGGGCAAGATTACGAGCTTGTCATCACCACCTACGCCGGTTAGAACTTGTACCACGAAAACGTGTTTATTTCGAAGATTTTGTTCCCAGTATAGAGAAAATTCGGTCTAATTTGTGGTTTTACTCCTTTTTTTTTCCCGGGGTTTATATAGGATTGTATAGGTACAGGGTAGGAGATGTGCTTCGAGTGGCCGGATTCAAGAACAGAGCACCGCAATTCAACTTCGTCTGCAGGAAAAACGTCGTTCTGAGCATAGACTCCGATAAGACCGATGAGGTCGAGCTTCAAACCGCCGTGAAGAACGCCGTAAGCCATTTACTGCCGTTCGATGCTAATCTGACAGAGTACACTAGCTACGCAGACACAACCACCATTCCAGGGCACTACGTGCTCTATTGGGAGCTCAACCAGCACGGGTCGACCCCAATCCCGCCGTCGATTTTCGAGGATTGCTGCCTGACGATCGAGGAGTCCCTCAACAGTGTCTACCGGCAGGGTAGAGTTTCCGACAAGTCGATCGGAGCTTTGGAGATAAAGATTGTCGAGTCGGGAACTTTTGATAAGCTGATGGATTATGCGATTAGCTTGGGTGCTTCCATTAATCAGTATAAAACTCCCAGGTGTGTGAAATTTGCCCCCATTGTTGAGCTCTTGAACTCGAGGGTTGTGGAGAATTACTTCAGTCCCAAGTGCCCTAGGTGGGTTCCTGGGCATAAGCAGTGGTCAAATGCAAACGAGGAGAGATGAAGAATTCAACGACTACAACGAAGAAGAAGAAGAAGAAGAAGAAGAAGACGACAACGACTGATCAGTTGCCCATTTTAGGTTGACCCCTCAAAATCAAATTTTAGTTTTTCTCCTTGTTTTCCTTTTTCTTTTTATTTTTCTTTTTGTTTTATTATTATTATTATTATTTTTAGCTGTCGTTTATCGTTAGGGACTAGTTGGTAAATTTAAAATTAGGCTTTTTTTTTTTTGTACAAAAATCTTTCCCTCCTCAAGATTTCCCTTTCTCCATGTCGTATTATCTCCTTCCATATTTCCTTTATTATTATTATTATTATTGCTTAAATTATATCACGTTCTGTGTTAATATTACAATAAATAAAATTAATAATTATAAATATAAAAATATATATATACGAGAAATGACTTTATATAGAATTAGATGATAAAAAATTGCTCTGAGATATCACTATTTTGATAAAGAAGGGACCCCTCATTAAATATAATTGAACCAAATATCGGAAAAATAACATCTTTAGGCAAAGGTTATTTACCAAGTCAGTCTAAAATGAACACAACGAATATTCTTATCACGGTACCTCAAGTTCATCTTACTGAGTTAACTTGCATGCGTCATGTTACACTTGAAGATATTGAAATTTGCACCCATCTATTTAATAAATGTTCATATTAGAATAATCATGGTCATAATAAGATAATAAAAAATTAAAAATTTTTAATAATAAATAATTTTATTAGTGGATAAAAAAACTCATAAGTCAACCAATTTAAGAAAAAATTCTCCAAACTCATCGAGTTAATAAAAAGATAAATTAATTAGAAAGTTGACATACAGTATAGCAGATAAAATCAACTGGATATCTTATCCGATTTTTTCTGGCAAATGATTCCTACCAAAAACCTACTCCTTGTATTAATCATTCAAACAATAAATAATACATCAATTTAATGTATAAGTTACATATCCAAACTATGTATAATTGCAGGCTAAATAATGTATTTTAAATATTGTGGGCAGGAGATTATTGAAATATTTACAAAACCCATCATCAAATAAAAATATAAAAATAATCAAAAACTCAATGACTCTAATGTATCGAACGTTCATGACACACTAAAAAATAGTCAACCGGTAATTAATATATAAATGATTTCTTCAAATCATTATTAAAGAATTATGTAATAGACAATGTTTAATTGCTAATTAGTTAAAATAGTTATAAAAATATATATATTAAAAAAAAATTATTTTTTAGTGGAGGCGATTAAATACCGATTAATCAAAATAGTTATAGAAACATGTATAATAAAAATAACTATTTCTAATTTTGAACTCATATCAAACAAAGTATTCTGCCAAAAGTTTTAATAATTGGCCTAATTTCAAACCAAATTTAAGTGAATATCGAAACACTTTGAGGTAGAATTCAAAATATAACACTTTATCATGCAAAGTTTTATAAAATTAATAACAACATTAAAATTATTTTTTTGGGGGAGGGGGATTTGTTTGGCTTCCAAATTTGTGAAACTAAAAAAAAAAAAAAACAAATGGAGGATTATATTATTGATATTCTAACGGATTGTGATTATTATTTCTGTTGCTTTTGAAACAGTGTTTTGTTATTATTTATGGACTGTCCCTTTTGATTCCGATTGAGATAATCGTTGCATTAAGAGCAAACAAATTGCTAAAAAAATAAATTATAATTGTGACATTTGATTCGTGCTGATATGTTATATTGGATTAGGTGGTCTCATATGCTCGGACAATGACTCCACTATCGATTCATATTTTGTTGCGTCCCTGGCAAAGAGACCGCTAAGTAGGTTGTTTTAAAAGAAAATGTCGCCGAGACAATTAAAATTTCGATCTGTCTATATATGTTTTTGATTAAGGTTTTGAGACACTTTAGACCCAATAGTTTTTTTTTAAAAAAAAAATTCTTTCATGCATAATTTTTAAAATTTCTAAAATAAAAAAGTTGGGAAAAAATGCAAAACAATTTGAAGAACTTTGACAGTTATTTTTTTTTGCATCTAAATTATATTTTTAAATATTATTATAGTGATATTATTGGACTGACCCTTAATAAATTAAAGTAGGAGGAAATTGTGACCCCTACAATGTAGTGCCTACAACATCCCCTTATCCAAATCCAACAAATGGTAATATTTTGAGAGAAATTATTATTTAAATAGTTATATTTTTTATTATATATATATAGATCTAATATTTTATATATGAAAATATTATAAAAAATGTACACGTTTAAATTTTAATGCAAAGAAAAAAAAAAAAAAAAAGTGGAAGAGACTGTATTGTTCGAAGGCGCCGCGCCCCCTCATTTCTAATAGAACAGCGGCTGATTTTGGTGGCCAAGGGTATCCCGTTCCCGCATCATCAATTAAAGTTCGTTTTCAGTTCATTTTCTTGAATGAAAAAGAAATATGAAAAAAACCAGCACTTACCAATTTTTATTTTATAGGAAGCGACTGTCAATAGAAATGTGAATAGGTCTTATTTAAATTGATGAGTTAAATCTAAGCTCCATCTGATTCTAGATTATATTAGGGTTAACTTTGTATCGATAAATTATTTAATATATATATAAATATATTGATAAGTCTATATAATCCAAATTGTAGAACGAATTAGGGAGCCACCTATTCGAAAGTTTGATAAAAAATGGGTCCGGTATTCGTTATTCTGAATTTAAATCTTATATACCATAATAAAAAAAATAAGATATAAGAGAAATATAATTCTCGCTCTCCGATATATTCTCCGACGCTCAAATCGATAATTTTTCTACTCGAATGAGAAATATATGAGAAAATAAATGCTAGAATACATGTGGATGTGGATTGAGTGTTTTTGTTCGAAAGGCAATACTCATTGTAATGCACTCGAATGAATGAGAGGTTTTAGAATAAATGCACTTGTTTAGGAGAAGGTTTTGTAAGTAATACACTCGTTCAAGATAGTGGTTCTTTTATAAGCGGTTCAAGAATTTGTCATTGTCTATTTGATTTTTGATTGATCCCCTCTGTAGGGGCAATGTTATATTTATAGTAAGAGATGGCATTTGTTTAGCAAACCCTAGAACAATGCATGCGTGTTATGCCTCTACAGTTATGATGGGAGTTATTTGGACAAATAATTGTTGCCTTCAATTGATGGTAAGAACGTTCGATTTTTGACTGTTAGATTGGTGTGGTAATTACTTAAAACTGTAAAATAATTATCCTTTATTACTCTTTCAATGTTGGACGGTTCATGTTGCACCTTTTAGGTCAACTGCTATACCTTTTACTTTATGGGCTTAAAAAGTATTCTTGTGGGTCGTCATTACTTAAACTTTTCTTCATTCGGAGTACTAGATTTGGCTAGCTCGAATACTATCATATCCATCATATATATATATATATGGGTGTGTGTGTATTTGCATGTACATACATACAATATATATCATATTTTGGTCAGCTTTTAGACTGGGGCATAGTAAAATCAAACCCAAACCCAATATAAAAGTTATGGTTGTATTCAAATTTAAACCTAATCAATACATGACAAAATCAATTAATTTGTATGGGATTATGTATAATAATATCACATTTGAAATTTTCCACCATTCATACGAGCGAAAAGCATAGGATGTTAATTTTTTAAAAGAAATATGTAACGCCATGTAATTATAAAAGGTCCAATAAAACGGTGCCGTAGGGGTTCTTTTTGGCTTAAGAGGGGAACCCTTCCGTCTTAGTTTCGTGGAGATTTCACGAGGGGCTTGATAAGGACTTTCTTCAGCGGGATATGAACAAATTTAAATTTGGTAATGATTGAGTAAACGCCAATCAATGAAGGAAGTGATGCTTCCAAGCAATTCATCATAAGTCTTTCGAGTCATTTAAAATAATATTGTCACGGCTCAACATTTTCTGTTAAAAATTTCATGTATTAACAAAGTTTAACTTTAATTTAATACGCTCAAATCCCGAACCTCTTTTTTATTATCATTAGGTTAAACTCAATTTTAATATATAAATAAATGTTAAATTATCCGACTTAAACCCAATCAAAAGTTAGGATGTGAATTTAAAATAAAAATTGTTAATCGGTTTGGATAATAATATAATATTTAGATATAGGATTTTAAAGTTACACTCAAAAGTCGCTTCGAAGACTATCTGACTATTCAACTTAAACCATAAATAGAAACAACTATCTTAATCGAAAATAAAGTATCCAACAGTAGACTTCAACATTGTACTAAAATTAAAATAATGTTCTCTATCGGTGGCCATATACAGGCAATATTTGAAGCAAACTGAATTTATAACTCTTAATCAAAAAATCCAAATACAACTCAACATCTTAAAAATCTATTCTCCCAAAAGCCCTTTCCACGAACCAACAATCTCAGCAAATATATTCAAGTCTGTTAATCTGAAAGGTTGTCAAATTGTGGTAAGAATAAGTCTAATACTGAATAAAATATGTATAAATTTTTAAATCCAAATATATCAAACGAAATATACAGGAGGTGATAATCTTGTTAAAAAAGTCAAAATGTCGATAATAACAGCTTCTAATAAAGCATTTGAAAACAATATATAATATTAGAACACATTAAAATCATATAATTATCGGAAAGTATGCAAAATTCTTGTAATATTTACGTATATAACATCTACAAAAATCATGAGCGAATACTAATACGGAATATATTAAAATCTTTTAAACTTATGAGAACCACCATAGGTGATAATGGAAGGAGGTTTGAATTATAAATGTTTTCACATAATTAAAAGTTATAAATTACTATTTATGATTTGTAAATAAAGTGACTACATATTATTCTATATAGTTATAGTCCAATACTACTTTTTGACTTATAGATATTAGATTTAATCTTTAATTTATAAATAATATATTATAATATATCCAAATTTATATTGTCAATATTTCCCAATGATCCTCATTTAGCTAAAATTAAAAGCTCTACACCAAATTATAAATATACAAATATTTTCACAATTTGGAGAATGAATCACTTTGATCAAAACCAAATTAGTATTTTCAATAAACTTTCTTATAAATATACCTTATGTGGGAATGATTGTGTAACAATTATTGACATATAAAAATATAAGTGTAAAATTTATTGATATAAAAGAGCATTAATATAGAAATTTTAATACTTTAATAAGATATGTATAAATTTAATATATGACTTTTATAAAATTTTGGAAAATAAGCGTAAATTTATATACATATAAAGTATAATCAATTTGAGTAAAAAAATATTATATGTGTGAGTATTTGAATAAAAAATATTTAAAGAATTGAAAAACAACAATAACAAATAAAAAAATAAATTTAGCTATATTTATATTTATTTAAATTTATCAAAAATTAGCTTGATTTTTCTTCAGTTGCACCTTTTGTTTCCTTTTTTTTTTTCTTTTTTTATCACTTTTTTTTTCTTTTCTTATTCTTTCTTTTCTCAAATTTATCCAAAAAATGAGCTGAAATTCATAAAATTGCATATTTATAATAAACTGACACACGTCCATCAATCAGGCATAGAGGTACATTTCGTACTACACATGAGTGCCTAATAGGTAAGTATTAGGCATCAATATTTTGATCTAAATATACGCGAGTACTACTCAAGTACACCTAGATGTTACTATTTTGTCCAAAATATACTTATACATGGATCAAACACATATCAAATGTCACTCGGGTGGTGCTCACTTTAATTTAATACTTAACATTTGGTCCAAAATGATAACCAACATCAAAACTTATCATTTTTTAAAATTTTAGCATTATTAAAATAATTTTTAAAATTTATACTCTATAAATATAATCTTTCATGGGGATGACTTACCTGTGAAAGTTGATAGTGTTTTGTCATTTGAAAGTCTTATTTTTTTCTACCACATTTAAGCTTCATTTGAAAAGCATTTTTCACATTGTTTATAATCCATTTTTTAAAATAAATCTTTCTCGTAGTATTTTTAACATTATTAATAAAATACTTAAAAATTATTAAATAAATTGATTAATAATATTAATGAATATTTTTATCATCATTTTATAAACACTTAAAATTTAAAATAAAATGTCCTCATATATTTATAAACTTTATAGCAAATATCAAATTAAAGTTTCTTACATGATAATTCTTACAGCTATTTTTATTAAGAATAAAATTGATACTAAAATTAAATATATTATCAAAATATTTATTTATTTTACAATTTTACCTAAACTCATGCCTATAAATTGGTAATTGTGAATCAGAATTTATTTATCAAAATACATGTATGAAGTATTAATTGTGTTTGAATTGAAGCCAAAAGTGACAAATAAGTAATTGATTTGAATCAGAAATAAAATATAGACAAATAAAATAAAATATGTATGTATAAATAATTAATCTGAATACCATAGTGGTCGCCCCCATTATCTTCTATAATAATTTTTTATTTCTTATAATTATAAAAAATAGTCACTGTATGATATAAGTATGTTGATTATTATCATGTGATTTGATAGTCACTGTATTCAATATATAAAAAATAGTCTCTTATATGATATAAGATAAAACTGTATAAAATATATTAATAATAGATTTTTTATTAAAATATTGTATACAGTAAAAAGTTTTTATATAAGCTATTAATATTGGTATTGATATTGTATACAGTTTTCTTAAAAGTTGTAATTACTTGAGAAATTTTAAATTAATGGTGACATACATATTTTACAATGCTATGTAATTAGTTTTACATTGGCCTATGAAAACTAAAAATAACGATAAAAGTCCATGGCACCTATGTAAATACAGTAGAAATTAGGGGACATTTATATGATTGACAGCATATAAGTTTTTTCCGAAAAAATACAAATGTTAGGCAATTTTTCAGTCCCAACGGTAACATGCATAATTTTAAATGCCATCGTATGAGTTTATGACACTTGTGTAAATACCATAGAAATAAATATTTATATGCTTAATTATTATTTATTTTAACATTATATTTATCACCATTTTTAATATTTTACTACTATATACTGCAATGACATTTACATATTATAAAAAATTTCATTTTATGATCTATTATAAATTTAATTATTTAAATAAATTTGAGATTTTTTTTCTCTTTTAGAATGGTTAATTTAATTTTTTTTAATTACTTTCATTTAACTAATATCAAAATATTGAGATTTTTTTCATAAAAAGGTAAATAATTTTTTAAAAAATCATTTAAAAATATAAAATAATTATACTAAAAAAAAATTCTCTTTTTAGGATAATAATATCCTTAAATCTTATTTAAACTTGCTCTATTAAGCTTAAAAAAAATATTTTTTTAATGGGGCATTTTCTGTGAATGGGGCCCATTGGACAACTGCTGATCGTTCTCAGATAAGCCCTCCGTCCCTGTCCTGAAAAAATGTAGAGGAGACAACTTTCAGGGACGACAGGCTTTAAATTCTAACAGAAAAAAAAAATAAAAAAAAATATATATATATATATATATTATATATATATGTAAAAGAAAAAGACTGAACAAATTTATAGAGAGAGAAAAAAAGAGCGAGAGGCTGCCGGATAAAAAGAAGCCTGAAATATTAATATTTTAATATATACATAAAATTTATTAAAATAATAGTTATCTGACTTTTGATATTTTTACTTTTTTTTTATATTATGTATAATTTAATCTAGCAGGATAATATATATTATTTGTGATTAATAATTAATTTATTATTAATATATTCTTGCTTAATAATAGTAAATAAACTCTTGAGTTGAATATTATAATTTTTAATAAAAATATTTTTTATTAGAATATATGTTTTGTAATTGTCATTTTGTAGTGACACGATGTGATATGAATAACGTAAAAATTATTAATATTATTATAATAAATTTTAATTAGTTAATTATATATTTTTAATAACTTATTAGTATATTAATATAATACTTTTACAGTATTTTCTAATCGTTAACAGTGAGTGGGGCCCGCTGGGTTATGGGGCACTTAGTCACATCCGTCCACGTGGGCTTGTCAACAATGCCACAAACGTTACAATATGATGCGAAAGGCAATAAATATTTATTTCATTTTTTTTTACAATTTTTTTCGTTTATTTTTCTAAAAATAAATGTAGAAAATTCCTCAATCTTTCGGCCTTTTATCTGCGTTGGAGCTCCACCAATGTCAGTTTCATCATTAAATGTTCAATCCAACAATTTTAATTTAATTATTATTTTAATATATACATATTGATCGGTTCGGTGATATCATTCGCCAGTCCAACTCTAGGCTCTAACATCGGCGTGACAAGGGGCCTAACAAGTGCCATGTTGACCATCAACAAAGAGATTAATCTGATCCAATCTATGGATCAAAATAGCGACCGAAATGAGACGCAGGGGGTGATGTGTCAAAGGAGTTAAATATCAATGGTCAAACCAGCAATACAACCAGATGGACAAAGTCAGAAGGCCTTCAAGCAGGCAGCCAGTAGAGTCGTAAAAATATGCGCATATAGAGTACCGTCTATAGCTACCTGACGATTGGATTGGGAGACTATTCATGACCTTATCGCCGCAACAAGGCAATGCTAGACAAATGCGACTTTCTTCAATCACTTGATGGCCAGCAAATTCGAAGATAGCACCTGTCGTTAGCCTTGGTGTCAAAACATTCTTCGCGAAGCACTATAAACTCTCCAACCCCTCATGGGATAACAGAGGAGCAAGCAACCCCTAGTAAAAAAGCCACCCACGAGCGATACTCAAAAGTTAAGAAAGGACTAAACTCTCTTTCTCAACACAACTTTTTTTCCTCATTAAAATGTCGCACTTCATCGAGTACATTTGTCATGACCCACTCCCTATTGAATGTATTCGTAGTGAGTCACATTCTACCAAGTGTATCCATAGTGAATCATTCACTACTGAATACCTCCATAGTAAGTCACTCCCTACAGAATACGTCCATATTAAGCCATTTCTTATTGAGTGCATCCGTAATGAGTCATTCAACGAATATAACCCTAATAAGTCACCAACTACGTGCAATTAGAAAGGAGCTCAATCCGCCTTTTCTCTCAAAGCCGCTCTTAGTTGGACGCTCAACGGAACCTCAATCCTCATTTTTTCTCTAAGCCACCCCCTATCAGACGCTAAATAGAAGCCAATCATCATCTTATATCCCCTATTAATATACAAATTTGTATTATCTAGTATCTTCATTATATTTTTCTATTATCTGAGAAAGATTTTTTACTCAAATATCGAATGACAAATTAAAAAATGAGTCATGTCAATCTTCTGACCCCTTATTTGTAATTTAAAATATGCAGGTTTCAGGATAATAGTAATGGAGATCGGACTCCGCTCAATTTAACTTACCACAAAAGATTAATAGGCTTCCTAATTTATATCATAACCCAAAAATCAATGACGCATCATATATATATATATATATTTACAATATTAAATTTTTATTTAAAATTTTAGAATATAAATATTTTAAATATTTATATTTAAAATAAATATAAATATTTATTTTAAAACCTTATTTTATATATTTTAAATGAGCTAAATTTTAACAATTAATTCCTCCAGCTGTGTTGTAAGGAATTTAATGCACCCTTATATGGAGAATCTGGTTAAGATAAATTTTTTTTTTTTGGGACTACTAGATAAATTTAATAGTCCTAATTTATCTTAAAAAAGCAAAAGAATAAGATTAAAAATAATCTTTAGTTATGAAATAATAATATTAACCCTTTATTTTTAACATAAAATTAGTGTCATTAGGTTCATATAGTCATGAAAAATTAATCTTAGCACTTCATTTTTAACATAAAATTAGTATCATTGGGTTAATGTTTGAGTCTAATAAATAAATTTACTTTAATAGAACAGATAAGTTTAAGCTAGTGTTATATTTGAGTGGTTTGACATGCTAAGTCTCCTGATAAAACAGATAAGTTTCTTTTCATATGAAAAAATGTATATATAATTTTTATTTTTTTTCTCATTATTTATTTATTGTTACACTTTATTACAAGAATCAAATCAAATAAAATTAAAATAATATTCATAGAAAATAGAATAATATAACAATATAGTTAATTATAATATTATTATATTAGATTAGTTGCTTAAAGGATGTAAAATCAAATTAAAAATTAATATTTGATATGGATTAATTGTAAGAAAAATAATTAATAAATTCATAGTAAATGACTTTTATATTAGAAAAATGTCCAACATGACATGGTATATAAGTTATTAATTTATTAAAATATAATTAATTAATATAATTATATATACAATTATTTTAGATATATATTAATTATTAATTAAAAAAATTTAAAGGATATACTTATTCAAAATATAATCTTTAATGAAAAAAGTATATATTTTTTAATGAATATAACTATTCAAGATAAATATTTTGGTAAAAAAAATAAATATTTTAATAATTTAGAAATTGTTATCTTTCACTATATAAAAAATATTTATAGCAATTATTTTGGGATGTATAATACTCGTATAAAATATCCACAAATCTATAGGAGAGAAAATCATCTCTCTATTCTTCAGAATAAGAACAACTGTGCTACCGTCTTGATGTAGCACATTATTCTCGATGAGTTAAAGTTTAAAAATTGTGGATTAAGGTATATAAATTTAATTATATATATAATTGATTAGTAAAAATATGATAGTAAATATATTTAAAATTAATATTTATATTTGGATAAAAAAGTTGTATTTTATCCGTGCCAAAAGAAATAGTATTTCGATATATGTTAGAAGGCTTAGAATGTGCTTGATAAAAGTTGGATTGCACATTCGACTAATCAATCAACTGAAAATCTTATAGGGTTTGGTTGATATATATTAATATTATCGATAAATATAGTATAAAAATAAGTCCAATTGATTTTTTAAGATCGGGTAGGATGATATGGAATAATTGTTCAAAAATAATTAATATAATTTATTTTATAAATATACTTTTATTTTAAAGGAATAAAAATCTTCAAAATGACAGTTATATAAGTTATATTTTTATTAAATTATAATTTTAATAAATATTTTTATTTAAATATATAATTAGTTTAATTTATGTATTATGATTAATTAAAAAATAAATATTTTAATTTTTTTATTAAAAATATAATTTTTAATGAAAAGAAGATATTAGAAAAAAAAAATATATGTTTTTCAAGATAAATATTTAGATTATAAAAACTAAATATTTTAATAATTTAAAATTTTTATTTTGAATATATAAAATAATATTTATAGCAATTATTTTGGGATGTATAATACTTATATAAAATATCCACAAATCTATAGGAGGAAAAATAGAGAGAAAATCATCTCTCTATTCTTCGGAATAAGAACAACCGTGCTACCTTCTTGATGTAGCACATTATTCTCGGCGAGTTAAAGTTTAAAAATTATGGATTAAGATATATAAATTTAATTATATATATATATATATAATTGATTAGTAAAAAATATGATAATAAATATATTAAAAATTAATATTTATATTTGAATAACAAAAGTTGTGTTTTATTTGTGCCAAAAGAAATAGTATTCCAATATATGTTTGAAGGCTTAGAATGTGCTTGATAAAAGTTGGATTGCACATTCAATTAATCAATTAACTAAAAATCTTATAAGATTTGATTTATATATATTAATATTATAGATAAATATAGTATAAAAATAAGCCCAATTGATTTTTTAAGACTGGGTAGGATAACAGGTGAAGGTAATTGGTTCGAACCTATTCGATTTGAATTATAATTTATTTTATAAATATATATTTTATTTTAAAGGAATAAAAAATTTTCAAAATCAATTTCATAAGTTATATTTTTATATAGTTAATAATTTTATATAAATATTTTTTATTTAAATATATACTGAGTACTTTAATTTATGTATTATGTTTTTTAGAATATATATATTTTAATTTTTTTTATGTAACCTAGGATTTTAAATATACATGTTTTGGACTAAATAAGTCCAATTTAGATTATAAAAACTAAAAATTTTAACTTGGATAAAATCTTTATTTACATGAATATATGTTAAAATTATTTAATATTTCTAAAATAACCTCAAATTTTTATATGTCCCATATACAAGATATGCTATTAAAAATAATATTGACTTTTTAATATTTTTAAAAAAATTATAATTTTTTATTTCTTTTATTCCAAGATTAATTCTATCTCATATAAAAATTCGACCCAAAAAATCACATAAAAATTTTCAGATCAAAATTCATTTAAAAATTTTTTAATATCGCATGTATTAATTAAATTGCCCCTGTTATGTTAATGCCAAATTAAATTAATACAAAAATGAAAAAAAAAAAAAAATAGCACGTAATAATTAAAATGAAGAATCAATTTTCACAGGCTGTGAGACTTTTTAGGACATAAAGACAAGCCTTGCTGTCTAATCGTGAGAATGACTTAAAACCCTAACTGGCCAAAAATGGAAATTGATATTGATAATCTCCTGCCACTGTTCATGCCTAATGTACGGTTGATTGACGATTAATCAGAGAACCAACGGACGTGATTAAAACTTGTCAAATCAATCTTAGGCTTGCCATCTCCCGACCAATAGAGCCAATGGACGTCTGAGTTATCATCACTTCCACCATTGCCATTTAAACGAGCACCAATGATTAAGCACTCTACATATATATTATATTTTTTATATTTATTTTATTCAAAAAAATCTTTAATATATATATATATATTTGTATATATAAAATATGAAAAATATACTTAAAATATTTATATTTTAAAAAATTAATTTTTTTATTATTTTTATTTTTTATTATATATTTCTCATTTAAAATACAAATAAACTTTCGGTTAATTTTTTTAAAAAATATGAAAAAAAAATCAAGCTTTTTTTCTTTTGAGTATTAAATCAAGGTTAATAATTACAAATGCTGAGTTTAAAATTCTAATCAAATTGCTAATGATAAGTTAGAGGAATATGAAGATAACGTCAAGCCATCATATCTTTATACTATGGGCAATACATATGCTATAACATTTGGGACAAAGCCGAAATAAGTTTTTACTAATGGCTAAAAGGGCGTTGAATGTGGGAGTTGTTATTGTTTTACCTGATGGGTTTTAAAAATTTATAATATATTTAATTAATTATGTTTTTCTTTTTCTTAAAAACCTCCTTTATGTTTTACTTTAAATAATAAAATAAGCATATGAGACTTTTACAAAAGGCTCTTGGTGGTCTCATTGACACGAACCATGGTGGCGTCTTCAACAGGGCCAAATAAAATGGTATCAAAAAATAGGTTGATATCATCATAAATGAGAAGCTAGTTTCATTAACTAGTTAGGGTCTTACAGTATTTGTATTAATTATGAAAAATATCCATTCCATAAGATGAAAGAATTTTAATGTATTTGGAGGTTTCTACAAATATAAGGGACAAAATAAAAAAGCATTGCAATCTAATATTTGTTGAGATCTAGACCGCTTATTTAAATGGTAAAAAAAATTAATAATATATAATAAATAAAAAATAATCATAAATAATAAAATAATATTTGATTTTATGTGAAAAATTCTCTATAAAATGAAAAAAAATAGGATGATACGTCTAAAAATATATTTTTACTATACAATAAGTTTGATTATATAAACTCTACAAATATAAAGACAAAATATATTATAATAAATAAATCCAAATAGTATAAAATATCAAAAGAAAGAGAAGAAATAAAATCGATAAAAGATTTTTTTAATTTGAAATAACTTGAAGGTTTTGAAATTCGATTTGAAAAATCTTTCTATTTTTCTTCATTTCACTATTTCTCCACTTTTTTCTCACTGCATTGGCGCCCTTTAAACTCAAAATTATAAGTATTTAACTCTAAAATTGTATTAGTATGTTATTATACTGCGAATCGACTATCAAGCACGCATCGAGTGCGACAACTACTGGGATTAGCACTTCAGGCGCCCTGGCATGCATTGAGTGCATACCTTCTATTTCCTACTTTTCGGGCTCCATTTGGGCGAGCCTCGATCACTTTAATTTATGCAATAGCATCATTTATATAAATCCAATCGGTGTAAAAATCATACGCAAATAACTCATAATTGAACAATATTAAGGGACAAACAACATAAAAAAACTTATAATAAAAGAGTCCATGTATATCTAACAATAAATAATCACAAACAGTTTATAAAACCTCACCAATAACAAATTTTAGATAAAATAAATTATAAAAACTTTGGACCTACCCCTGTAACCTTAACCCTCAAAACAAAATTGAATAATCCTTTGCGTGAGTGGGGGCCAATGTTGCCGTACCCCATCTATCTGCAAAGTAGCCATTGTTGTTTAGTGCTTCCTTGTTGTTGTCACAGCGTTGACTTAATAATCACCATCGAGATTTTCCCGGAACTTCACAATTTTGCGCCAAGCCTCATCTTCGCCCATTTTAAAGCCCCCTTGTCTTTTCAATCATTCTAACGTCTATTCTTAGTCATCTCACACGTCAATTCAGTCCCTATTAATTTGACATTACTCAAATACAAAATAAAATAACACTATTTATTATATTTTTAAAAATAAAATATCATAAAAAATAAATTATATACATATTATTAATAATATTATTTATATATAACCCTTTTAGATGAGTTATTTTTATTTTTGTATGTAACAGGATGTCCCATTTTTCTACATCTAACTTATATACGTATAATGTGGATGAGAAACAGTAAATGACTATAAGGCAAATAATCCTAATATTTATAATATTTTTACACTATATAATATATTTAATTTAATTAATAAGTATTAAAATTATATGATCTTAATTTATAATTTATAATATATTATCATATCTATTAAATTTAAAAAATTATTTTTAACTTACATCGTTTTTATGCTGTCAATTTAGATTAGATCAAAATGATGTCAATCGATATAAACTTTCCCATATTCAAAACTGGTGGGACAAGTTTGTCTAATTTCTTAAGCAGCACAACATCTAACGTTTCATAATTTAAGTTTCTCGAATGATATTACGTATAAAATTTTAGTGGATAGTTTATTTTGAACCACAATTAATTGTTAAATGTGGATTTAATTTATATCTTCAATATTGTTTTGGTTGAAAGGCTAGTAATCAATAAAAAAAAATATTTTTAGATTCAAACTCATAACAAAAATAAATTAGAAAAAATCAAGCATCAATGGTGATACTTTAATGTCTTAGCAATGTCATTTTCAAACAAAAGATATAAACTAAAATTATATGAAAACTTTTTATAAAAAAAGTCAAAATGCTCTGTCTTCTCAATCAAATAAAGAAAACGATAACAACTATAGCTAATAATTTCTTTCACATTCATGAATGGTGGCCAAACCTATTGAGTGGGTAGGGCTAGTTAGAATTTCATCATCCTACATATCTTATAGGCCAACATATGTAGTTTAATTCGTATTTTATGTTGGCATTTTATCCTTTATACATTGATATATTGTGATATAAAAAGATAATCAACGTTTAATCTTCATGAATCTGCATTCAGCTATATATGAAAGGGCACAAGTATAGTTTCAAAAATTCTTCACATTCATGAATGGTGGCCAAACCTATTGAATACAAAAGGCTAGTTAGAATTTAATCACTCCACTTATCTCATAGGCCAACATAGATAGTTTAATTTGCATATTATGTTGGCATCTTTCCTTTATACATTCTTATCTTTTGACATGTAAAAATAGTTGACATCCAATCATCATCAATCTACATTTCAGATATCTATGGAAGGGGACAAGTACATTTCTACAAATTCTTCACACTAATGAATGGTGGCCAAACCTATCAAATGTGTAAGGCTAGTTAGAATTTAACCACCCTACATATCTCATAGGGAAACATATACAGTTTGATGCATATTTTATGTTGGTATTTTTTCTTTATCTATTAATATCCTTTGACTTATAAAGATAGTCGATATCTAATATACGTGAGTTTATATTTTAGCTATTTATGGTACAAGTGTAGTTTCACAAACTCTTCACATTCATGAATGGTGGCCAAACCTATTGAATGTATAAGGCTATAATTTAGTCATCCTATATATCTTATAGGCCAACATATATAGTTTAATCTGTATCATATTGACAATTTTCATTTAAACATTAATATCTTTTGACTTGTAAAGTTATTTAATATCTGATCTTCGTAAATATACACCGAATATGAAACAAAAAGTTACCTCTTTTTCATGTAAGGATAATCAGCCTTGTAAACCAAAAAAAAAAATGTTAGGATTATTGACCTTTTTTGATAGTATTTTGTTATTTAAAAAGAATATACCTTTTATTCATGCAAAGGGAAAAAAAAAAAAAAATTGAAAAAAAGACAACTGATATGCCTTGTCAATTAAATCAGATCTTGCCTGGCAGTAAATTTTGGAGTTTCACCATATTAATAGTTGAGATTATCTATAAAGTGACGGATAGTATTGAATGTGAGAATATTTTGACATATTATTTTGATCTTAATACTTTATATTATATATATATTATAGTAGTAGATTTTAATTATTAAAATTATAAGGTGGTCTAATATTTGAAGATACCAAAACATGACCCCAAATTTTTAGAGGGATATCTATGTCTTCTTGCCTAATTGTATGAAAGTATTAGAATAAAAGGCAAAGATAAAACTTAGGGCATATAGGGCCAAGGCCATGCAAAATAAAAAATAATAATAAAAAAATCATACCTTTATATTATATGCTAAGTATATAGAGCATTTAGTCGTGCCTAAGTACATATAAATATATACATAAAAAAGAAGTTAGTGCATGTATTGTAAAGGTTAAAGATTGTCAAATATTTCTAATTTTTATTGTATTATAAAGAGACAATATATATTATGGACTATAATAACATACACTATAAAAGTTTTTTTTTTTTTTTTTGAGGAGTGAGGGTCAAATTAAATATTTTCTTATAACTAATTAATTTATGTGAATATAAAATAGTATAGAGATAAATTCTTTGTAGAATTGAGGGTTTAAGCTCAATTGTCAACAAACTAATAACCCACCATAAGCTAAACTCATTCCAATCCGATGTAACTATGATGCGCCCTAAAAATCAGTATAACTGTTCCAATATAGCTAGGTCGAATATTAAACTTTTAAATTTAAATTTCATACACTATAATAATTAATAAAAGGTAAAAAATATAAGTGTCGTTCTTTATTATATCCTCCAAAGTTTAAGTCAAAACTCTTTTCAATCCTTAAGCCATTGCAGTACTTTATGAATATTTTATTGGATAATTAGGTACCATTATTAGTCACTATGACCTCTTACAATCCAAATCTGCAGAAAATATTTTGGAACTCAATTTTTTTAATATTTTGTTCTGCAGTCTTGGCCAATGAGATACCTCTATCCATTTCATGACATAATTTACCGTAACGATGATGAATTTTCTTTGTCTATACATTATCAGGAATAGACCGATTATAGTAGCTTGCAAAGCCTTAAATTTTGTTCGTGGTTGTTTCGGTGCGTTGTCATAGATTTGATAATTTTTGCCTTTCTTGACGAACACCATCATATCTTTTTTAATGGTGGGCCATTTGTAACTTTGTAACATTATTTTAAATGATAAATTTTTGTGTGCTATATATATGCTCCGCATATGTTAAGATGCACCTCACAAAGAGTGTAATCGGTTTCTATGGTAGGTAGACAATGCATGAAAGATATCGAGTAACTTCTTTGATATAGTATCTAGTCTATGATAGTGTACCAACTGACTACTTTATAATGTGCTTTACCTCTGTAGGGGTGCCAAGAAGTACTCAATCTTTAAATTTTCTTTTATATGGGGTCATCAAGTTATCTCATTTGATATTTTGAGAATTTCATCTTACCTTTTGACATTAGGCTTTCAAAGTATTTCTTTCATTTCTTGGGCATATTATTCAAGATAATCGGATGTCGTTATCTTTGAAAGTCTATTTGCTTTCATGTTATACTCCATTGGGAAATGAAAAGCTTTGTCCTTATTGAAGAATGACAAGAGATTTTGTATCTTGTGAATATATTTTGTTAGTTTTGGGTTAGACCCCTCAAAGCTAACCAGTACTTGATTAACTATTAGCTTAGAATTACTGTAGACAACTAAGTTCTTGTGAAATATTTTTTAGCTAGTTTTAAACTAGTTAGTAGAGTTTCATATTTTACCAAATTGTTTGTATCTTAGGATTTGAACGTTGTTAAATACTTAATCACAAATCCATTGGGTGTTGTCATTGTTATTCCTACTCCATTACCTAAATGTGAAGATACTCCATTGACATGCATCATCAACGTAGGAGGCACTAACTCTAAAGTTGTTCCCATGTATTTGTTTGTCTCTTTTGATATTGGAGTTGTCATTTCGATAATAAAGTTGGTAAAGGCTTGAACTTTAATGGGGGGTTGTACTCTAAACATTTAGTTAAACTTGTCCAATTCAATAGGCCATTTAATCAATTGTCTAAATATTTTTGGTTTCTGCAAGATTCTTCTTTATAGTTGAGCTTAATCGCATGTTGTGGGTATGAAAATAAGGTTGGAGCTTCCTTACAACAAAATCCAAGGATAAGGCAACCTTTTCCTTTCATTCATACCAAAGTTTTGTGGTTGATAGGATCTTACTAGTATAGTATATCGGTTACTAAAAGTCTCTTTCTTCTATGACTAGAACAAAGCTCAAGGTAATTTTTGAAATGGCCAAATAGAAATATAATTCATTGCCCTTCTTAGTATAAGTTAGTAGAAGTAGATTTTTCACAAACTATTTTAGCCTTTGAAATGCTTGCCAGCACTCCTCTACTCATCAAAAACCTTTTGCCTTTACTCCCTTCAATGCCATGAATATTGAGAAATATTTTTCAATTGACATCGTAAAAAATCGAGATAGTGCGGCAAGTATCTAGTTAACCTTTGAACTTGTTTGATAGTCTATGGTGACTCCAAATCAATTATGATTTTGATTTTTTTTCGGATTTGCATTTATTCCTTGTTGTAAGACAATAAACCTCAATAACTTATAGGAAATCACCCCAAACATATATTTTGTTAGATTTAACTCCATTTTGGTATGTCTTGAGTACTTCAACTACCTCGGTTAGATATTTAATATAATCATCGGCAAGTACACTTTTGATGAGTACATTATCAATGTACACCTCTATCCTTCTTTCGATTTATCGTTCAAACATTTTATTCACCAACATTTGGCATATCACTCAAACATTCTTCAATCTAAATGGTATTACTTTGTAGTAGTAGGCTTCTTGATTTGTTATGAATGAGGTCATTTTCTCATCTTTTGCATTCATTTGGATTTGTTTATATCCAAAGAACTTATAAAGTTTAGCAATTGATATATGGACGTTTAGTTCATCAACTAATTTGTCATTGGCAGTGGAATACTATTTTTCAAACATGCTTTATTCATATTAGTGAAGTCAATGTACATCCTTCACTTTTTGTTACTTTTATTGACAAGAACGATATTGGATAACCAATCAAAATACTTCATTTCTTTGAAGAATCCAACATTATTTGATTTCTTGACCTCTTTGTAGATGGTAATGAGTTTTTTTACGGAGTGGCTTTGCCATACTTGCTAGCCAGTCCATGTCCCAATATAAGACTTAATTTATAAACTATTATTTCAGTCAAAATACTTAGCATGTCAGTCGGACTCCAATTGATGATGTTTGAGTTGTTCCATGAAAAACTCAATTAACCTCTCCTTCAAATCTAAACTCAGCAAACTACCGATCTGGACACATTTATCGAGTTCACTAGGTTCGGAGAAATTTTGAAAGGTGACATTCGGATTGAGGCTTGCTGAAATGAGTTCCCAGCCTAAAGATCAAATTATTTGGTGATCTATGTTAAATAATTCATTTCGGAGATCTAATTTCCTTTAATTTCACCAATCCTATATCTACTTCGGAACTTTACTCTTAGATATACGATTGAAGTGACTTCTCAAAAAGTTGTTAAACACAATCAACCTAGTATGACATTGTAAATACATTGAAGATCTATAATTAGGAATGTTATCATATCAAAGTTTATTTTTGGATATATTCTCAATGCAACCTCCAATTGTACTATCACCATCACTTAGATTATTTTATTGTCAAGTCCATACAGTAGGCCTTCTGATTGTTTCATTTAATTACTTTTAAACCCTAGCTTGACGAATGTATTAAAATGAAGAATAATTCTTGAACTTTTTTTTTTTTATTAAAAGACACATTTTAATAAGTAGCCATGGACTCCATCATAAAGGATTATGGATACAATAAGAGGGTAAGAATAGAGAGAGATTACATATACTATGTTAGGGCCATTTTTATGATTGGCACATTCCGTGGCAATATATATTATTACATCGTTGTCGGGTTATGAATTATCGAAGTGCTGTATTAACATACATCCATTGCTGTCTGTTTTGACTTCCATAGATATCACGCCTGCCGTGTGCTCTCCAGCCGCTCGAGCCCAAAATCCCGATGCCCTGCGCTCTTTGTGCGCTCTCTACCCGCTCGACCCCAAAAACCAGAAGCACTGCGCTTGCCGTACGCTCGCCAGGCCCTCAAGCGTTAAATCCAGAAAGGGCACGCTCCCTGCTCGCCGTCTTCGCGCTCGAGCGCCGCGGCAACGGGCAACTTTTTAGATGCGATTTTTGAGCCATCTATAAATACTTGGCTTATAATTTTGAAACCTTAGGACTCTTGGCAGATCAATTTTGTACCGCACTTGAGAAGAATCTTGTCCATACTCCATTGATCTTGTTTCTTTTGAGAAAACTAAAAGCTATAATCTTGGACTTCATGTTACAACAAGTTTTCTCTATATTTTCTCTTTGTCATTCAAATGCTTACATCCTTCTACCTTCGTTGGAGTCGTCAGTATGTTGAAGAAGGAGACTTGATCATGTTCGGCAATTCAAGTGGCTAAAGAGGAAAGATTGACGTGAAGACCGGCAGGTGTCCGGTTCGTTGCCGTCGGCAAATCCAAGAAATTCCTTGGTAGGGATCACGAGACGGGAGTAAGTCGGTTAGATTAGCGCCTCGTTACCATCCGGTCTATAAGTTAATTTTCATAGTACATTGCTTTCCTGACCGTTGAAGCCCAGATGATTTTTCTCGATTACCGTGAGTATCGAGTTTTTCCTTCATCACAAAAAATCGTACTTTTTTATTATTGTTATACTCGTTTATATTTTGCATACTTGTTAGTTTTATTGACATCTATAAATAAATATTCTTTACGTGTATTGAATATTTAATTTTTATCGCTTTCACTATTTTTACCGTGGTCGAAACTTGATTGTACACTTTAGGATAAAACATCCTTTTTTATACTATATTATCATTATTAAAACTAATGACATTGTTTTTCACCCTTAACTTCTTTTTCTCGTTGGTGGAAGCTTTCTCAAGATGATCAAGAACATTATTATCAGCCAGTGTTGTTAATATCATATTTATGACCTCGATTGTCACTAGATTTCGTGGTTGCTCTAACTACTCCCGATCATCATTATTATTACATGGGTGTACCCAACATTTTGTAAATATTTATTGAGATACTACTTTTACATTAGGGCCTCTGTCTCCTTTTATAGCGTCCGATAGTTTTTAATATTTTATTCAGAAGATCTATGGTAGAAATGATTTTTAGACTGATCATCATATTTTTATTCTTGAATTATTTGGGCTACTTTAGGAATTTATTGCCCTATATTTGCATTAAAATGTTTGTCCAGGTGTCATTTAATGGTGTGAGTTTCAACGGGTTGTACTCTTTACGATTGTCTAACTTGGCTCTCTAGTACTTTCTGTGATCTCGAGTTGGATAATTGTCTCCATTTCTCTTTTTTGAACATTTGTCACCCGTTGATGTCTATAATCCAAGTGCTTTGTCCATGTTATTTCGTTAGCCTTATTGGTTGCGACGTAAACACTGTTGATAGTCTCAACTTTCAAGAAAATCTTGTGTCATTGTTGGACTAAATGTTGAAAAAAGTCAATAGGTTAATTCATGTGCATAAAGGGATTCAACTTTATCTCATCAGTAAGATTCTAGATACCCATAACCTCAAGAGTAAATCTAGCCAGAAAACACTTTAAACTCTCATTTGGAGCCTAGTCGACCCTGACGAGGTGTCAATGCTAGTTGTCTTCCTTCTATTTGGAGGCAAACTGTAATAGGAATTGATCTACCTGTTTCTAAAAAATAAAAAACGAATGGAATTTGATTCTAAATTGTAAAATCAAATTATTGTGTCTCCCATTAAAGTGGAAGGGAAAGAAATGCATAGCATAGCATCCTTAATATTTTGGAAGTGTTATAAATGATTCATTAGATCAGCACTTCTAATATGGAATTCAAATATTGGTATTTTAAATTATGAGAGAGTTGATACCTCTTGATTTTCAAAGTAAATGATATTTGACCTAGATTGTTCATTTGACTTGCCGTATTTTCTCAAAAAATCACATGTTCGATTTGTTTTATTTGCCCCCCACTTTAGTTCTAAAAGTAAATCTTTCAACATTGGAAAATGTTCTTAATTCTAAGTGATTAGCATATACATGTATCTGCTAAGCCTAAAAGGTTTTCGGCATGTTGATGCTTGAGCCTTCCTTCTGGATTGATGGGTGTCTGAAATTTTGAGTGTATTGTGAATTTTGTTACTCTGAATTTTCTTCCATAACTTTGAAATTCAAGCATCATTCATGCCGAGAAGGATTAGTGTGAAAGGATTCCTGAACAGTTGCTAGAATCTTTGGCTAATGACTTGCTCTCTTTGAGTTGACATTTTCCCTCATGAACCTTTTTCTGAGGTCGATTCTTGTGAGTGGAAGGTCGTTACCTTTTGCATTTGGCTCTCGACTCAGTCTTATAAGGACTTGAATATCTTTGACATACTGATGATTTGGGCCACCAATGTTTTGATGTCTGAATTCCTTGCCAAGTGAGCATATTCATGGCTACTCTTTTTTGTGTCAAGGCCAGATATGCGACGTCCTTCGATGGTAGACTTGTTTGACCTTGTGCCAATGTATTCACTGTTTTGCTTTCTTAAAAATGCGAATCATTTCCAGGCAGGTCAATCCGCGATCATGTAGGAATAGATAATTTAACCAAACTTTTACAAATGACGCAAATGATGTGTACTTGGGATAAAGAGAATCATTTGAATATAGTTGGGTTAGACATTTGAACATTTAAATTCATTTTTTACACGCTATAATAGTTAATAAGAGATGAGAGGGTTCGGGACGCTCTCCCAAATATATTTTTCAATATTAAAATTAGAAATTATTTTTTTAGAATAAAAGATAATATGGAGTTTGGGGTGAGTGTGAATGAGGGAATGTTAGAATCAATCAGTTTGGCTCCGTGACTGTTGATGGGTATAATTGCTTAGAGACCTGTGCTTTGTATTTGCCTTTTTTTTTTTTTTTTTGGATTCTGATTTCCCCTTTTGATTGAGTAAAATTGATATATTTATAACTTAATTGTTAATTAGTTTATCTTTTTAAAAGTAACATAACTATTCATTAATTAAAGTATTACTCTGATTGGAGACTAAACTTTCACACATATTTGCAACTGCTTAGAGTTTAACAATTATTACTTAGTGGCTGTAATAGTCTATTTAATATGTTCGTTCATTTCTCTTTTTTCCTAAGAATTGAATGCTTGGTTTAATATTCTGTCAAGCCATTAGATTTCTTGGTGTTCTACATTCTTAGTAATTCTGCTATTTGATCCTTTTGTAGGTTGGTTGTGTTGATAAATTCCCACTTTTCTCATATTCTAGGTCTAACAATTTGATAATTTTATATTCCTCCACAATATTATAATCTGTAGACCCTATATTTTATTGAGTTAGATTGATCTCATTTAAAATTGTACCCAATAAATTATCATAATTTTCTCTTCGAGCCCAAATCAAAATTGATTTTACTCAGATTTAGAATAAGACATAAGATTAAAATTTAAAAAATTGCCTAAAATTTGTTGGTATTATTTATGCTCATAGGAATTAGAATAAATAAAATGCCATTATTTATTACAATGAAATAAGATATTATGATTAAAAATATAATGAAGCACAGTATAATTTATTCTTTAAAAATTAAGTTTGAAAGAAATAAATAATAATTCAAATCAAATAATATGTTAATTAGTGCATCTCCCTTTAGATTTTTGAGTCGAACGTGTAAGATTTATAATTTTAAAAAATAATCCTCTAAACACATTTATAATTTTTTAATATTGAATTAAATATCAAACCTAAAATAAAAATAAAAATAAAAATAACAAACATGTCTTTAAAATATTAAATTAAGGGAAATAATATTTATATACCCAATTATACATTTATTTTTGTTAAAATTATTTTAATTAGTGTGAAGAGAATAAGATAAGAGGGAAAAAAATTAAATTAAAATAAAATATATGTCTAATTTTAATAATTTTAATATAAATATATATATGTAAATTAATTATATAAATAATAGTATTGTTAAATTAACCAGTTAGACTACTCCATTGTCCATAAGCTGGCTTTATTAAAACTGGCCCAGACATTCACGTGAAGATGACGAGAGATTACCCATTTTTAAATTATATCACTTATCAAAATTCTATAAATTATTTTAAAATTTTAATTATAAATATTTTAATAATAATTAATACTATAAATTAATGACATTCTTTTAACGTATTATGTACATTTGAATGACGACACAAGCTGGCGGGCCTATTGGCCCAAGTGGGTGGTTCGGTTGTGGGCCGGAGACGCAAGACCTCGTCATCTCACACGTGTCGGAGAAATGATCTGGATTTTACGACCCGACACGTGTGGCTCCCTAAACTTTGACTGTTGACCAGCCTGCAGCTCCCTCCCCACTTGAGAATATTTTTTGTCATGTAGCACTGTCGGGCCCGCAATTTGAGCCCAGTGGGCCAAGTTTGGGCTAGATTTTCTCCAGGTTCATGCATTTGCTGCAAGAATATGGAAATAGAATTTCTCCATTCTGTCTATTAGTCATTAAATTAAAAAATAAATAATTATAATTTAATTTTTTAAAAATATATAATTTAATTAAATTGTCCATTATTTTAAGCTTATATATATATATATATCAAAATTTCAACAACATAAATATAAAATATAACATAATAAAAATTAAAATATACATATAAGGTATTACAAATTCGTATTATTTAATTTTCATAGTGTTCTTGAAAAAAGGATAAGGGGTGAGAAGAGAGGGATAGGGTGAGGGCGGATGGTGGGCTGCAATGGACCAAAGAGGTGGTTTGGTTGTGCGGCGAGGGATTGGTGGAGTAACGGTGATGTGGGGAGGATGAGGAGGAGATGGTGGCGGCGGCCGGGGCGGCCTAATGGTAATATGAGTTTTTTAGAAAAGGTGTGACAAATAATATGATATATATTTTATTTATTAAATTGATAAATGGTATATTTTTATATTAATGGTTTGGACATATCATTTATTTATTAATTAATAAAAAATTATTTTAAATGAGGGTGGTCATTTGAGAAGCAATAATTGACCAAAATGATATGTATTATAGTGATCTAAAAGTGGGTCCTTTTCTAAAAGATAAAATATTCACATAATTATAACATGCCATCATAATTATATTTTCAAAAAATAAAGGAGAAAGATAAAATTTATTTATTTTTTTTAATTTTTTGAGACAAAACTAAATTGATAGACTAATTTTACATGTTATTTTCATAAATTAAAAGTTTCATATTTATGAAATAAGATATCTGAAATTTTTATCTGTATGTATTAATTTATTAAAAATAATAAAGATCTTTATAACTAAAATTCAAACTTTATTAAAATTTTTTATATAGTTTATTATTATTATTATTATTATTTTATCTAATATTTTAAATTCCTTTCCTAACATGGAGAATGAATGACGTATGTTACCTTAATGATGCATTCTTGAGAAAATGCATGGACTTTTAATTGGTTTAATTATAATTAAACTTAATTATGGGATTAAATCTTCTATTAGTTAATATAATGCTGTCGGCCAGCTTCATATAAAACTGCCAAGATAGATTACATGCTCAAACAACAATACAGTCTTAATTAATTAATTGATTAAATTCTCATCGCTATATGCCTGCTGTATGTGGCCTAATTAAGAGGAGTATTAATTCATTAATTGATTACTTAATAAATTAATTAATTAACGGAATTGTTTTTATTATCCTCTCTCATTGGGCAGTTGGGACGTTAACTTCTGTCCTCCAAACGGCTAGCATCGTTGAATTCAAAACATCAAATCATAGATTAAAATTAAATTTAATTATTTTAATTTAATTATAAATATTATTTTTTATATTAAATTTGTCTCATATGATATTAAGAAAAAAACTAGGAGAAGTTTACATATTTTCTGTGAACTGTCATTGAAAAAAATATAAAAATATAAAAATCCACCCATTGTTTTTTAATAAAAACAATTATAGCATGGCTTCAAATATATCATTTATGAGTCATTATGCCTTATTATTTATAGAGTAATATGATAATTCAATGATATATATATATATAATGATTTTAATCTTATAAAATTTATATATTAATATAACGGTATGTTTGATTATTCCAAACACCCTTTTCAATAAGATAATGAAAGATGATGTTTTTTGGGCGGTCGGTCCATTCTTAATTTTATGTCTATCATACATGCACAAAGTCTCTTTTGCATCATAAGAGAATGAGGTAGTAGTGTTATGTTATGATTCAAATACAAATAAATAATAATAATAATATCAAATATAAAATTTATTTATAATAATTACAATCTAATAACCAAAATCGAGTCAGATATCATATAGTAACACATTAAATATTATAATTAAATATAAATTATAACGACCATAAAACTAGCCAAGTTATTCTCGTCCGACCTTGAAATTAATACTGTATCTGTTCAATTTATAAGTTGCTAATAGAAAAATATCTAAATTAAATATCAAATATATAATAGTAAAAAATGAAACATAACTTTATTGGGCACACTGACGTAAACTCTAAACTACTAAACTTTTAAATATAAATTCAATATAATACATAAAATTTAAATCAATCAGTAATACTACAAATATGAACTTAATAATATCCAGAGCAATTTTTTGTGAAAATCTTACAAGAATCTGTTGTCGAAAAATTTGAAAGAAATTTTAAAAATATTTAAAAATGAGAAGTTAATGCTCAATAAAATATATGTATATATGACATAAAATTATATATAAGTAAAATAAACAGAAGGATAAAAAATCATAAATTATATGTGAAATTCTAAAAAAGCTAATTTTTGACAAATACACTATAAATTATAATTTTATATGAACTATTCAATATATATATATATATTCAAACAAATATTTAAAGCATGTGAATTGTATTAAAAATATAAGAAGGCCAGAACATATAATGCGTTTCTACAAAAATGAAAATTAAAGGACTATATCAAAGACATGCAAAAATTAAGAATTAAATTTGTTACTATATAATTATTTTTTATATTAATTTAATACATAAATATTATGTCTTTATAAATTTAAATGGAAGAAAAAGAATGGGAAAAAAATAAAAATATAAAAAAATAAAATAAAAATCTCTTTTTTAAAGTATAAATAATATAGCATGATAGGTTATCACCCGTGGATCAACCTGAATGTCAAGGTCCATGGTAAAGAGGGCCTTGACATCATTTTTAGACTTAGTATACAACATTTTTACGTGTTGATTTTTCAATTTGGTAGTCTTCTTTATCATAGTTTGTATTATTTATTTCAATATGTTTTTAAGAGTGCATTTGATTACAATAAAGTTTAAATGGAAGAAAAAGAATGAGAAAGAAAATAAAATATAAGAAAATAAAATAAAAATATTTTTTTTAAAATATAAATAATATAATATGATGAATTCATCACCCAATAATCTATCTAAATGTCAAGACCCACGATAAAGAGGACTTTGACATCATTTTTAGACTTGGTATACAACATTTTTACATGTTGATTTTCCAATTTGGTACTCTTCTTTGTCATAGTTTGGATTATTTATTTCAATATGTTTTTAAGGATGCATTTGATTATAGTAAAGTTTAAATGGAACAAAAAGAATGAAAAAAAATAAAAATAAAAAAAAAAAAAAAAGATAAGATCTCTTTTTTTAAATATAAATAATGTAGCATGATGGGTCCATTACCCAATGATTGACCTAGATGTTAAGGCCCACGGCAAAGAGACTATCGAAAAGTCCCAACTCAGAAAGAGGGCCCGCAACTAGAAGTAGCAGTCTCAGGATCCAAATAGTGCCCAGCAGACCCTAATCGAAACGGCCTACAACTCTTTTCCTGCACGATAAAGGAACTTACTATAGCTGGTTGGAACTGCCTGACAGATATTTCATGAATATACGCCCACGTACGTATGATTATTCACATAATGTCAACCGCCATTATTGTGGCTAGAGAATCATCTAGAATAAGGAAGGGATATCTGTCGATATTTGGAGTTATCTTATTAGTCATCTACGAGCTTTGGTATTCAATCAACTTTCACCCTCTATATATCTTCCTTCTTTTCACAGAAGGAAAAAGGAGACACATTCAATAGCCTGAGCACATAGGAAAAAAACTCTAAGAAAACAATAGAAATGCGATGTTAAGAGAGTAACAATTTTGGCCTTTAATTACACATAAAAGGCCAAGAGTTCTCTATGCCTTTTGAGGCTACTAACTCTCAGTGCGATCTTTCTTCTCTCTCTTAAGCTGCTCTTCATTGAGTGCACCCGCCGGATCCAAGTCTTCCGTCAACCCTTAGCAATCAATACCATTAACGGCCTAGATGACGGCCAGCAAAGCTTAGAAACTAGAAGGGAGAAGAGAAAAGTCCCCGACCCAAAAGGCATGCCGACTCTCACATTCTCGAGATGTTCCCGTCTCCTGCTCTTACTCCAATTGGCATCTGTGAAGGCCTCACCTTGTACTAAGTCCTTCACTGCATGGTTGGTGAAATCGACTCGAGAAGTGGGGTGCAAAGGGCTATTTTGCCGGAGACGGAAGAAAGACTCTACAAAGTCCCACCTTCATTGTTATCGCCAAGAGGTCGTTCCCGCCTCTGGTCAATCACTCTCCTCCTAGGTCCGCTATGTCCTTTTTGCAGTAGTCAGTCTTAAGTGGAAGTACTCCAAGCCACTATCACACGGACGCACTTCATGAGTCGCTCTTTGGTCGGGTAAGACTCTAAGCCGCCCCTTGGTCAAGCGCACTTCTAAGTCGCCCCTTAATCAGGTATACCTCTAAGTTACTTATCAATCGGGCTCATCCAAACTCTTAATTCCCACAACATACATCCACTTATTTAACTTGCATCTCTTCTATCTTTTCGTGCTGCGAAGAAATATTTAACGTGAGTATCAGAGGATATATTAGAAAGCGACTCCCGTTAATTCTCTACCATCGTGATTTTAATTGTATTGCGTAAGGGTCTAAGTTAATGGTACGAGAATCGGACTGACTCTAATTTAATCGGCGAAAGAAAGATCGAGTAATTTTCTAACCCGTCATACAACCTAAATCTAAGGACACATCATGGTACAAATTTTTTTCTCATCTTTTTTTTTTTAATTTTCAATGCATTCTAAAAATAAAAAGAATTTTCTTATAATTTTTATTCGTTGAAATATTCTTACATCCAAGCAATTTCAAAGTGTTGGTAAAATAATAAATTAAAAAATATGTGTTTTTTTTTTTTCAAATCTCTTCCAAGGTGTAGATTTACTTCTGTTTCTAATTAAATATTTTTTAGTGAAAACTATTCTTTTTTAATTTTTTGGTTCATAAATGTGCGTAGATGCGTTATAAATTTGGTAACGTTCTATCAATAAACTTTTATTCCTTTTTTTGCAAGTAATTTTTTTTAAAACCTTTACAACTACAATATAATCGTTCTATTAATTTAATTGATTTTTATATAACTTATGATTATCTAATTTTTAAATTTTGGAACAATAATGATAAAATAAAAAATATATTTTTTTCATCTTAAATTACTGACCTATATACAACATAAAATTTAAATGTTAACAATGGGAAATCATATTTTTAATTTTTGATTTTATAAATATTGTTTTAAAATTTATAAATTATGTCATTGTAATTTTTTAGTTAAAAAATAAGCATATAAAAGGATTATGTTGCAGTTGTAAATAGTGTTTCACAAGTAAATAACGAAGATTGCTACGGGCGAAGGTCACTGATCGGGCCAGTCCAGTATGATGAATTGGGACATGCCGTCCAATCAATTGGGCTCTTATTGGGCCTAGGGCCCAACGTTAACCCAATTTCACGTCTGGTTAGGAACAACCAATTGTTCTTTTGAAAGGAGTATCATGTTATACATATATTAAGAATATTATGTTAAATTGGTTTCATATTTTGGGATATTATAATAAAATATTATAAAAAAATTATTATTAAGATATTATATATTTAAATTTTATATCTTTATATTCTCATTTATGTTTCTTGAATTTAGAATATTTAATGCTAAATATTGGTTTTGTTACAAAATATGCATACTCGGTATTTCAAAATTTTGAATTTCACTTCTCGGAAATCTTTGTTAATACTTTAAGGTTATTGCAATTTTTTCTATAAATTTTTTAATTAGTGTTACTATAAATTATTGTAGGGTTTTTTATCAATTATTGTCTATATTTCAATTTGATAAGCTCATAAGGTTATATGCTGAAAATTAATAAAGTTTAATAAACTATTAGATTTTTAATAAACCATTAGATTTAATAATTGTGTTTGACAAATTAAATAATGATTAAATCTGAACCCTAGAAGTTATTGATATAGAAGTTATTAATTTTTAATTATTTAAAAATATCATTCAAAAAAAAAATTAAACTTATTAAAAAGATAGCTTATGTAAATTAAATATAATAAAAGTATATGATATTTTAACCTTTTAACTATACGTAATGAGTATTTTTTATCGTCTATAAGATAGAGAGAAAATTGATTTATTAATTACTTAAATATATTTTATTCTCTTAAAATTAGATTCAATAAATAAATAATTTTTTAAATAAAATTATACTGAATAATTTCCTTAATAATTTTACATATTATTAAATATGTGACGTCACTTGTGATAATCTTACCACAATAGCCTTCATAAGGGAAAAGAAACAATTCACAAAAATTGGGCAAAGACTTGGATTAAATAGACATTTAGGTATCATTGTAGATATCCTGAAAACATTTTATGTGTAATCAACACTACCATGGCCCACTAGCTTCAAGGTGGGACACAGGGGTGCCGTGCCGCACAGTGTCAGTACCGATGATCAGTGTTAATTGCATTTAATCTAAAGAATGCCCCTGTTACCTTTTTTTCTAATTTTTTTTTTTTTAGATAAGCCGTTAAATGAAAAATTCATCCTATAGTCAAGAACAAATCACATTTTAATTAATTACAATCATTTATTTTAATTTCCTCCCACATAAGAAGACGAATAAGCCCGGAAAGCCATCTTATTAGGGTGGGCATCGGGATCAACGGTCATGGTTGTCGCTCTTAGAGCTAGTGTTTCAAAAGGGAAAGAATGGGATCAGCAATCCTACAATGTGAAATATATACTTCGCATTATTATTTTTATTATATATATATATTTTTAATATAAATTTTATTAAAAAAATTTAAAAAGTAATACGAAGTACATACTTCACGTTACAGGATCTCAGGAGGTCTCTGATTGTACTGTGCGAAAATGGCATGCGGGTGGTGCCTTCCCATCTTGAATTATCTAAAGTGTGTCGTACTTAATACGGTCAAATATTATTCATAGTGGCACAACTTGTTTAATACTGTTAAATTAGGGTTGCACAATAAAAATATAATAGTTTAATTTTTTACTATTAAATTATCAATTGATTTTTTACAATATGGCCTCTGAGAATTTAATTACAATATAAATGATTGTTATTTTTTATGTTTAAGTGCAGAAATGCTAGTTGATTAACTATAAGAATGAGTTGTTATTTGGTTACATTATAAAAGATTGCGTTAGGTGGCAAAAACTTCAAGATAACTATCTTAGTTTAGTAAAAATTTCCTTGGCAAATATACTTCAAAAATATAATGTTGAGACAAAAATATCAATTGAAAATAGTTTAAATAAATAACCTATACATAAATAAATTATTACTCATAATTATACAATTTATTGAGATAATATTTTTTAAACTTTAAAACAACTAAAATTATATTTATAATAAAATTATGATACAGGTCAGGTCAATCATTTTCATGCACGGCAATGTTTGGTATAAAATATTAATTGAGTATAATTTTTTAATTATATTATTAACAATAATTATATCTTAATTATATTCTATAAAATTTAACACTGAATAAATAGATCGAGTAAAAAGTATGATTTTAATTAGATATAAATTATAGTGTTTGTAAAGTTTCTATGAAAAATATTCGAGTAATAATATTTATTTTAATTACTAATAATCTATCTATAACATTATTTTTTTTTTATATGTGATACTTATTAAATTTTTTTAAAATAATAAAAATTTTAAAATAGATATTGATGTGTTACTGGATCCAAACTTTGAATAAGTTTGGGTCAATTTGATCGTTTGAATTTGACTTCGTTCATTGAATTTGGATCGCATGTCCACTTCTTAAAAGCAAGCAGATGTTAGATATCGGCGAGGAGTTATCACCGAAAATGTTTCGATCTTTCAAATCGATGTCAACTTTTAAATTTTAAAAAAGCAAAGGGAAGGAATGCAATGATAAGATAAAAAGGTGTTTGTGATGGTGGTTTTGCTTTCGACGCGAGAGGTTTTCTGTTGTTCGTGGGGAGTGCTGTCACTCAATAATGTATTCTTTGGGAATGTAAAGAGAGAATTAAAGTTCTGTAAGCGTGGGAACTTTTAAAATTGTCAGAATATTGCGTGAGTTTATGAGAATGTTTTTTAGTAAAGAAATGAACATACCCTAAAATGAAGACTCCATGGAATTTTATAACTGAGATGCTAGGTGGCCTTCATTGGGCAGAAAGACTTGATTCTCGCGTTCTGTCGGAATTGATTCCTTTCTTGGTGTGAAGTTTTAATGGTGATAACGGTTCTTAGATTGATTACTTTCCTTTTACGTTTTGTAACCGTTAGAGTTTGTTGCAGATAGGAAGAGAGAATCTGACACTTTTTTCATGGGACGTCTTGTTGAATACTGGTGATACTTGAATTCAGGTGAAAATTAAGCCGAGAGAGGCGAAATCAGAAAAGAGAGCCATTACTGATTGTGGATGGAAGTGTGGGCCAAATTAGGTTTTGCCCATGTGAGGCCCGCTCTTAGATCTCATTGTGGTGCTTTCGGTCAACGAAATTATTGGTCGTCTCCGAGAGTATGTTGTTCTCCCAATTTGACCTTTTTGTTTGATTAACGGTTGGAGTTAACTGTTCAAGTGCACATATGAGCATTTATAAATTTGGGTCGTTCATTACTTTTGGGCTAGCCTATTATAGGCATACCCATTATATATAATATAATGAGTAAATTATTAATTTATGAAAACTTTTGAGATATTTAAATTTGTAATGATATCTTAAGCTCATATTATTGGAGAGGTGGGGTCAGGGGTATCTCATGCGCGGACAACTAAGAGACAACAGGCAGGCCAATTTTGTTTAATTTTTAACCGGGAACCTGCTACGGGTGGAGGATCCTGGACAAAACTTTGGCGGGAGCAGCGAATAAAAGGACCGGGAATTCCAAGTAGCCAGTTGCAGAGTCGTTCACGTGTGCGACAATGAAAGATCCTTAGATCTTACGATAGCTAATCGAATGATTGTCGCACTGAAACTTACGGATTTCGGCCGTCCATTTGGCTGTTCGTTCATCACCCTAGAAATTGTGGCGCCAATGGATCTTAACCGTCCATTTTGCTGTTCGTTCATCACCCTCTCAGAAAAAATAAGATGAAATAAAAATAAAAAAATAAAAATTGAAACTTAAAAAAAAAAAAAGGAAAGTTTGCGTGTCTGCTCACGTGCTTACACTGTTTTTTTTTCTCTCTCTTAAAAATTAATGACATTAATATTAATAGGTTTGATAAACTTGACCCAGGAAAATAAGCCATTCAACCGTTTCATTTTATTCACGGGTAGTTTCGACTTTTATTAGAGATAGTTTGATAGACGGTTAAAATCACAGGCCAATTCTATAAATTTTTCTTTTATCCCAATAAAAAGGAGGCCCCAGGAGGAGAAAAAGAGGCCGAGAGAAGAGAATATAGAAAAGAGAGGATGGACAACAAATCCTTCCAGAAACCTCCCAACAAATCCCTCCAGGATTTCATCAAAAAAAGGCTTTCCCTGTAGAAGATTTTTCATTCAAGTGATCGGCCATCCCTCTGCTGCGCATATCTTTAAGTTCTACTTCTCTCTGCAGACCTTTGTCTCTTTTTATCCAGTGATTAGGCGTATTCAATGGCTCGATCTACGGATATATCATCATCCATATATCTTTTTATTATCTAGAAATCTTTTGATTTGAGTGTGAATAATTTCTGATTTGAACGAATTTTACAATCATTTAATTTTTATTTTGATAGTATTGCGTAGGGGTTGAGTTTGAGGTAAATGGAAATTGGAATCGATTTGATCGACGACCCAAGAATATCGATTCTGTCGGTCCCAATCTGTAGGCTGACATGAATTCATAAAACGTAACAAATATAATTTTATTTATGTAAGTGTAACACAGCATAGCTAATTACTTTAGAATTATATTTATAATCAACTAATTAGGGCATGGGAGGGAAATAATATAAGGTTGAATGTGAATTAATTTAATGCGGATCAAAGAATAATTATTGATCAAATAATATACCGGGGTTTGATTTTTTTTCAAAATCGAACCAACTCTTCAATTGAGAATGGCGGTCTAAAGCGCTAATTTATAGATTATTTTGTTTTAGACAACTTATGTGGTTTGTGAAAATATAATCATTAAATTAAAAAGTATTTATTAAATTGTCTGCACCCTAAATAAAAATTAAAGTTATTAGGTATTAATTTATCTCAGATCTTAACCCATGGAATCGATCAACCCAAAAAGCTTTCTCAATTCTCTTATTTGCCCCTAATTTTGCTCTAAAGATGGGGGTGATGTCGGAAATTAATGAAAACCCAGTTAACACAACATGCCAACATCTGACCACAAGCACTTCCCATTGGCTTACTATTCACCCTTACCCCCTCAAACGAAATTAAAACAAACTTATTAGAATTTTTGATTTTATTAAATTTATTTATTGAATTAGGTTGCGTTTTATAGCCAATTAGCGAGAGAGATTATCAATATTATTATTATCATTTATATAATTTTACTTATTTAAAGAAATGTTGATGTGTGATTTTTTTATTTTTTTAATATTAAGCCTTTTAAATCCAAAGGCAGTGCAGCTGGCTTAGGTAAAGTCATATGATTCCATATGAAATTCAAATGTTCGATGAAATTGAGCAAAGTGGACTCGTCAAAAAGCCAAGGTAGATCCCCTATTTTAACACATAAGTCTAAAAGAATAAATATAAAAAATAAATTAAAATAAATAAAAAAAAACTATCATCAGAATAAATTAAAAAAAATAAAGAAAAGTAAGGATATCCCTTTTAAATTACAATATCCTCTCAAAAAAAAAAAAAAGATATATAGACTTATATTTAAATTTTATGTTTCATGAATTTTAATATAGTAAAAAAATTAAAAAAAATATCTTTAATTATTTTTGATTTTAAAATACAAACCGTTGAATTTAAATTTCACATTAAAGTGATAACCTTCCCTCGTTGCAGCAGAATTTCGCGCTTGCTGATGCGCTCCGCGACCACCACCGCTTTTAGCCAACACACCCTCCACCAGCGGCGGTGCTGGCGGCGCCCCTCCCATCCCTGCCCTTTTCTTTGTCCCCTCATTTTTCATTTTTCTTCTACTTCCAGTAAAAGTGTATTAAATGTTTGAGATTTTTTTAAACTATTTTTGACATTAATTAATTTATCTATTTTTATATAATTTTATTAATATAAATTAATAAATAAAGTATTATATCTATAAAAATATACAAAGAATAATTAAATAGTGTTTCCTAACACCATTCTTAGGTTATACAATAAAAATAGTGATTCTTATCTTCTATAAATTCTCAATTTTAGTATAATTTTTAATATCAAATATAAGAGAAATATTATTTATAATATTATTAGCTGATATATAATGATATCGAATGCTAAAGAGTTTATACAAAATAAATAGATAAATTATGTTATATTATTTAAAAATATCCAAAACCAACATCTAATATTTTTTATTAAGAGAAAAATTAAATAAATATTCTTCAAATATATCTTATTATTCAAGATGAATTAAGCTTGGAAGGGCATTATTGATTGAAAATAATCAAAGTAATTTCTTTCTTCTCCAACTCAGGAATAAAAATGAGAAATGTTAACCCTATGAGGCTATATTAACAATAATTTCAAATTTTCTGTTTTTTTATTCCCATCCCCAATTTTTAGTTTTCTAACTTTTAATTTTAAAATTTACTCTCTATAAAATTAAACAAAAAATTTATGATATTTTAAGTAATATATATATATATATAATGTCAAAACTTTACAAATATAAACACATTTATATAAGTAAGTGTAATTTTTAGAATTTTATGTAGTAATTTGGCTGTTAAGTCTTTTTGAATATAGAATAGAATTTAAAGTAAAAGATTGAGAATATATTTTTTTATAATTTATTAAATATCTATCATTAATTTTAAAAATTCTAAAAAATGATTAACAGCTAATCAATATTTCCGACGGTCCATGCCATGCCGCTGAAAGGGCATGATTTTCAAACAGACTTTCCGCTTTCCTAATATTATCACCCTAAAGCCGTTCCTCCCTCTTCCTCTACTTTTCTCTCTCCTTTCTTACCTTTCTCTGGTTCAAACAGCCATGGCGGTCCTTCTCCTTCCTCTCTTCTTCTCAATACTAATCTTTCCACACCTTCCTACTTCTCTCTCCTCCTCCTCATCAGTCCATGAACTTCTCAAAGCCAAAGGCCTTCCAGCCGGCCTCCTTCCAAAAGAAGTGAAATCCTTCACCTTCGATCAAAACGGCAATCTTCAGGTGTTTCTTGACGGCCCATGCTTGACGAAATTCGAGAACAGAGTGTTCTTCGAAAGCGTGGTGAGAGCTAACCTAAGCTATGGCCAACTAATCGGAGTTCAGGGCTTATCTCAGGAAGAACTCTTCATTTGGTTGCCTGTCAAGGATATCATTGTAAACGATCCAACTTCCGGTCTCATTTTGTTTGATATCGGGGTTGCTTATAAGCAGCTTTCTCTCTCCTTGTTTGAAGATCCTCCCAGCTGCAAACCGCAAGGTATTATTTCATATTCATTTTTTGTCTTCTTTTCATCATCATCATCAAAATATATTTTTTTTTCTTAAATTTTTTTGAAGAATGAGACTGCAACCCTTTATTTCTCATACTGTTAATTCATCTGGGTCCTTGTAATATTCCCTTAAATCCAAAAGATAATAGCTTTGATTTTATTTAGTTCATCGTTAGGTTTCATGGGGTTCTTGCTTGATTTTGCTCGTCACAATCAAATCACTGTTTTCTAATAACTAGAGTTACTAAAAGGAATATTAATTCATTTAGGTTGCCATTATTAATATTATAGATTATGGTATTTTCCTACTGAGAGTTCATTATTATATTATCTTTGTTCTCACTTACTTATTTATTTTACATGTTGTGTGACTACGCAGGAATCATAGAGTACTGGGGTAGGAAACACAAAGGGTACGAAGTTCAGAGATGACCAGGCTCTGTCTTTCTCATTTCATGCTTTTGCGACTGTGACGATGATGATGTTTATATGTTAATCTTAGCATTATTTTGAAAATTTTCTGCTGTAGTATAGATTTTATGAGTTTAAGATATTAAAACAATCTCTCTAAAATATAGAGGTAAGATTATGTGTGGTACAGTCTATATAGAATTGGTGGGTTTATGTGATTTTGATATTTTGATTTCAAGTTTATATCTGTTTTTTATTTTTGATTTTCGAGTCTATAAGATTTGATGGTTCTATTGTTAAGATCATTATTTGTTTGTATGCCAAAATAGATAAATTATAGAATAGTCTCATGCTAAATCAGAATTAAATCAATTATTAAAATATTTAATAATTATATCTATTGATTATTTGTTTAATACTATAAATTAATTTTAATCTTTGTACAGATAATCTTTTTTTTTTTAGTATGAAAAGGAAAAAGAAAAAAAAAGAAAAAAATTATTATTTTGTAATTTAAAAATGAATATTATATAAGAGATTGCTTTTACAATTTTAAAAAATTATGATACTAGTAACAACTACTTTATCATCCGATCAAGATTTGCTGTTGTTGCCGGTGTTGGTTGAAGTTATGGAGGAGGCAGATTCACGTCGGATCGGCCAGTGAAGATCCGATTCATTTCTCGATCATAGGACCCGAATTCTGATTGTCTTTACGGATCGAAGCGCGCAATCGGATCTTCTGCTGGCTGATCTCGACTGATCCACCTTCGTAATTTCAAACCTGAACCCTGCACAACACCCTTTTATCTCATCCAATTGAGCATCACTAAATTTGCTCCTTTTTGATCAAGATTAATTTGATACTTCCACCCAAAAAAAAAATAAAAAAATTTACCTTAGCTTAACGTAAAAAATTATGTTAATCAACTTTGACTGAAAGTTTGTTTGGTCATTGTGGTGGGATCAGTAAACTCTCTTTCTAAGACAAATTTTTTTCAATAAAAAAAATTAATTTTACCTTTGAAGTGCATTATTTTTTCCTATGGGGCAAAAAAAAAAAAAAACATCCCACATCAACACAAAAAATTTGAAGGAAATTTGAGGCATATAACCTCACAGAGTTCAAGAACATATTTACTTAAACTAACCCAATTTATATCTTAATAAAGATAAAATATATGCTTGGCTATTTTAAATCAGCGAGAGAAAAACATGTTTTTTCTTAACCCGACCCATGTCAGACTCAAACCCAAATGACCTGATCTGATGATGACCTTATCCAACCAAACCCGGGTAAAGTGGGCCACGACGAACCCATGCAATTGTCACCTGCAAAAACCCTAAAACCACCATTGAGGAAACCGAAAGATATTACATGGGCATTGAGGAAACAAGCCCCCCTCTTAAAAAATCCAAAAATTGAGCCATCCATCATATTTATTTTGATGAAGAATTGAACCATTATTGGATTTGTTACGTGCGATTTAACTATAAATTGTGAAAAATACTAATTTTTTTAAAATTAAATTCATGACCATCAGTCACAGGGTAATAAGATTATTGTCAGGTTAATATTTAACTTCAAAGAAGGAAAAAAAAAAAAAACTTAAAAGCACCCTTTTTGTACGACATAATAAGTTCATCTACAAATTCACCAAACCATAGCAAATAGTACTGTTCTGTATACAGAAAAGCACACACCCATCAAGACAAACAATAAAAAGAAAATTAAAAAAAAAAAGGAAAAAGGGAAAAAAATGCATCATGCAGGAGTCATCATGTGGCTTCGACGAATTATAGATTTAAGGGGAAGAAAATGCATCTAACCTCGCTTCATCACCACCACCATGATCACCATCACAGCTAATGCCATGAGTGATCCTCCTGCTGTCATTGCTGCTGCCGGAAATCCATCAACAGCTCCGGCTTCACCTTTTCCGGCAGAGCCACCAAACAAATTGTGGATGAAATAGGTCATTTTAGTCACCATCTCAGCCACACCGTTTTTCACGTACTCCATAAAACTCATTAAAGGATTTTCTGACTTCCCATCGCCTTTGATATCAGAAGAAACTGTGGAAGTCTTTGAGGGCTGCTCAAATTCAGCATCTGCATACACATGAAGCAAATGAGTGGAGACCGGGATGGTATTTTTGTTTATATAACAGCATTGCACCATTCTTACTTTTCGTCTCTGAGTTAAGATATCCCCGAAGAGCCTCATTTTGCAGCACAGCATCCCACACATTTCGGTCCGAGGCGATTGATGCAACAACGGTCTAGGCAAAGCATGGCAGTTTGAAAATTTAATAGAGCCAATGAAAGATGATTATCACATAATAACTACTATAAACACATGGCAAGCCAACTCACAACAGTAAAGGAAAAACTAGTTAAAAAAGCCACAGTGAAACTAGTAGTTGATAAATTAAGAACAAACTAGTATTGGTCGTTAAAGCTAGTCTGTCAGCCTGAGTTTTAAGCTCGTAATAATAAGCTTGATTCGTTTATACTGATGAACAACTCATTTTGGATTTTTTATGGGTTCGTGAATAGGCTCACTAATGAATTTACTTAAATGATTATGAACAAATTCATTTAAGACTAATAAAAGACGACTTCATAAACCAACATATAGTCCCAACTAAATCCTTATTTAGACACATCTAAGAGATGAACTTTGATTCATTTATGAGTTCAATTTGACAAACAAGCTTCGCTTGGCTTGACCCGTTTATGCATTATAAATCAAGCCTAAGCTCAAGCTCGACATGTTTATGCATAAACAAACCAATCTTAAGCTCAAGCTCAATCAGTTTATGTATATATAAGCAAATCAAGCCACAAGCCAGCCAATCAATTTCTACAGAGACGAGCTCGAGCTAAGAAAACACGGCTCAGCTTGAACTCATTTATAATATAGAAAGAGCCAAGTCAAACCTAAACCTGTCCAAGTTGGGCTCGGTTTATTTACAATCCTAAATTTGTTCATTATGATCCAAAAATAGCAAGGATGATGTTGATGGTTGTAACCGAGACATGCCAAAACCACAACAAAACTAGAGCAAAAAGAATGTTACCCTTAAAGTTTCACGGGTGTGTACGCATCAGAAACTCTTGCAGTAATATGCACAACATAAGAGAGAAGGACGATATGACGAGGTAGTTAAAAACACCTGAGCAGCTGGACTTTCTCTGAGTAGCATGAATGCTTGCATCGCATGTTTTGGCACAGATGGGATGACTGCCGTCTCATTGATGGCACAACTTTTAGTATCTGTATGCTCGGGTAATGACGGCACAGACAAGCCATGCTCGTGAACAGCTGGGATTGGATCCACACTTTGAGAAGACTTCGAAGGAGAAAAATATATTCTGAAAATAGAAGCCATATATGTCATTTATAACGAGCTAAAGGACAACAAACATATACAACTTCATCTATAGCTGGATATCCCATATATCCAAAACAATAAACTATAGGTTCCATAAGGAAAATATATAATCACATAAATAAATCATTGAGATTATCAAAATGGATTTTCTATTGGACAATATAAGTTACATTTGAGATTCCAGGCTTCCATCTTTTCAGATTCTTTAATGTTTTATTACATCATCTTTTACTTTATCTATAGAATGTAAAATGAAGTATTGTACTATATTAAACTACAACACAAAATATTCAAAATTCATACATCAATAATTTTATGTTATCTTCCCATGTAGTTCTCTACCACATCCTACCAAGGTTAATAATACCAAGAAATCATGGTAGGAACACTTACTAATAAGGAAATATCAATATTATCACAAAGGTCGCACAACACAATGATTATTAAAGTCATAGGATGAAACAAACAAACGAGACAAATAATGATATCGATAAGGTAATCAAATAAACGAGTACGGAAGTTGACAAATATTTCAGTACAGTTTTTATGGTTTCTAGGGCAATTGCTTCAATGGTGAGTAGAGGAATTTTTTGTGAAGAGAATCGTATTGAAGTTGTGATCAGTGGTAACCCAACTACGTAAATACGTCTTTCACTTTGAGGAATGAAAAGAGAACTTCTATCACTGGTTTAGAAAATCTTAAACGAGTACACTAGAATTGAGCTATCAGCATTACAACAGCAGAAAACAAATTTTAATGTTCGAGTGTAACCAATACAAGACAACTCATTCGGCTACTTGAGATCAAGTCGATGCTTTGACAGGCACCTCATTCAAGAGTGTAGTCTGTTCTCAAACAGTGCAAGACTATGATTGTACCAATACAAGACAGCTCTTTGGTCTACTTGAGAATGATTCAATAACTCACTCAAATTCAGCCCCATTATGCTTCAGTGAATCGAGTAGACTCAGTAGCTGAGCTCAACTGCTTTGTAGCTCGACTCATAAGCTCATAAATAAACAAGTTTTTTATATTTTAGCTCAGTTACTTGAGCTCGTAGTTTAAAATTGCATTTCATCCTAATAAATCTGTACAAGTTCATGCTGCACGAATTCGGCTCAGCTAATGCTTCAGACAAGCTCAAGTTATGCATATTCTGAGCTCAGCCAAGCTCGAGGCCTGATCAAGTACAGGTATCTGGTTGTAGAGGTGAGTAGCCTATGCCCCCAGTCACAAACAATCATGCATGCGAATAGAAGCACACACAAACCTAAGAGTTTAGGGTAATATCAGGCCAGAAGTTGACAGGAAGGACTTCCCAATATTTCATTAATATTAAAATAAAGATCTTGACATCTTATTGGAACCCAACACGTTTGGTTCAATGAAAATAGAATAGTTAAAAAATGGGAATAGAATAACAAGTATTCAAATATTTAGTTTGTAAAATAGTATGAAAAATAGGGTAATAATATATCATAATAACTTTTTTGCCCTTATTCAAGAAAATATGTTATATATATATATATATATAATTCTTAATTATTATTTAATATAATATATATTTTTATCATATAAAATACATATTTAATAAATATTTAAATAATTACAGTATAAAATATATAATCATATAAAATATAATTACATATTATATAATATAATTTTTAAATAATTATATATTTAATTATTATATATATTTTTATCATATAAAATATAATATAAAATATATAATATATATATTAAATATGTAATAATTATTATAATATAAAAATATATATTTATTTCTTGTCATGTGTAAATACATAATTATATATAAATAAAATACATATTTATATATATAAATATTTAATAAAATACATATTATAATATATAAATTATTATAATATATAATTTACATATATAAAATACATATAATATTTATTAAATATTATAATATAAAATTTATTTATATAAAATACATATAAAATATAAATGGTAGTTGTAATAATTATTATAATATATAATAATTATATAAAATATATATTTATTATATATATTAAACATGTATAAAATACATATTTAATAAATATTTAAATGATTACATTTATAAATACATATAATCATATAAAATATATATAATCATATAAAATATAATTATATGTTATATAATATATATTTTAAATAATTATATATTTAAGAATTATATATTTTTTAAATAATTACATATTTAATAATTATATATATTTTAAATATATAATTATTAAATATAATTATATATTTTTTATTATTATATTTTTAAATACTTAAAATTATTATATATCTAAAATATTTTTTAAATACTTATTTATTATATAAATATAATTATATTTTCTAAATATAATTGGTGTGAAAATAGTTATTTTTGAAAATCCGTGAATAACTATTCATTAGGGAATATTTATTCCCTATTGAAATACAATCAAATAGGGGAATATAATATTTATTCCTTATTAAAATATAACCAAATTGGAGAATAAATATTCCCGAAAGAATAAGGTGGGACTAGAATTTCTATTCCTATCAACCAAACGTGCTATTAGAGTTACTTCACAAACCACTTTATGAATGCAAATAATGGAGGGCAGATTCTATTTGTGAGTTATTGTGAATTCCTCCCTCCCCCAAACACACATACACAAACAATATTGAAAAAGACTAGGGAGTTCCTAATCTCAACTCGTTTAGACTCTTTTTCAAATCGTAGAATAAGTTGTGAATATATAATAATAAAATAATTTGGATCTAAATGTATTTAACTATCAAAGATGAGGTTTTGGTGACAAATGAAAACTTTGATTAGGTAAAACCTGACTTCTACATTTAGTAAATACACTAAGAAGTCAACTTACAGATCGGGTAATACAAACACACTAACTTAGCCAACTTATTCTCGACTTGTGACCCTTACTAAGGAACTTCTTAGATTTGCATTTGACAACGGAACCAGATACTTTTTGGTCTACTTGTCAATTTTGCTTCACAAGTCAAAGAATTTTCGTATACTACTGAATCCCAATTTTCACGCTATCTACTTCTCATATAAAGGTTAATAGGCAGAAAAATGTATGTATAACAAAGTATATTTATTTTATAAAAATATAATAAGAAAATTTTAAGATTGATACTCAAAGATCAAGGAAGTGTTTTCTAAAAAAGGAGGCTTGTATAAGATTCAAAGAGGGGATCTTTAGAGGAGCCACATTGTGCAATACAATCTTAAGAATTGTTGTATAAGTTATGGAAGGTAGGTATATATAGAGAAAGTTGAAAATTAGGTCAAAAAATGTAGGAAACAAAAAATACGCATCCCGGTGCTCAAGAGCCGCACAAGCGCATGTCAGGCCCACATTGGGTCTGTGCCCTAATGCTCGAGCACCAATCGGGCGCTCATCAGGCGTGCGTAATCTAGAAAGTGTGCTTGTACGCGCCTCAGGTGCACTTTGAGCACGGGCTTGTTGCAAAGGGCGCTTGTGTGAGTCTTAAACGCACCTCGAGCGTGGACATACGGGAGAAGGCGCTCATGTGTGGATCAGGCGCAAGGTAGGTGTGAATACTGGGAGTTGCGCATTTGCGAATATCGGGCATAAATTTGATGCAGATCTTCATAAAATCGGATAATATGCCAACGACCAACTAGACTCAGTCACGGAATATGTCAATCTATAATATGTCTAACAATCTCTCCCATTGGTAATGTTGTGATAAAACTCTTCAATAACCATAAAACTAAAAACACATGGGAGAAGGCATGTATATAAAATCTACTCCCAAATGTGCGGATAAACTCAAGCGGAAGAAGATATAGGAATTCCTATTCAAGCATGGTTAGTACGAAATATATAGAAGCAAAACAAACTATCTAAAGTAATAGTGAATACACAAGCGGAAAGAAAAGTAATTGTTACATCATGTGTACAAATGAAAAGCTAATATTTGATACATCAAAGTCCTCCCCCTAAGATATAACCGACCTCCTCCTAAAATATAAGCTTCCCCTAAATGATAACCACCCCCATAACCGACCTCCCCCTAAGTGATAACCTCTCCCTCGCTATATACTCTCTCTTTTTGCCATGAATGACCAAAGGAAGAGCTTTACCCAGAGTCAGATTGATCACTCGCATGCCGAGAAAACACTGCCCCATGATCAGTGAGGAGGAAGGCGGACAATGAAGGATTGTATGGGCCAGCATCAGCCAGAAAGCAGATGTCCCATCGAAACGTGATCCAAAACAGAATTAGATAGTCAGAGAATTAGATCATATAACCAGACACTTCAATTGCAAACTCAGATAACGGAAGTTGGATCAGCGACAGAAACGGATAACCCAAAATCCGGATTAAGACATATAATCAAAATCAGATATACGAAACATACCAAAAACCCGTTGAAAGGCAAAACATATCAAATACAAATCATGTAAATATAAATTATGCACTAAATTTGAGTTTTGATTATTTAAAGACTAATTTGAGGAAAGAGTTACTCCTAATTCAGTAACTTTAGGCCAGATCAAATGCAGGTAAGGCTAGCATGGTAGGCCACCTATGTATTCTGTTTCCCATAGGTAAGGTTGCTCGTTATCTTTACCTCGCGACAATTTCAAAAATTAAATATTAGAACGTTGAATATTCAAATTTCATTTTTAAGGCTCCGGATGGACCCACAGAACCTCCTCGTCGGGAGTTGGCCAGATAACAGATAGTAGTGACCACAATCCCCAGACACATGCATATGAATATGCATGGCTCAATTGAAATTTCACACTCATTTTCATATAAATATACAGATATAAAAATACACAATATTTAATAATTTTTTAGGCTTCCAGAAAATAGTAAAACTCTCCAAAATCACAAAACCAAAAAAAAAAAAAAATGTTAGTAAAAAACATCCAAATATATGAATCTTAAATCGAGGCTAAGAATAGGGGTTGTAGTTATTTGCCTTGACTTTACACTTAGTAGATCGAAGAAAAAGATGTTAGGTAAAAAAATGCCTCCACTCTCTCTCTCCTGCACACTCTAAATAACTACAGTGATCTCACTTGCCCCTTTTGTAGACCTTCCTTCTCCTTTCTCTTCTCGAGCCTCACGCCACTCCGTCTGCAGCTTCCTTCTCTTGGTTGCGCTGACCACCACCCGCACGTGCCTCTTCCCTCTCCTTCTTTTTCCTCGCGCGACTCAATGTTACGCCATCTCTCTCTTTCCTCTTCTTTTCCTTCTTTTTCCCTCTTGCTCTGTGCCCAATTTTCCCCCATTTATTTTTCATCCTTTCTCGAAAACCAACCGCGGGTTCTTCCCATGGTTTTTCATTTTCTTTTTCTTTTTTTAATAAATATAAATAAAAATAAATATATATTATATCCAAAACGCCGTAATTTTGATTTTTTCTTTTAAAATTTTATAATATTTAATTAATTTTTTGACACGTCCGAATTATTCAAAATCATAATAAATATTAAAATAATTTAAACGGGGATTTGTAGGTTGCAAAAAAGTGAAACTCGTTCACAAAGTCATCAGTTTAAAAATTCTCATCAGTCAGAAAGCAATATAATTAACTTTATCAGGTGCATTTTTTCATTATCTTCCTCTTTGTTATCACTCAACGTAGCATGAGTTTTCATTGCTATTGCTAGACTTTGTTGGCGTTTAAAATTTGGCAATTAGCTCTAATATACCTAAAACTTTGGCATTCATAGTACTGTATTCCTTGAGAAATTTTCGATTTTACGTTTTTATTCTCACGATGTCCTTTTTGTCACTTTTGGGAGATATTAAAGTCCCTTTTTGTTTTTTTGACGGATATTTGTTCTTCAAAATTTTTTTAAAATTCTTAACAAATAGGGCAAAATCTTCATTCCCAATGAATTTTCCATTGGAGTCAATATCTATCACTTTTTTACAGATTTTAAAACAATGGATTTATTATTCATTGATCGTGGTAAAGTGAGTTCATATATTCATAGTGATCTGACAAGCTTTTCAATCTTTACCTTGTTAAGATCATTATTTTTTTTTTTATTGCAGTGACTTTAGGTCTAAATCACTTAGGGAGCAATCTTAAAACTTTTTGGATAATTCTATTTTCAGGAATTCTTTCTCCTAAATTAAACATTGAGTTTACTGTATCGTTTAATTTTGCATAAAATTCATCAAAGGTTTTATCATCTTTCATTTTGATTTTTCCAAATCTAATTGTGAGTATCTGTAATTTTGAGTTTTTAACTAATTTAGTACCTCTATGAGTAATTTCAAGGATGTCCCAAGCATATTTAGAAATTTTACACATTGATATACGTTTAAATTTTTCAGGGGACAGTCATAGAAATAGCATGTAAACCCTTAATATTTCAGTTACAAGCATTGAGTTATTCTTTCGTCCATAAGGACAGAACTTTTGGTTCATCGCTCATAATGCTCCTGGGCGGAATCCACCCAGATTGTGTGCTGCCCATACGAATTCATACATGGATTTGAGGAAGGTTCTCATATATACCTTTTAATAAGTATAATTACTTCCATCAAAGTAGGGAGGAATGGATAAAGAGTGGCGAGTATACATCTAGATCAGGGTTGAGGATCAGGGTGAGTTTTTGGTACAAATTGAAAAAGACTAGGAAATCCTTAATTTTAACTCGTTTCGACCTTTTTTTAAATTGCGGAATAAAGATGTACACGAATATATAATACACATAAAATATATCCGGATCTAGATATATTTAATTATCAAAGGATATAAACAACAAGTACAATAAATAACAATAGCCAAGACAACAGGTTTTTGGGTGATGAAGAAAATTTTTGATAACTAAAGTTATCGAGTAAAACTCTTCGGACTTCTACAACTAGTAAAAACAATGCACTGAGAAATTCAACTTACAAACCAGGTGATATAGATACACTAACTTAGTCTACTTACTCTCGACTTATGACCCCTATCAATGAACTCCTTAGATTTTCTTTTGATAACGGAAGCGGACACCTTCCGGTCTTGTCAATCTTGCTTTATGAATCGTAGAATTTTACAGACTATTGGATCCCAATTTTCATGCCACTCACGTCTCATACAAAGATCAATAGGTAAAAAAATGTGTATAACAAAGTATATTTATTTTATAAGAATGTAATAAAAAAATTTAATATTAATACTCAACGATCGAGGAAGAGTTTTCTAAAAAATGAGGCTTTTACAAGCTTTACAGAGAGGATATTTAGAGGAGCTGCCTTGTGCAATATAATCTCAAGAATTGCTGCATAAGTTGTGGAAGGTAGGTATATATAGAGATGATCCAAAATTAGGTAAAAAAATGGAACAAATAAAAAATATGCGCCCTGACACTCAAGTGCCGCACAGGTGCGCATCAATCCCGCATTGGGTCCGTGTTCTAACGCTCGAGCGTTGATTGGGCGCTCATCAGGCACACATAATCTAGAAAGTGTGTTTGTGCGTGCCTAGGGCACATCTCGAGCATGAGCATACTGGAAAGGGTGCTTGTGCACGTCTCGGGCCCATCTTGAGTGTGGACATATGGGAAAAGGCGCTCGTGTGCGGATTAGGTGTAAGGCAGGCATGGATACTGGGAGTTGCGCATTTGCTAATATCGGGTGTGAATTTGATATAGATCTTCATAACACTGAATAATACGCTAACGACTAATCAGACTCAGTCACAAAATATATCAACTTATAATATACCTAACAAATTTGAAATGAAAAGATTAAAACATATCAAGCAAATGGATACACAAGAAGACATAACACAAGATAAAGATCAAAACAAATAAATTAAGCAAAATTTCAAACACTATCTCAAGGCTCCAAGTGAACCCACAGAAAAAGAAACACTGTGAAGGCATGTTTTTTGTTTTCTTCACCAAAAAAAAAAAAAAAAAACAAGTGGAAATTTTCACGAAAGAAGCAAAAGAATATATTAAATAACTACAAGACTCACCCCTCTTCTCAACTATTCATAAATTCTGGCAGGGGTTTTCTTGTAAAATATGAGGAAAACATACTAGCACACATTTCCTGTATTTTAAGGAAAACGAAAACCAAGGGCCATATATCAGGTAGAAGTTACAGTAAGCCAACAATCTAGAACCTTTCCGTTTCATTTTAGTCAGAATTTTCTGTGTCTAGTTAGGAGTATCTACTACTACAATAGACAAAAGAACTCATTATGTAGAAAAATGAGCATGACTATCAACTCGTACGTAACATAGACATCAGAAGCACCTTTATATGAAGAGGGCAAACCATGAAAAGAATGAAGATTCACAGTCCCCCTTCTCTCTTTCTCTTTCCCTCTCTCGCTCCCCCTCCCCCTTCCTCCCTCCCTCTCTCCCTCTGTAACAGGTGTGCATAATGAAAGGGGTTTCAACATTATTTTCATTGTTCTTCTTCCAAAGTCTTTTGAAGCCAATAATCAGGTTTTCAATATCCCATAGAAATGTTTGATTCCTTGGAAACAAAACACACACATAACTGATACAGTGGAAACGAAACTCTGAATTTTTAATTAACTATTAGCCGCTAAATACTATGAGAGTACAAGGAATAAAATTCATGCAACCTATTATATGTTAACATTTAACGTGAAAAACTCTTATTAACCAAGAAAAACCACATCACAAATGTCATAAAATCTACTATAATAATGTTCAATTACAAATATAACCCTTTTCGAAATCTCTTCACTATAACTCAAGTAAATAACTGGCTGAATATAATCCCAATATACTTAATAACCCACTAGAAAAGATATATAAAAAAAATAAGTAACCAAATAGTAATACGTCTTAGAAATAAAACTAGAGTAACGTATCTAACCTTAACAAAAATGAAACTTGAGTTGAACCTCAACCAAATGTCAAACTTCTTCCTTTTCTCTCTTTTCTCCCTCTCTGTTGCTTAGTGTCGAAAATGATTTCAGATGTCCTAAAAATCTAAAGAGACCTTTCTATAGCTCGTGTGGCCGCTTAAGGGGGCCATCTTATGGCCGTCTAGCAATGTACCTGCCCAATTCTGGTACTTAAGCGTCCATCTCGAGAACACCTACTGGAAATCCCTTCAATCCTAGCACTTGAGCGGACAACTCATGCCTATTTCGAAAACCTCCTGCGAGCCGTTCTGCTCAAATGAACCTTACACAAACCTGTACGACCTTCAGTGAACAGATTCTCTCAAGTGGCTATTGCGCGAACATCATGTGACCTATAGCTAACTTGTGCATTGGTGTAACACTCATAAGGAGTGGCCAAAACACCCAAGAAGAAACTCCTGCCCTTTCCCAGGAACAGTATTTTTTTTTTTTTCCAATCTCTCTGGAGTGTTCTCTTTCTAGATTTTCTGCCCAAAACAAGTCTTACATTTGAGTCAAATTGTCGAAGGAAAATTGCAACTCTGATCAGTGAATTAGCAGAGAAAGTGAATTTTCTGGGAAAAAACAAAAGAGAATTTCCTGGAAAAAAACAAATCCTAATTTCAATTTATCAATTCAAAAAGGGAGAATTTATACGAAATTTACTTGTCAAGAGCGTCTTTGAGTTCAGAAGTGGCTTCCTGTGCTTCGTCGAAAGTCGGAACGGGACCAAAGACCTGCCTCGGAACCGAATCGGCGACCTTATCGACGACGAATTCCTCCTCGCCGCCTGCGAACTCCCATTCGTCGATCTCCCAAATCGGCCTCTGAACCGACTGTGCGGTCTTCGCGCTCTGAGAAGAAGCCCTCAGGACCCCATGCTTCACATCCTCGTCCGTAGAGACGGTAGCTGAGGCCGGACGCACCGCCTTGTGGGCGGCAACAGAGATAGGATTCTCCGCCCCCACGCCGCGGATTCCACCGTTCAGGACACCGATTCCGGCCGCTTTTGCCGCTGCTCTCATCGCTCCTCCGCCACCCATGAAAGGTAATTGCTTGACTGAATTGGAGGAGGAGGTAGAGACGATCTTCAGAAAGTGTAAGAGACAGCGAGGGTTAGAGGGAATCTGGGGAAGGTAAGGAAAATGCCACGCGTAGCAGATGTATCAGTTTTGTGTTTATTAAGAAATTTTTTGTTTAATTTGATGATTGCCTTATCCTCTTATTATTATATTTTTCCTGAAATACCTGGACTAATTAAAAAAATCTCAACCAAAAAATAAAAAAAAAAATTCATAAAGAAACTCTTTAGGAGGAGTGAACTTTTAATTTTCATTTTTTAAATTGAGTTTTTTCTTTTAATTTTCAATAAAATTTGGTAGAATTTTAATCTTTTAATTTAATCTTTTAATCTTTTAATTTAATTTTTAATTTTATAGCAAAAGCCACAAGCTTAGGTAGAATTTTATTTATTAATATTTTTATCGGGATGAAATGAGTAGGTTGGAGGGGGGAGAAAAATCTGGATTTAATAGATTAAGAGAGAAGACAAGATTTTTGAAGGAAATCTAAAGAAATCAAAAATTGGGAGATAAAACAGATTTTAAGAAGAGAAATCATACATGGAGTGTAACAATTTACATCCATATGATAATGAATTATTTGTTATAAGTTGTCAGTATGAGCTTATACTCATATGATTTTATTTTTTATAAACTTTCTTATAAAAATATTTATTGTCATAGAATTATCTAAGTCTTATTATAAAACACTTCACCTCAATTTTTTTATGTGATGTGGGATTTCATACAGCAGTTCCTATTATAAAATATAAGTTTTAAATTTTAAATTATAATTATAATTAATTAAATTAAGATAAATAAAGTTAAAATTAAAGTAGAAATAAATTGGGTTAAAGCTAATTTTGAACCGGATCACATTGAGTTGAAGGACACTTGATTGGCACCCGAAACACACATCGTGTTTTGGGTAGAGAGGTTGTGCATGATAGACGCTTGACTCGAGCTTAAGCGTATTTTTCAATATGTTTGCTCTTGATGCATGTCCCATAAACGTTTGAGTGCATTGTGACAGAATGTTAACGCATGATGCGCACTTGATATAATGCACTTGTGCCATAGTGTTTGGCAGCGATGCTCGATGTGCACCTGACAAGCGCACATACGCCAATTTATTTTATAAGTCATATTTGATTGATTTTCAATCATTTTCTACCGGATCTTGAGAGAGAAGAGAAAAGAAAAATAGAGAGAGAGCTAGAGGAGGTCAATTAAAGTGATTTCAAGCAAAATTTTAAAAAAATTTAAAACTTAAGGCAAGTGCATTCCAAGCTTTATTTTCTTTGTTACTATTTTTTTCACTTTTAGAGTATTTATTATTTTAAGTACTCATACATATCATATTTTATAGTTAAATTATTTATACTTCATATGCATGAATTTCTATTCCCATTTTTTATATTTTTATGAAATTCATGTACATTGGTTTGCTAAGTATTTCTCTACAAATATGTTATGTATGTGTTGAGAATATAGTTGAATTTTTTAATATGTTATGAACTTTGTATATAATGTTTTTATATACTTAAAACTACTAAATATATATTTTGTACATTCAAAAATTTTATAAATTTGTCTCTACATGCATGTCATTTGAAATAAAATGTTAAAATCCCACATTGTTATTGATTTTTCTGCAACTTGGTTTAAAATATTATGATATGGTATTATATGTTTTAAATTAAGCAAGTTCAAGTTTTGAAAAAAATTAGAGCATTGCATGATGAGTAATTAGAATAATTTGAAAGAAAACTTTATAATTTATTTAAGAATTAAAAATGTTTTTTCTAAAATGAAAAAAATATAAGGATTATGTAAAATTATGTAGAGTTTTTATTTGTTTATATGTCAGACAATTGTAAAAAATTCAACGATGGTATATTATGACACGTATTAATATATTATAGTTGTGATCGAGGTTTAAACCTATTATTTATAGGTGTAGCGATATTTAATTTTCTATATAGGGTTAGATGTATATTATTTCTTTTGTGAGTTTTAAATAGTAGTGTAAGACCTTTGATTATATAAAAATAAATATAACATAAGTTTTAATTATCTACTTCTTAGTTGATAAAATTTTACTGGCCCTTAGTCCATTAGAATAACATATTTGAACATAAATTTTGCATGGCACATTTTAGATTAATAACTAAAAGGAAAATTTGAAAGTTGTAAATACTTGTTATAGAAATTCATAGCATTGCATTTAAAGTTGATCCGTTGTTCCTTTCGATATGTTTTAATAAAAATTATATGTTTAATTGTGCAAGTTATATATCTTATTAAACTTTCAACTTATTTCTATTTTTATTTTTTTGCTAACTTCCTCAAATTAGTGAGCTTAGGTATTTACAGGTGAGGATTATGGTCAAGGAGCTGATTTAAAAAAAAAAAAGCTTAATTGGATATTTTGCTATTGTATTTTATTTAAAACAGTAGTTTTAGGACATTTATTTCAATTTTAGTTGGTGAAGTTAGTATTGTACGATGGTTTGAAGTGCTATTACTAGTGATGTTGTTGGGTTCAGATTATCTTATTTGATTTTGTGTTTATTCTAATTTTAGTATAGACATGACTCCTTATGCATGTGTTAATGTTATAATATAGTCTATATTTCAGCGATCTAATAATGTGACATCTCAAATCTTATGATTATATTATTAATTTTATTTTAGGTCAGTTGTAATACTGAATTATAACACGTCCGTTGTTAATTGACTTTATTAATTTATATAATAGAATAATGTTGCAAATTATATTTCAGATTCGATACAAGAAGGTAACACCTATACTTCACCCCATTTAAAAAATGACGTTCTCATAGCATTTGGTACAGCGCAAGACTAGCCCGGCTCATATTCCGGTATCATAAACGTCAGTTATAGATTTCTTTCCTTATTTATTAGGATATTTATTGAGCAGATGGTGGATAATTTGGAGCCATTTTTGGATTTTGGCTTTGGGTTCTTGAGCTTTGTTTGATATTATGGGTCTAATTTACAGTATTTGTTGCAGAATTAGGTCCCAAAATTAGGTCAAGTTTGGTTTATGTATTTATTTATGGCATCTCGGACGGGAGACGCGACAAAGAATACAGAATTCAGAAGACATTCAGCGTTGATGCATATGGATAGACTTCAGATTCCTACACAGCTTGTGCAAGAATTGATTTCCGGTTTCTGGTTTTAGATTTTCAGGACATGAAGCAAATAATTAAGTAGCTTGAAGATTGCAGAAGTTCCAACGGACTTCAATTCACGATCAATTACAGAATCAACAAATTGTAAAACGTGTGTGTTCCTGTTGCTGAATATGCAATTTTCCTAGAATTTTCGGAATTCAGACTTGCAGTCCAGTTGAGCCTTCACTCAGTTACTTCAGTTGAATTACTGCTGGACAATTTCAGATTGAACTTTACTCCAGGCTTCAACGAGTTCAGATCCTTGTGTCTTGATTCAAACGGAATTACTGGTGCAAGAATACAGAACTGCTGTAACAGGGTTGTAAAATTCCACAAAATTGTTGCTGCTCAGCTGATGCTTCTGCGGAGGGGTTAGATAACCTTGCTCCTTGTTTTTTGGTTGTTTTCTTATGTTTGGATGTAATAAAATTGAAGATGTTACTAGAAAAGGATTTCTCTGATAACATTTATGATGAAGTGACTAGGTTTGGAGACGGGGAAATATAGAACTAACAGATAAAGGGAGAAGAAGACAGGATGTGTGGAGGAAATTTGAAGATATCAGATTTGGGGAGAAAAAACCGAACCTGAGGAGAGAAATCAGACATGAAGAAGAAGAAGAAGAAGAAGAAGAAGAATTCAGTCCCACTCCAAGAACAGTAGGAAGATATTCACCGGAAGAGAAAAATCAAAACAATTCAATTCAGTCAACAATGTTCAACAACATGCCCAATTCCATTACAATTGACTGGCCCCTGTTTCATCTAATTCCCACCAAAAACCTTGGAGATCCAATAGTTTCTAATTATTACTGCATATGAGAAATTATTAAACATGTTTGTTGTGCTACATGGCTGATTTGCAGAGATGGATCTCTGATTTTTACTTAGACAGCCTTAGACGAAGATCTCAAGGGGTGAAGTGACATATTAAGATAGCCATTTCATGATAGTACCATAAAAGCTACTCAATGAGAATAAATATTCATTGAGAACACTTCTAAATTACCAATTCATTAAACAAGATAATTTGAATCAATGGTAAAATTATGCTTCTAATCAATTAATTAATCTTGTTTCAATCCATATCATCATTTTTAAAGGTTCAAATTACTAGTAAATCAAAGCAAAATTTTGCCTCATTCTTAAATCTTTATTTTTCGGCATCACAGCCACCAAAACACTAACTGAACCCCATAAAATAAATTTGATGTTAAGCTTTTTTTTATTAGTTTTATTTGATTCTTTTCCCTTCTTATTGGAATAAATATTTAAAGCCATTCTTGAGCTTGATTAATTTTGAATTCGGCTTAATTACAATAAGATATCCTATAAAAGGTATGAACTAATATCGCATCAAAGGCATAAGCTTCTAAATCCCTGCAATGACACTCCCCAGACTCCATATGAAAACCCTACGAATCAAAATACCTGTCCTCCTTTTACAACACAATTTTGGATAATCTTTTTAATATTTCATTCTCTGAAAAGAAAATCTCAACAAAATGATAGATTAGTTCCCATATGACTCGACGATTTCAAATTCTAGTAACAAAGGCACCTTCCATTTGAATGATTTTTTGGGGTACCTTAGTTCAACTTTCTCATTCAAGCTGACATGAACTTGCACGTCTGTATAGCAAAACCTTTGATATTGTCTTTCTGATGCATCTAACACTAATAATAGTGATGAAAAATTGATAGTCATTTCTCTTCTCATTTTCTATCGTGCATGAGGATTCGTCATACAACAAATCCTGAAGTATTCCAACGGTTTTCTCATACCATCTCTTTTCTATTGTTTCTATACTTCATCAAAAACCTTATAGTACAAGGAGCGACTTTATAGTATTTGTTAAAACAAATTTGCTGTTCTGCTTGAGCTGCAAGATTCACACACAATTCAAAGTTACAAGCTGAATCTCCCACACTTCAGCCAAGCTACTCCCCATGACCTAAACACCGTGCTGACTCGGCCAAAATTATCACTGCCCATATAAATCGAAGGATAAGTAGTTCTCTTTCTTCTCTCTCTTGAAGGACTTGTGTCCTACAATTCTGTACGGCTGAATTGAAGCACCAATAACATTAAGTAGTGCTAGAAAGATTATCACCCGAGAATTTGCCTGAAGTCTAGCACTTTTAACCAACCCATCATTCTGCATTTTGATTATAATTGACGACCCCTAGTTTGCCATGAAAATCAGCTGCTAATGTACATGATGTCTTCCTTTAGTAAGTGCATCTTCCCCCTGTCTCTTCTCTTAGCTCCTTGTGTTCGGTCAGGTTGGCCTCGCTGAAATCGATCAACAATTGGCATTAGATCACTCGTAAGACTCTATTAGGGTCAATATTTTTTACAGTAAGGATTTCATCCTGATAACTTATACAACTAGAATTATATCAGCACGTTAAAATGTGTTGAACTAATATCTTAATCCTAACCTTTTAGGTTGTCAAAATGAAATCCTTATTATTGGAACAATCTGAATACTCTAACAGCTTCCCACTCGTTCATCTCGAAGTTCTTCATATGATTGTAAGTCATTTCATTCATTCATGATGATGACGATGCACCATCAATATGTCATGCTAGCAAAGGAGCATAATTGTTGCTTACCTTCCTCAAGACGAATGCCAAATACAAATAAGCTACTTCCCACTCGTCTGGTGAAAGCGTGCCTGCAAATCAGACAACTTGGTCAACAAGGGACCCACATTTTGCTGGATGGAGTTTGTTCATGGACAGTAATTGAATCAATTCCCCTCAGAAAAAAAAAAAAAAAAATCTTAAGTTTTCTATGTCCATAGAGGAATAGTCATGGATTTAAATCACTGACGCATGCCTAAAGTGATGCATGTCTCATACATCGGACACAAACTTACTTCAAGCTTATCCTAAAATGCAAAGAGGCTGTATCTATAATTCAAACATACCATTCTAGCCTTAATAGAACAACCATGGCATTATGACATCATCCATAGCAGCATATTCTTAAATAGTCAATGTCAAAAAGATGGCCCACCAAAGTAGAGCAGAAGACTTACTCAGGTCCTGGTTTCCATCACCCAATGCACCAAGCCTCCGCATGAGCTCAATAAATTCGGGTTTCTTTAGATACTCATGCACAAATTCATGTGAGTTCTTTACAAAAACTAGCTCAAGATCATACTGCAACAAAGAGTACAAGTTGCACTAGTGAGAAAAATCAGTATGCATACAAAAGCATTGATATGCTTCAGCTTCTCCACGACAAAATGGATTGAAAGTCATACCTATTTGAGCAGTTTTAGTCAGTTTTTTTAAAGTTAATACTGATCACTTCTAGATCGTCGAAAAATACCCCAAAATCTTTAATCCATGCATTTTTCATACCTCTATGAAAGATATGAATTAAGACTCTTAGAAGATTTAGAATTTTAGGTATATTCAAAACATGTGGATTTATGCTTCCAAAACACAAATAAAAAATGGCTAATATATCAGATATAATCAAGATATTATCCCATTATCTAGGCCTCACGATACTTATTCCAATCAGTTGATATTTTCATCAATCATCTAGAATCATGGATGAGAATATCAATATTAGTATCGACATTGAGATTGGTATCGATTGCAATTGTATTGATATCGGATATATCGGAAGAAAAACTTTTGAGAATAGTTAACTAACATGATCGTATCGACTGATATCTTGGCCAAATATCGAATATATCATCCAATATTGTAAATATAGGCCGATAAACCGTGACATAGTGCAATATCAATATATATCGTGATATTGATGCAATATAGAAAAATATCACATTGGGGATACTGGTACCGATATATATCAGCTAATATTTATAATATCGGCCAATAATCTTTTCATCCATGATCAAGATTGTAATGTCATACCTCTTCTGCCATTGACTTGAAGACATGAAAAGGCACAATCCATTCAGGACAATCGACAGCATCCTACAAAAGAAAGATCCACCCTCAATAGCAGCAACAAAATATGGAGCTGTGTAGAAGGTAAGTATCACCAGATCTTAATATTGTAGGGTACCCTAAACCAGAAGGACAGTACCTCTAAATGAAACTTGTACTTGATACCAAAAGGACTAGAAGATTTAAATTTCTGGGCCAAAAAAAAAAAAAAAGAAATATATGAGCAATTTGCTATTAACAATTTCCAAAGAGTATATAAAGGACAGACCCTTTGATTACAGAAGAGAAAAGGGCATCACCTTTTCGGCAAATTCATCATCAAAGCATATCCAGTAGACACTGTTGCCAAAGGCAAGACCTTCAGCTGCACAACATTCATAATTCACCAGAATTTCAATCGACAAGTACAAATCTCATCTTCCACACTCAACAGTCTCAAATGAATACATCGTTATGCCAACCATGGAATGAAATATTAGTGTTGGGCCTCCTGCCACTGTTAATTCCCGATACTTTGTTGTATCATAAATATATTGCAATCATATGTCAGCCAATACACTTGGTAATGACCAATATTTCCCCCATTTTCCCATTTGCGAAGAAAATTTTGATATCAGTACATGTCGCCCAATACGACTGATACAGATAATTCCGTGATTGATATTGATACTGAATTCATCCATGTTGTTGGTAGGTTATCTGTTGCCTAAACATGTACTCAGAGTATATGACACAATAAGCAAGAACTGCTCGTGAATAGACAACCAGCACTAAAAACCCAAGCAAGTATGAAAATCATTGGATGGAACTTGTCATGTCTCTCTTTCCCTAACCTCCATATTTCAGTACGCTTCCAATCAAAAGGCATTAAATGCACCTCAGGTCCTCTGGTCCCATATATGTCCAGTTAAATTAATACAATTAATAAATCATTGGAACCTAAAGATGAGTCAAGTGTCATGGATGAACATATTAGTATCGGTATCGGTATCGGTAGAGGCCATATTAATATCAAACATATTGGAACACATATTGGTATCAAAAGAAAAATTTTTCTAAAATTATAAGATGACAGAGCTCTAGCGGTTGATATATCAGCCAAATATTGAGTGAATCGGCTGATATATCATTGATATAGTAACATATTGAGATTTTGTTATGGTTCAGGAAAAAATATCAGTATTGGGGGCCTAATATGAATATAGATCGGCCGATATTTACAATATTAGTCAATATTTTCATTTATAGACTATGTATATCCCTTTGGAGGTCATAAATTCAATAAAAATAAGAATTATCTTTCTCTCAATCTTACATGATCTATCAACTCAAGCTGCCACATCTTATAGTTTGGGTCATTTTTTAACCTCAACTGGGAGTTCAATTGGCAACTAAGCACAGCAAATGAGGCTCACACATTGTGGAATCTTAGGGAAGGTACCTGAGAGGCTAAAAGAAAATAAGCAGCTGGGGAGAAAATATAGTTCGCAAGATAAGTAGAAAATAAGTAACCGACCACCATTAACTAAAGAAAAGCTGAAGGTCTCTTATACACCATCATTGGGATTTTGCCTGCATTCCTTAAAAGGTGTTAAAGAATGTGTCTTCCCAAACTCCCTTGTTATAAGATTTCCATCTGAGATATTAGAATAATATCTTTGGGAATGCACTCTCCATTTTTGCAGCACTTTCTTTTATTCTCTCTTCCACCCTATGTGAATTAATCATTCATATCCTTAAGAACACCCAAGAAAAAACACAATCCCAATATTCAAAAAATGTGCATAAAGTGTAGTGGCTGGACCTTGGTCGTCCTTGCTGGCAACACAAACGAACTGAAAACAGTAAATTATGAAAGTTCAACCCATAGGAAAAACTTTCCTAAATCACTATATTGGCTCAGATATAGACAAAGACACATGGAGAGATTAATGATTACATGACATACATGATTAATGGAGGTTGGTTGAAAATGAACAATTGCATCAAGTATGCTTTGTGATCGAATAAACCTCTGAAATGAAGTCTAAAGTGGTTTGGACAGTTAAGATGTAAGGCAAATGAATCACCTATAAGGGAAAGTGAATTAGTTTTGGTTAGATAAAAGAAAGGAAAAGGTAGACTTAGAAAAACAAAAAATAATGTGATAATAAATAATTTAAAATTACTTCTCTTTCAAGAGGATACTATACTAACTCGAGTAAAATGATAAAAACCGATTCATATAGCCGACCCTACTTAGTGGGACTCAAAGGATTGTTGTTGTATATATACAGAAAAAAGTACTCAACTCCATCTGCTGTTCGACTTCCAAATTTGTTAACAGAAGGCAAATTCTGAAGTTGGAAAAGAAAATAGAATGTTAAATAACATTCCAACATTCTGTAAGACAGTAAACAGGAAGGAAAAAATATATATATATCACAGTTAAGGAAGAAACCTTCTCTCAGCTTTTTGATGATTACATTGGCATCAGGCATGGTTCCAATGAAGATGCCACCTGGACGAAGCAATGCTGAAACATTGGCCAATGCTCGCCGTGCACGTGCCTCAGTAGACCATGAGTAATGCATGGCAAACTAAAATTGCAAATGAGTTGATTATTTGCAAACATAGGACGAATTGCACAATCACATTAAATAGATTTCATCATGGATGAAAAATATGGGTAATGGCAATGGCCACAACCATATCATGGAAGGCATGTCGATATTAGACATACACAATTTATTTGCAAATCAAAACCTGATAGGAAAATATCCTCTGATATATCAGCAAAATTTGGAAAAATATCGGATATATCAATTGATATATCAAATATCAGCCACATTGCAATGGTATTAGGAAGCCCAATACCAATATATCGTTCCATGATCCCCACATATTTCTTTTAGCACACAAGACAAAAAGGTCAATACCCCCAAAATAAGAAAGATTATCAAGATTTCACAACTTTATAGAACCAATATCCCCCATAGTATACTACTACTACAATAAATATTCCCAAGGTTAGATAACCAGAGTAGTAGCAGCCTAATGTGCTTCAACAGATGTGGCTAGTAATTCTAGCTAAGTAGACAACTAACAACAACGATAAAGGACCAAAATATGTATTGCCTAACTCTCAATCATGGATTAAAATATTGGCTAATATTTTGATATTTCTTGATACCGAAAAAATATTCCAGCATGTCACCGTCTCAATGACATATTTGAGTCGTTAATGGAAACTTAAATCCACAAGTTTGAAATATGCCTCAATCTTTTAATAAGTTAAATCCACATATTTTGCAAAGGTACATAAAATATTAAATGCATAGAACAAAAAAGTTTTGGATTTTTTAAATGATCTGACATTCAAATTTTAGTAAACAACTCATGTTTGATATGGCCACTAGAAAAAAATTGTTGACAACACCCGATTCTCACATGTGTCACCCAATATAGCCGCGACCGACACTTTTATTTGCATCCATGCTCCCAATTTTATACAAACATAGCTAATCATTCAATGCGATTTACCAACATGACAAAAACTCACCTGGCAGCTGCAAATGTCAAAAGGTGCATCATCTGCCAAAACTTTATCCAGGCGAACCTGAAAACCATCAGCGTATCCCAAGACACATTTAATTCCATCGAGCTATTACTTAGGCACTCAACCAATAAAGGGAAAGAAACAACTGGCCAACAACTTCAGCAGCCAATCTACATCAAAATCATCTGGTTTCTAATCATGAACTATCATGTTAGAATGATCACATCAGATCCTCCAATGATACAAAAATGCCAATAATAGTCATAGCTACCTCAAAGCAATCTCCACAAATGAGGTGGGCTGGAAAGGTAAACTTCTTACGACGTTGATGCTGATCCACATCACCATTATAGCGTGTACGACAGTCCTCTATCTGCACATAGCTACTCTATTTATTATATTAAGAATAGCAAATGGAAAAAACAAAAGCAGGCAGAGACCAATTACAAAAATCCATATAATGTCTATTCAATTTTAAGTAAATATATCATTCATTTAACGAGCAACAAAGAAAAATATTCACAAACAGGAAATGGTAGTAACAAAAATTCCTATGGCCAAAATGCAGATTGTGTCGTGTATCCTTGTCCTTAGCCAATGGGGACCCAAAACTCTCAAAAGCCGTTAACTTTATCTCTCTAGATTTTCAAAAAAGGCTGATGGGATTCCATACCACATCTCATCTCCAAAGTGCTCAACTCCCTTGCCACACTGCACAAATCAACTGTATTCGAAGGGCAACAAAAGCAAAAGACCAAATGGTTAGCTCCCTTTTACCGGGAAGAAGCATCTGACTCACTGATCCATCTTGATTTTTCCTATGTAGAACCTATCAACCAAGTTTTACCATGTCTCATCCAGTTGTCAATATCTAAGATATCCCCCAGGTAGCATCCAATTCAAAAAGGAGATTGCGTTGGGGGGGGGGGAATATTTCAATTTCCATGCCTTGTGTTTCCTTATTATATAGGAGGAGGACATCTTATTCAGACTTATCACTAAAAGCCCCTTACAAGACAACTTCAAGCAGCCTACTTCCCCCAAAAAACCAACCAACCATAAATTCATCTTGGCCTCCTTTGAGTAAGAACTATCACTAACCAATGCATCTTTATTGAGGCGAATGAGAGGAAGTGACAGAAATCAAGTTTAGTTATGAATCTAGACACAAGATATTAAATAAGATTGTCCAATTCTAGTTCATTATCCAAGACATGATATATGACATTACCAACTTCAAGTACTTGTACATTCCCCTGTCAAGCTTCTTATACATTCCCCTGCAATGAAGACAGAAACACAATGTTTGACAGTATCAAATGTCTGAATTCCTAATTGTTTCTCCCATGGTTATCAAATTCGTGGCCATACCTTGTGGTTTGGTATTTAGTACACAGACCAGTTTCATTTCATATAAGTGATTTGAATAGAGAGTCACATGCAATATGTGACTTGGCAGTACAAAATATGCATGTGGTCTGGAAATTCTGGTAACCATTTAGCCCCATCTCTAGAAAATGGAGGGAAAGTTACCCTGAAGAGGAACTCCAAAGGACAATCAGCACTTGCATACAAGTGGGAGATCAGAGGACTACGAAGAGTCTTTGAAAATGTCCGGGACTACGAAGTTTCTAGAAAATGCACACGCATAACTTTTTACACAATATTGCTTCAGCAAAAAGACAAGCAGAGTCAGGAAGCCCATTTACACAGATAGTCATACAGCATTTTTAAAAAGGCAATCCTATGATGTGGTCCTTATGGAAGCAGGCATAGCAGCTGATTTTGTTGAAAAAGGTGAGATCATGAAGCCCAATGGCAACTTGTGGCGAGAAGATCCAACATTTCAGCTTGAGAGACACCTTTCTAGGTACATGAAGGATAGGTAATTAGTCAAACAACCAGTGGAGTATGAATGAACTTCTAAGCCCTATGACTTATGCAAGAAGTGAGGTCGTACCAAAGATGCATAGGTCTACCAAGCCATGAAGGCCAAAGAATGCTGCTGCAGATAAAAGAAAAATGAGATCAAATCTGGTTTTCAGAAAGGAATAACCAATGCAGAGAAAAACACTGACGTGTTTGCCAAAGAAGAATGGTGAATGGGAAGTTCCTAAATGAAGTACAAAGCATGTGGCAATTGCTTATAATAAAGCTGTTTTTGGTGTTGCCTCTGATACCAAAATAACCAGTCCAAACTAGTTTCTGGTCTTTGAGGAAGTGGATGATAAAGATGCAGAAGCATTTCAGTTTAATCTGGGGCCTGGGGCCCTATGATTTCAATGAAATAGAATGTTAGAGGCCTAAATCAAGGCCATAAACAACATGAAATAAAATCTTTTTTTTCCAAAAAAACTCAAGCCTGGCCTGATTTGTCTCATTAAAAAAGAAAAAAGCCAAGAAGTTCAAAGAAATTGTATATAATATCACTTCTTGATGGAGGCATGTAAACAATCATTACCATGCCATTAATGACAGGATTTTGCTTCTCTGGAACCCAATGGCTCTGCCAATAACTCATAAGACAAGCCCAGATCAAACTATTCATAATGATATGAATAACACTCCGGGTAAGATTGCTTGTGTTTTGATGTTTGTTTATGGGAATATAACAGCTGATGCTACAAAAAGCCATGGCTAGTCGCAGGGAACTTTAATGCTACCCTTGCAAATAAGAAAGATGGAGCTATGGGAATGAACTATGAAAAGTCAGTATATGCATCAACTACAAAAAGCTATGGGACTTAATGTCTACTATGATTTTCTGCAATGTGTGAACTAAGAAAATCTAGTACATATAGAGTGTGAAGGCTAGTTTTTCAGTCGGTCAAATAGACAAGCTTGAACACAGAGTAAGTTGCAAGATAGACGGTCATGTGAAACCCTTAATTGATTTGAATTACGATGCTGTGGGAGCAGAATTCTTAGAACCAGGGATCTCAGAACACTCCCCTACTGTCACCTTCTATAGCCCTCAAAATCCAGGCAAGTATGTTTGCAAGTTCCACAATATGCGAACCTTCCATTAGGCCAGCCTTGTTACTGTTGCTACTGGCCAGAACAAAAGCTTCATGGGCACAAGAATGTACTGCCTTAAGCAGAAGCTGAAAGCTTGCAAGAAAAGATCTGAGATGTTCAATAAGAGGTTATTTTAGCCATCTTACAAAGAGTAATAGAAACAACAGAGGCAGTGATAGATGCCCAAAAGGAACTAGCAAGTAATACAACACAAGAGCCCATTGACTAGAAGAAAGCAGTTTTTGATGGAGCTCAGGAATGTTAGCTTGACAGAGGAATCCTTCTTTAGGCAAAAGGCAAAAGCTGATTGGATTCAACTGGGAGACAACTAGACAGAATAATCCTTTTCTTTGGTGTAAGCAAGAAGGAAGCACAACAAGATAAATGCTATCTATGGTTTCCGGGGAAAAGCTAACTGGAGAAGAGGAAATCTGTGATCCAATTCTGTAATAGTACAGTGATTTCCTTGGGAAAACATTGTCAATATGGTTTAGCAGAACAGGACATTACATTGCTCTCTCAACCTGTTACTCCTGTGGAAGTGAGGACAATGCTTGATATCCAAGGCACGTGAGCCTGATGGTTTCTCCTCCTGTTTTTTTCAAAAAAGCTTCGAGTGTGGATGATGAGGTGATAAGTGCTATCTTAGACTTCTTCAAAACAGGCAAGCTGGAGTTGAATGCAGCTAGAACACATCTTGTCCCAAAGGTTTAAAATCCTATGACTGCAGTTGATTATAGTAAAACCTTCTGTTGTATGTCCATCTACAAAGTCAGATCTAAGATCATGGCTGAAATGCTGAAGCTGGTCATTAATAAATAACTCTCTTACCCAAGAAGCCTTTAATAGGGCAGATCTATTGGAGATAATATCCTCTTTTGTCATCATGGCTCAGAGAGAGACGCTCTATTTCCAAGGTTCTTGATTAAAACGGACCTAAAAAAAGCCTATGATTCAATGTCATGGCAATTTGTTGCTGCACCATTAGAAGCTATGTAATTCCCTGAGAGCTAAAAAGCAACGGCGATGACATGCCTCACTACTTCTAAATTCTCAATGATGATAAATAGAACATTTCATGGTTATTGTAATGGCATAAAGATCTCAAAAAGGGAAATCCAAGATCTCCATACGTTTCCTGCTTGGTGACAGAGTACATGTCCAAAATTATATCAACACTCAAGATAAAGAACTCCCACTACCACCCCAAGTGCAAAAAGCGTCATATAGCACACTTGGGTTATGCAGATAATTTCCCGCTGACGTGAAGGAGATGTGAGATCAATTAAGGATTTGCTTGCTTACTATGAGAAATTTTCATCAGCTACTAGGCTTTAAGTAAACTCAGCTAAAAAAGGGAATGGTGGTCTATAAAAGGAAACCAAAGATCAGACAAAGCAAGCAGTAAAATTCGAGGATCAAATCCCACTAGTAGCTTTCCGAATTTCAGCTTAAAATTGTCAACCACTCGTCACCAAAATGATGAATCAAGTGCAGCCCTGGCTACATGTTTTGAAGATACTCAGGAAGGCCACAGTTGTTACAGGCAGTATCATTTGTCATCCAAATGTACTGATCACAACTTTTCCTTTTGCCTTCAGAGGTAATCTATGAACTGGAATCCATTTGTAGTGCTTTTTTGGTCACAGACAGCATTGCATAAGCACAAAGCCCTAGTAGATTGGAAGGATGTCTTCCTACCAAACAAAGAAGGGGGTTCAGTCATCACAGATCTAGTTTTAGGAAACACATATGCTTTCTCTAAGTAGTTTTGGAACATTGCCAGAAAAGCTTATTCCATATGTGTGCAATGGGTACCAAACTACCATCTTAAAGGAAGACAGAAGACTCCTATGCGATATGCAATGAACACAAGGAGGATTGTGACTATTAAACATGAATCTAGATGTAAGTCATTTGCACAGCCAGCTTACACAAGCAAAGGAGACCGAGCAATATGAATGCTACCCCAAAATTTTCAATAGCTGCTGCTAATGATTTTCAAGAAAGAAATCTAACAGAGCAACATAATGCCAATTTGAGTGGAACAGAGGCAATCTACCTAGAACTGCTTTTATCTACATTGCTTATGCAGGATAGGCTTCAACCAAAGTTAAATGCAGAGGAAAACCCAAATGAGGATTCATGCAGCTTATGCAGTGCTGCAACAGCGACTACAGATCATATATTCTTAGAATAAGAGTTCTCCAAACAAGCTTTATCCCCCATCCTCTAGAAAGATAATCTCAAATGCAGACATTACAGTCGTAATTGCTTGAAGACTTGGTCCTAAAGGGGGCAAAAAGAAACTCCAAAACTGCTCAGCTGAGAAAAGCCTTCATCACAGCAGCCATATACTATCTGTGGCAGGAAAGAAAAAAAATCCAAGAAAAACAGCAGACAAGCTGAAGATATTGCCAGAAGTAATTACTTGGGAAGACTGATTGAAAGGTCTGAGCTTGTTTTTGTGTAGGTAAAGCCTCTCCTTGAGGTTCCCCAGGATGCCTAGGGCGATTTTGTTTGTTGTCTCCATCCCAAGCTCTCTTGGAAATAGTTTATACATGTTTATAGTATAGCAATACAAGCGTTCTCACTTGTCTATCAAAAAAAAAAAAAAAAGATTGCTACAGCAAATTCAGCAATACACCCATCATTTTGTGCCATATTGAGGTTAGGCTGGTTATGCTGCTGTACTCAGCTTGGTGAAATCAGAGACTAATATAATCAAACCTGGGTTAGCTGCCTAACATGCTGATTACAGTTATATATTAGTTTAATGTCAAACAAATAAAAAACAGAATACTAAACAATAATCTGCACTTACCGATCCTTCAGCACTGTCAATGCCAACATAATATCCAATCTTTGCCTTGTCCCATTTTATAAGGTCACCACCCTAATATATGCCAGGTAAAAAAAGTAAAACAATGAGAATTTTTATTGGAAATATTTGAATTGTATACTCATTGAAAACAAGGAGCCTAAAACACCTTCCCACAAGCAAGATCAAGCACAGCATCTCCTCGGCAACCATAAAGATGAATTAGGACACTTTTTATCTGCCCACAACATAATAAAACAACTCAATTACATAAAGGAGGACTTAATTTAGCAAATAGGAAAGGTCCATAAGATTTGAAATGATACCCAATTGTTAAGTTTCTTCAAGTGAATAATTGGACTTGCTTCACGCTCTTCCAATGTCTGGTTAGTTCTTGCACTGTAATGATCCGCCACTTTCCGAGCAAAAATTTTCGTGCTCTCATCCTCCAAAAAATGTGCATCGCCTTAATGCATATTACAAGACCATATTATACTTCAAACAAGATACAATGATCCTTTAAGAATTGTACAGCTCATGTATTAGCACAACATGCCAACTGTATTGAATATTATGATTTTGGCTGGTTCCTTGGGAATGTGCTCACTTCTAATCATCCGAACAAACGAAATTACAGATTATTGCTTTCACCGCCGCCCCTCTCACTCCCCCCTCCCCAACGAAAGTCAAAAAGAAAATCATTGATACAATGTTTGGTTGGAATAATTTGAATGGAGAAATAAGAAGACCCCACTATTCTCCCACTTTCAGTGCTTGGAAAAAATACTCACCTTATTCCTCCATTAATTAAGCTTTAGTACGAGAAAATTGAAGAATAAAGAGAAATAAAAAGAGAGAGAGAGAGATGGAACTTTCGAGGTTAGATTTTTTATATTGTGAAGATGCTAATCGGATAAAAATCAAGGAAAAACTGCAGCGAATACAACCAATAATCTCAGGCGAATTACTCATTGCAAACACGAATTTTTAATTACCCAAACAGATAATAAACGCCCTAATACAAAAACCAGTAAAAGAACTTTTTTTCAAATTAACCAAAAATCATCGAGACCGATGAAGTAAACCTGTATCATAGTAATTACACGAGCCACTATGGATATTACCTTCGGGATTATATTTGAGTTTAGATTGAGGAGGCCCGGAAGAGGTAGACGGAGATTCTGGATAGCCACGTTTCATGGGCAAAAAATTGAAACTTTAATAGGTATGCGGGTAGGATTCACAAAGATTGAAAGTGGGCAGTTTTGAGTTTCCTTGTTTTAAATAGGAAGGAGGATGAATGGAGGGAAGGGTTGACAAAATTACCGCAGTTTATTTTCTGGCTGCAGTCTTTCCGCTATGCCGGTTGTCTTAATTTGTTGGGGTTTTTTCTTACGAACAGGTTTGACTCGGAGGGTTTGGGGCATAAAAAGTGCTTACAACTGGAAAGGAGGGTGGTGTTCGGACAGCATTTTGGCCATTTCACGTCATTTTGTTGATCAATTTTGGAATTATATCGCAATACCTTAATTTCCAACCGAACGAAAAAAGGTTTGAAAGAAAACGAAGCATAGTTTATCCTGCAAACTGTGTTAAAATTATATTGTTCTTGAGTTAAATAGGTGTCATGCGTGATTACTATTGAATTTTTCTAATGTAAATTTGATTATGATTTGATTTGTGTTCCTTATATAGAATATTTATGTTGAGAAAAAATCAGCTTTGTTTTTTCTGTTTGTGCCATTTTTCACTACTTGTTTGGTCTTAGTTATGTTATAAAAATGGTCATAGATAGTTGAACTTTAATTAAATCATAAGAATCCAATTGGCCAGTATCAAATGAAGAGGAAAAAACTTAAGGCTGGTCAAATTTATATTGATTTAAGTTATTATAGTTTATTTTATCTTGATGATAAAAAATAATCTTATATTTATAAACATTTCTGTTGCGTCCGGTTGGCTTTGACCGCGCGAGAAATCGAGTGCGAGTGGATTTCTAAGTACGCGGACGGAAGAGCTGAAGCAACACAAAGTGAACGGGAGTTTAGTGAAGAGAAAAATACGGGGCGTTTTAACACTTCCGGTTTACGTGGAAACCCTTCGATTTGGGGAAGGGTGAAAAATCGCGGTGGTGGACGCAATCAAAAAAATCTCACTATGAAGAGAAGAGGAAATACAACAATGGCGGCAGGAAACTTAACGTCCTCGGTGTTTCTGGCAAATATAAATATAACTTCTTCTCTCTTCTCAGGAATTTTTGTTAAAAGTCACAGTTAGGAATATCCGAAAAATCAAAGGTCTTCTTTACCGCTTGAGTTGGGTATTTATAGAGAACGTGATGCCCTGCGAGGAAGGCGACACGTGGTGGCTGGCACGTCAAGATTGTCTGCCACCATCGCCACCACTATGGGGATGTTTGTGATAGGGACACATGTCGGTCTTCATGATACTGGTGAAATGACCGGGCGGATGGCTGGATACGGCGTGTCAAGAGCCGTTGGTTGCTTTCGAAGATGCTACCGAAGTGACATCGTGGCTATTTTGGTCTTTCTGGTGGTTCCCGTCCCAAATGGGTCTCAGGGTCCTTCCGGGCGGCCAAGCAAGTCGGAAGCAAGCCAGTTGTTTGAATTTGGTCGGGTTTATGGGTCTTTTAGGCCAGCCTTTTTACGCGACTTTTTGGACTTGCATCTGTGATTTTGGGCTCAGGGTTCCAGGACCCATCAATTTCTATCCCAAATTTATCATTTTTTACAAAGATAATATTCAAACATGTTGATAATAAGATTAGTAGCATGTCATTAATTGTACTTTTCTAATCGATCCAGAAAAGATTGGGCCACTTCTTCGGTGTCATCCATTTGCAGCTCTGCTAGTTGAATGGTGCTGGTCTAGGAGTTGCTAACAGCATTCTTTAAATTTTGTATTTCCCTTTCTTTTTTGTATTATTGAGGCATAGTGCATATTTTCAGTTGATATATATATTGTGATTTGTGAGGCATAATCCCTGTTTTCATTTGATTTTGTGGTGTTTATAAGAGGCAATGCCTGTTTTTTTCTTGTTAATTTCTTTGTAAATAACCTTATTTAATCAATTTCTCTTATTATTATTTTATTTTAGAAATGATTTCCATATCGTCCATTTTAATTTTCTCAATTTTATTTGATTATTTTTATTTTTGCTTTTATATTGTGTATATCACAAATAAAAAAATATTAATTATTTAATTTCATAGTACATAAAGATAATTAATGATTCAATATTCAAACATTACAGTTTATCAATCTTTTAAATTTCTAAGTTATTAATGAGCTAGTATTTCAATAATAAGACTTTAACTCCTTAAAAAACATGAAATATCCTCATTTTCCCGCAATGCCAGACATGTATATATAAACCCTATTTGCCCATTCTTCCCTTCCACTGTTTTTATTGGTTCTCAAGCTCTGTAATTCTTGTAGTGGTCTTTCTTCCCCACTGGCCATCTTACCAAGGCAAGCCACCAATGGACGATGGGGCAGTAGCCACGTGGCATATTGTGGTTGGCTGTGAGGGTGAGGGAGAGTTTATCTGTTGCCATCTAAGAGGCTTTGCTGCAAATCCTATATTTCTTTTATTGAATGTGATCGGGTATAGTCCAAGGTGAATTGGTTCATTACAAATTTAGATTAATATCCAAAATTTCAATGGCCTAGATGAAAATGTCATAAGACCAATCCAAACAGTCGAATGATAAATTTTGAAGGTATTAATTAAAAGGTTTAATTCGAACGATAAGTTATTAAAAAATTTAAAGATAATTACTAACTGATTGATGATTTAACCTAAAAAATGATTGAAATCGTCTTATCATCAATGTCCAAACAGTTACGTTATTAAATGGGGACAATAGTTATATAATAAAAATAATTTATTTTAATAGTTACATAAAAATGGTCCAAGACAGAGGTAATAAAAACAATAATTTTAAAAAACTAGCAAAATGGATAAAGGTTCTGACTATAAAAATAATTATTTCTAAATCAAATGGGAAATATCTGAAAAAGAAAAAGATACTTAATCATTCGAGTGAATAGAAAAGAGCAAAATCCTTTCAAGCCTACAATCATCCTAATCCACTTTCAATGCTCGTACTTATTTCTTTATCATCTTTCATCTGCTTAGAAAGATGACATATATTGAAGAGTGAACATTGTATATCTTTAACCTTTGATTAATCTATTGTCGTGTGTAGGATTTAAAGTTATAATGATAAACCCATCATCATTTGAACATCAAAGTGAGAGTTAGCGGTTCGCTTAATTCGTATATTAATCAAAATTCTCAAGACATATTATAATAAATAAAAAAATTATAAGAAGGTATAAATATATAATAAATTTTGACTTATTTGCTTAAGTTTTAAGGTCTTAATAACATTTAACATATATAAATAATTTTTATACACGTACAAGCCTACATATAATTGCATTTTATATATATTCACGCATACAGAATAGTGAGACATTATTTCTTAGTGATTCTAGATGATCTTCATCAATTTTAGTAGCGATATCAGATAAATATGATATAATAATTATATAAGTATCAGATTATTTATTGATAGTCTGTGTCATAAATTTTATATTTAAAAAATATTTTACGGAATAAATTCTTTATCTCCCCCATTTTTTTCGGAATAAGTCATTGGATAAACTCACATACAATGAAAAAATGTTGAGAAATATGTATAGGTTGAGTTAATAAAAAACTCCAAATGTGTTCTAACATGTAAAATGTTAAAATTCCTACGATCACCGTTCTAAACACAGTCCCTATCAATTCAAGACACAAAACAAAGCCCACCCAAATAAAAATGAATATTTCATTGTCTATTTGAAATCAAATATGGGCTTTGTGACCATCAAATAATGAAATTTGGGGTAGCTCGGCTTCTCATAGCTCTCGGAATAAGCTGAGGGCTTGAACTTTAATACATATTTATTGAGAGAACTATTTACACTTTCAATTACAGGCAAATTTGAAACACCTTTAACAAAAAAAATAAATAAATAATTTTAAAAAATTATTGTCAGTATCTTTTAAATATGAAACTATCATATTTATAAATGAAGAATGTATATTGCTATCTCAATTTCAGATCAAATATGGGTAGCTCTGTTTCCTACAATTACAGAGATAAATAAATAGTTTGAATTTTAATGTGTAATTATTGATAAAAGTATTTATATTAGATTATAGATAGTTTTATAAAGTCTTTAACAAAATAATAAATAGTCAAATCTGAAAGATTTATTATCAACTTTGTCTACATATAAAAATATCATATTAAAAAAAGTTATATTGGCACCTTAATTCTAGGTTGCATATATTTCTAAAACATCTCTAACATTATTATTTTGATTTCAAGGCTTAAATAGAAATCTCTTTGGCAAATATGTATCTAAAATCAAAGCAATACTATTTATATATCAAATTATATATTATTTATATCAAAATTATTATCTTTAATGTGAAGGAATAGAAATAAGAGAGCAAAAAATTTAGACAATATAGAATTTATATTTATTTTTAATAATATTGGTATAAATGGATGAACAATAATTTTGATAAAAATAAATATGCAATTTAATATACAAATGATATTTCAAGGGTTGGCAAACAACTCGCAGTCCAGTGACAATCAACCGCACATAGTTTTCGTTCGTAAACTTCATCTTCCCCTGATTTCCTTCAAGTTTGAGCGTAGAACTTTCTGTTTCAGCACCGTGAAGTGTCAGCTTTCTATTCCTTCAATCAATAAACAAATCACTGTGTTTCTCCTTTCTTCAGTGTTTGTTCAACATTTCTTCTTCTGTACGTTTTCTGTGTTCGATCTACTATTCTGTCTGCGTGTGGAGATGATTATCAAATCTAAGGAAACTTTTGAACCAATTAACAGAACTCTTTGGAATCCTTGTAAGATTATTTTCGTAGTCGACATAGTATAATCCGAATCGGACTGTGTATCCGAAATTCCATTCCCAATTGTCAAGCAACGACCACACAAAGTATCCCCGCACGTTGCACTCATCCTCCCTGCATTTCAAATCCAGAAGAAAGCCTCAAATCAGGAGGAATTTTGAAGGGAGAAAACTTAGTTCTTTGATACCTTATAGCGGCAGAGAGGTTCGAGAGGTAATCCCTATGGAAACTGATCCTCCTGTCATCTTGCAACGCCTCATTCAAAGCTGTATGCCCCTTGTTTGGCTGATCCATGCCTGCCGCCGTACGTAAGCGTTTATATCTTATTCAAAAATCTTAACATTAAGGCATGGAATGAAATATGTGCATGGCCTAGTACCGATATTTTTTGATACATTCATAAAATTATAATACGTCATCATATCAATCATATATTTAAATACGTGATTTGATAAACCCAATCCAATTTTTCCCAATTTATTTTGTTCTATTCTAATGAAAAAATTATCCGATACTAATATAGCCATTGAGATTGATATTGATACCGATATTTTACTTCATGCATCGAAGGCTGTAATAGGTTGTGAATGTTGTCCAAATGTAGTAGCTTCTTTGCCAAAGTACTTTTATTCCAAATATCTATCATACTGCTTTACAAAATGATGAATGGATTGGCCTTGATCATAGATGAAAATATTATTATTAGTATCAAAAGGTACTTACATAGTGGATTTTTTTACAAAATAGGACAAAATAAACTACTGGGAAGCATCGTCCAATATTAGGTGTCTGAGTTGATATTTTGAATATTAGCACCACATATCACTAATTGGATAACATATTACAATTTTACAATAGTATCAAACAATTTCAATATTTGGGGACCAATATTGACCGATATTTTCTTTTACAGTTATGACTGGTGGTCAGATCCATGGTTAAGATCTAACTCTGAGGCTGAAAGCCTGAATTTTGTTACCATTTTCAGTAATGATGACTGGCGGATTCCCATAGTTTTCTTTCACATATGTTGCTAGCTTTCTGATTCCCCATGGGACAATTCGCAGCCACCCTGATGCAGCCTACAGAAAAATAAAAAGATGAGATCCCGAGCAAACACTGAGAACAAGGAAAGTTTAGAAACATTTCATGAATATTTCAAAACTAAAACAATGAAGCTTACTTTGTCTCCAATTGGCACTCCGGCCCTATTAGCTGAATACCAAGAACACGACATAACAATCATCAGTTTCTTAATTTATTCATTTCCGGAACTATCTAATTCTGTGTAGAAATTAGGTGTTGTTTTCTGGTATCTTACGTGTAGTAATGACAGCAGAATCAGATGAAGCATCCCGCAATATGAACTTCCTGATGCGGGTCCGGTCATTTCGGACGTATAATGTTGTGTAGTGATTAATGCCTACGAAATCCAATGAACCTGCTAGAAATTTGGCCACCTCAGTTGAAATCTCAGGTAGCCTGTTACGCACAAGTTTCTGCATTGATCCAGGATATTTCCCCAAGAGAAGAGGATCAAGGAACCTGATTCACTTTTTTTGTGTTATCAATTGTTGAAATTATTAATCAGAATTTCTTTCTCTACATGCCGATTGGTTAGAGTTTTGATGAGAAAATTACCATCCAAGTGAGAAGTCGATAGCTCTTTGGGCCGCCTCTTGATCCTCCTCACTGTTGGTTATGGGCTCATACCACTTAGCATCCAATGCAATTCCAATCATCCCTCCTTGTTTTTCCTAAAATCAAAATGTTAATCCTCCTTTTTTGTGGTAGAACAATTGCAGATGCTTTTTTTTTTTAAATTAAAGGGTAGCCCTGTGTATGAAGCTTCTATTTTGTGCAGGACTGGGAAGGTTGGGCTTACTTTGAGCCTATTGTATGCAATCTTACTTCACATTATGCAAGATATCCACCAGGTCACATTACAACAACACTATTATTATGCCAAGACACTTCTTCATCTATTTTGAATTGTGATGTGATTAGTACCTTGAATTTCTTTTGGTAGGTGTGATAGGCTGAGGCGTGGGATAAGAGGATATTGTGAGCTACCACATACGGCTCAATTGATGATTTCCCCTTCTTGCATATCAGATGACCTAGAATTGAACACCTCCCAGGAGCCTGGAGGCCGCTATCATAGCCTTGTAGGACAAAGCCATGAGGCTCGTTGAAAGTGATCCAATACTTGACTCTATCTCCAAACTTTTCGAAACATATTGAAGCATAATTCTCAAAATCCTTTCTGAAAATAAAATCAAACCTTATTAGCTTTGAGATCCGAATCTTGCATTTTTCAAAATTGTGATGGTAGTCTTTTTATAAAAAAATTTAAAAAGAAAAATGGTCACATTATTTGACTGCTCAGCCATCCTTCATATCTATCTTCAAGCATCTGTGGAAGATCCCAATGATACAAAGTTACATAGGGCTGGATTCCTGATTAGAAACAACAGTTCTCTGTTGAATAATTTAAATTTTGATAAAATCATATATTTAGTTATGAAAATTTCATTCATTTGCATACCTTTCACTAGCAAAGCGTCAATGAGATTGTTGTAGTGGGCTATTCCTTCTGGGTTTGGTTCTCCTGTTCCATCTGTAAATCCAAAATCAACAATTCCTCTGTTTTTCATTGTGAAAAGTGTTGGGGTCACTCCCTTTGTGGGAATGTGGCCGCGGACTTATGTGCGGATGTGGTCTATGGACTTATGCGCTTATATTGTCCACGGACTTGTGAGCAAGTTGTGTGTGAATTCTGAAAATGGATGTGGATATTATGTAATGTTCGAGAACCTTCTGCTGTTGGAGCCGAGGTCCATAGGCAATTCCTGGAGGCATATTTTGGAGGCCCGAGGACTTGAAGACAGAAAACACACGTGAAAGCTAACTCAAAAGATCCTCTGAGTATGCAAGATCTGTGGAAATATGTGTGCAGTTTTTACAGAGTAGTGGGCCATTTCTACTTGGTATGATAATCTGCAGAATTGCAGGTTATCAATCGGCTACCTATACATGTGTCATCCATGTTGGCATGACCATCACTCTCATAGCCAGTATACATATATATGTGTGTGTAAGGGCAAAAAAAAAAAAAAAAGTGAGTGAGAAAAGAGTGAAGTGTAATAGAAAGAGTTGAGTGTGTGTATTCTCAAGACTCTGTTCTTCTTCTTCTTATTATTCTTCGGCTCTTAGGGCTTGTGTAGCCGGCGGTTTCTGTAACCAGCTCTTATACATTGTGGATTGTTTGAGGACGAAAGTCCCGTAATTTTTCCCTTAGTTTAGAATAGTTTTTCACGTAAAATATTTGATATTCTTTTTTCTTCTTCTAATTTACGTTGCTGTGCGTGTGTGCGCGATCCTGTGCCTTTTGTTGTCCGACCGCCAATTTGGACGCCAACAAAAAGTACTTGTTATAAGCCATAAATTAAACAGTAAGATTCTGCGAAAAAGCAAATTTTTTTACTTGGGAAAATTCTGCTCCATGAAATTGAGAATCTGTAGGCATCCACTCCCAAATCCTTCATCAAGTCTATGTCATCCTATAAATTTCAGCACTCAACTTTGGTTGGTAAGTAATAAAAGTCTAGCTTTTTATTTTAAAAAAATAAAAATAAAAAATGTTGGTGGCAAGTTAACACTGTCTTCATCATTATTATTATTTATTTGCATCACTAATTTATATAATAGTTATTGGTTCCTAATTATGTGTCTTATCCTCATAATTCCTGTATTGTATTATCTTGCCCACATAGGGTCAGAGTTTGGCGTGAAGTTCTCTATTCATAGTTTTTTTCTTGGACAAAACAATGTGTTATTATAATCATTGTATTTTTATGAACTTCCTTTCATGTCCAAAACATTGAAAATTTAATTCTAATCAACTAAAATTTAAGTTTATAATCCACCTTAAACCGATGGTATTGATCGACAGCAATATCTGCATTGCTGAAATCCACAATCCGGCCTGATAACAAAATAAAGCCGGTTAGAGTTTCTTCGTATTCATCAAAAAAGAACTTCCATTAGAGAATATAGAATTTCTAACCGTATTGCCTTGTGAAAGTATCCCATATACTGGATCCCTTGTTTCCTTCTCTGGCTGCTCCTTCAAACTTCAATCAAAAGGAAAGAGAAGAAGGTAACAAAGTCACTGATTGTTGAACTACTCTGCTTTTAACAGGGTTAAGATTTGAATGTTTTCGAGTACCTGATAAGCAGAGGAAGCAGTCCCGAATACAAACCCGCCAGGAAAATCATATCTGCTGATCGATTCTGATCTCAGCAAGAAGAATTGTGTAAGCAGAGATAGAATGATAAGACTAATTGCCATGTTGAAGCTTTTGGGAAAAGTGCTAATGGAGAGCTCTCTGTGTAAAATCAAGCTAATTAAGGAGTAGAAGATACTTAATAGTGAAGGGGAAGAAAGTATAGTTGATTTAAGAAATGGGCAACAGCGACCAGTTTCTTCATCCAAGGAGTGGCTGCTTCTGTAAAAGTTTAGCTGCCCTTTGAGTGCACGTCAGAAATAACCTGGATTACAGGGGAGATTTTCTCTTCTTTGTTTATTCCCGTTCAACGAGAAAAAAGAGGAAAAATAGAAAGAATGAGGAATTGCAGTAACGTCTTACGGGAAGGACTGAGAGGAGAGAAAGAGATGGCTAAGGTATCATGATAAATGCTGTAAATCCTCAAGAATCATGTTTTATTCTTCCTTCTTTATTAGAAAGGTAGAGAAGAAAGAGATGACTCAGAGCAAGAACTCTGTAGGCAGAAGTTTTCTGATGAAACAGTCTCTTCTTTTACGAGTATAAGAAAGTTGGAGAAGAATCTGACTCGTATTATGCTGAGTTTTTGGCAACTTCAATCCTACGTCTCGAAATTTGTTCTTGTTGTCTCTGAAATTTGACCATAAAAACATGGGAATTTGTTCCATCAAATTGAAGCATTAAAGCTTTGTTGCGGTAGGTAAATTGTGCTTTCTCTTTACTGTCGTCAAGAGTCTGGATCATGTGAAACCAGTGTTTTGGGCTGGGGAAAGAGAGAAGTTTCTCTTATTAGAAAGCATTTAAAATCATAGCATTTCATCAAGCTTAGAGAATTGAGGTTCTTTGTGTTGTTAGAATTATTTTATATGATATGATATATATTTAATAATTAATTAAAATAATTAAATATTATAACCCTAAATAGTTATATTATATTTTATTAAAAAAATTATTTTCTTCATTTAAAAATTATTTCCTTTATCTTTAATAAAAAGAATAATATTTATATAATTAAAAAATTATTCACCTCTCTTCCTTATAATTGATAGAATTATCTCTCATTTGTGTGTGGGTTTAATGGATAGTTCTTTGTTGGATTATTAAAGGGGCACTTTTGTTGAGTTGAATTAAGGGAGTTCTAACTTTTCAATCAATTTGGTTTTAAGCCATGGTCTAGGAAAGACGGTAGTAAATCATAAGCTATTGCGCAAAAGAATTATAAAATTCTCAAGAAGGAGATATAAAGATAAAGTGAGAGAACTAATTTTAAGTTTATTGATAAAAAAACACTAGGTATATATTTATATATATTGTTAACATTCAATTACGTATTATTGAATTATAAAATAACATTGATGAGTCTCTAATATTCGAATTATTAAACGAATTAGGAAGCTGCTTTGTATAGGTGTCCAATCGGTAATGGGTCTACTATTTATTACTCAAAATCAGATCCTATATATTATAATAAAATAAACAAGATGTAAGAAAAATATATGATTTAATTTTTAATATATCATTCGACGTTTAAATTAGTAATTTTCACTTGGATAAGAAAAATGCGAAGAGATGAGAGTGAGAGTGCAAGTAGATGGAGATTGAGTATTTTTTTTATTGGAGAGCTGTATTCCATAGAAAATGCTTGGTTAGGAGAGTGGTTTTGAAAGTGATATACTCCTATGGGTGAGTGTTTGACTTTATAATCGGTCTAACTTTTTCTTTTGTCTTCTTATTTCCCTATTCTATGGAGGAGATATTATATTTATAGTGAGGGGTGCCACTTGGTTGGCAGACCCTTGAATTAATGTTTGGGTGTTACGCCACTTCAATTATGAGGGACGTTACTTGTACATGTAACTATCGCCTTTAATTAATGGTTTGAATGTATGGTTTTTGAGCGTTGGATTGGTATAATAACTACTTATAATGATTTATTGATTATCCATTATTGCTTTTTCAATACTAGGTGGTTCGGGTCGCATCTCTTGGATCAACCATCGTGTCCTTTGTTTCATGGGCTCAAAGGGTTTTCAGCTGGGTCATCGCTACTCAAGTCTTTCTTCCTTCCGTACATTGGATTTGAGTCGACTCAAATATTGTCGTACCCATCACTAGCCCCCAATACTAGGAGATTTAAATTTTCAACTCCAGCATATTCACGATAGGACATCAGTTGTAGACTTTCCACGCGTGCTTCTTTCCAAAATATTTTACGAATTCGGTGTCCTATTTTGGTAGGATTTGATTATCTGCCATCAATGTTGGGATGTGTGATCTTCTCAGATTAAATGTCCATTGATCATCCCTCTTGGTTATAAATGGTGGAGTTCTTTGTGCTTTACATCACGAAACGTCTTTTGCTCACTGAGTGGTATAACTATTAAGAGCTAACATGGAGCCTTCACAACCACAAGTCGGAGCAGATAGGACCTTTCATCCAATATTTGAAGTTGAGATTCGAAGATGTGTTTGAAATTTGTCTTAATTACCCTCTTTTATGTGGGAATTCGTCTTGATTTTTCTCTTTTACGTTCTTACCAAAACTTGGCCTCCATCGATACAACAGGTTCTACAATGACAATGCTTCAATTGTCACGACTTGCGTGTTTATGGTAGGTTTTGCAGATGGTTTGTGCTCCATTTTCAATTAGATACGGACAGCCCTGAGAGTTCTGCTCATATATCTTTCTGAGAAGGGAGTTTTTGTAGCTGCATTCTCGTTTAGGAAATGTCTAGTTCTAAAATGGCAGCTACTTTTTCTCTTTGGGAAAAGCTTTTCTTCTTTTTGCATCCATTTTAGGGTTGATCTACATGTTGCATCGGTGCTCTTTATCTCGCTGGTCCTCCTAGAGGTGATTGAGACATATGTTCTTGGGTTGGTTGGACTACTCTAGCTGGAATGCCACCTTATGTATTATTTATCTCATTTTGAATTATATCTTTACGGTTATAAACTTGTACGTTGTAAAAGAATTAATAATGAATGAAACTACATGAATATTTTTGCTTTATTTAATGACTCCAATATTCTTGTATGCTTTGAATAGTTAAAGTGTTGGAATTTTTTTTTCCTGTATAATTTCTGACAATCTGATAACTCAAACTATTGATAATTCGATTTTTTGACAATCTGACTTATAATAATATATTTCGAACGCTCATTTAAGTATTTGTGATTTAATTGAATTAGTCTCGAGTGCGTCAGGGTCACCGGTCACCAGTTTGCTGTCTTGGAAAGTGATGTGTTAGAGTATCATAACCTATGTTGTGCTAGAGATTCGTCGATATGAGCGTTAGAGCCGCCAGCTATCTACCTGCTATGTTGGGAGGTGTGACATCACGGCCCGACATGGTTCTGACACTCTCGGGATGGGCACGTATCTCAACCATTATGGGGACGCACTTCTTTAGTACCTTTAAACGGCGCTGTTTCTGAACTAAAATTTTGGTTATTTAAATTTTGACCCTCTGCCACTTCAATACTTTTTCATTTCTCTCATTATTTTGCCTTAGCTTGCTCTTTCTTCTCACTTTCATGGCTTTTGGAGCAACTTTTCAAGTTATCACTACAATCCAATCTATTATCACTTGCAATGATGTAGACACTATGTATAAGAAGTATAATATTCCCACTTATGTTCCATACATAATGCCTGAGGTTGATGATAAAGTATGTACTCGTTGGCTTGGCTTCATTACTATCTATGAGGCCCATTTGAAGGAAGAATTTTATATTCCCTTTGCGAAAGAGCTATATGAGATTTTAGAGGCTCTTGAGATTCCAATGGCGTGCCTCCATTCTAACACTCTTAGATACTTAATCTCTTTATGTGTTTTCTTTCACTATTATAAGCTTATCTTAGATGCCCGGGCTATTAAGGTAGTCTTTTGGGTTAACTATGATATTGACTGGATTTCTTTTATCCCCACAAGAAATATAAAATAAGTAGAGGTAACCCTGATTCAAGAAAGGGTTGGAAGGATTGATTCTTTTAAATTGCGGTCCCTTCCGAATGGTCTCTCTCCAATTTTTGGGGTAGAGTCAATTCTGTCTACTCTGGAGATGTCCAAGAGAGAGGAGTGCATGTCTCAGCCACTGACAAAGCTTATTGAAAAGAATGCTGTCATTCTCCGAATGACGGGTACTTGGTTAACCCAAAAAGTATTTGCCGATGCTAAGTGGGAGTTAGAACAAAAGGGGAGGAAGTGTCTGTCATGCCTTTTTGCTATCCTAAGATGAAACCGAGAAATCTTTTTATTTGGGACTCTCCTAGAAGGACAATTGGCAAGGCAATCCCTTCCTCATCTTCCTCGTTTGATTTCAAGCAAGTTGTCGATGAGACCTGTGAAGAGATGATCACAACACATGCTGGCGAGTCATCGTGGAGGCCAGGTTTCATTCATTCTTCTCTAGCTTGCCCAATTTTTGAAAAGGCGATCGGATTCATTAAGGGTGGGAGCCTCTAGTGTCTTTAACTCTAAGAATAAATGACCCTATGGCTGGCAGATTGAGTGAGCTGATGATGCTCCATTTGTGGCCGAGAATGGGGTCTCAGTTTTGGTTAACTCGTCGCTTGATACGCCCGTCTCAATGCCTCCTACCGTTTTTGTTGAGGAGCATGCTAATAACGATCACACGACTAAAAAATTCAATGATAATAATTCGGAGGCCATGACTACAGAGGAGGTGTCTCACTCTAAGGCTTTGGCATATGAGTTTTATGAGGTTTTGGGTGTTTCTCTTTCACCTCCTAGATTTGAGGTCTCTCTCTATCATCATGTGTTGCCTCTATCGTAGAGGTCTCCATCCTTATCTAGGCCCGAGGCTTCTCCCGAATCATCTTTTCAAGAGAGACCAATTCCTATCGAGGTACCGCTTGCCGACTCCCTCATCTTGTGATCATTCTTTTTATTGTCATCGTTACATGTGACTGACCATTTTGCTTTGCAGTCACAGGAATTGATTCGTTTTATTACAAATGGGTTGTACCAAAGAGATGCTGAAATTTCCTGCTTGCCTAGTCGTTCACCGATTCTACGGTTCTTAGGGAGATGTAAATCTGTGTTGATGTTGCCATTGCCAAGGCTCAACAGCATTGAGATCGGGTCGATTTTCTCAACCGAGAGTTATTCAAGTGGCTGGTGAGATCTCGAGAACTCTTTAAAGAAAGATCCTTGGCCTTGGATTGAGTCGCTTCACTCAAGGATAAGCTCTAGGAAGTTGAGTAACAATTTGCCGATCTTTGTATCAAGTGCGCTTGACTCGAAGGAGAGCTGGGGATACGTCTCCATCCGGAAGATAGATGATGGATTCCAGGATAGTTTCCATAGCTGCAAGGAATCATGTCTTTGGTCACCCCGACTTTCCTCTAGGTTACTTTGATTCGAGAAATTTTAGAGCTCATTGTTGTTCTAATTTGACTAATTTCTCAGAAACTAGTGGGGAGCCATCGCCACAATCACCGGTGGGTCCCTAACTTTAGGATAGTTGTTATATTCAAGTGTAGGCAATCAATAATATCTTATAATCTCCCGATGGATGTTTCTAATCTCCTTATAAATATCGAATTCTCAATAAATCAGTTAGATCATTTTAATCATTGTCACTAATGTTTTTTTGATTATGTTGAATCTTTTTACTCAACATTCATTTTGTTTGTCGACTAAGCGTTGTTGCTATTATCGTAGGCCTTGGTTTGACGTACTTATTCGATTGTATTCATTCATGTGAGAGGACGTCATAGCACTCATATTGGGAAAGCCTCTTGGTGGCCGACTTGGTTTGATCCATAGTCATTAGGCTTTGACGGAGCCTAGACCGTCGACTGCACTTAGCTGATGGTGCTCATTCCTGCTAAAGAAAGTTGTCGCACTTGTGCATCGGGGTCTAATCCGCTGACCGTTGTCGATTGATGGTGCTCTTTCATGTGGAAAGATGACATTACACGCATGCTGAAAAGTCCCCTAAGTTTTCTTTTATTTTGATGACTTTAGGGAGGGTTAGGCTTTTGTTTACAAGCCCCTCGAGCCTTTGCATTCAACCTCGTTTCAATCTCTCGATTGTTTGAATCAAGATTTTGAGTTTAACCTCATTTGGGCTACTCGATTGTCTTGATCAAAATTTTAATCGTATTTTCAGCAAGCTAATTATAGGTGAAAATATTCACCTGACTTAGGATCAGTTTGAGCCATTTGATTTTATGCAAAGACACACAAGCATTCACATGAAAAATTAACACAATAAATAAATGACAGGTTATTAATTGAAATATGAGTACATCATACATGCAATTATATGCCATGTACAAAATTTACCTATATTCGGCGAAGGTTCATTGATAGTATTTCTTGAAGTAGATAGCATTCCATATCCTTGGGACCAATTTTTTATTTTGGGTGTGTAGTTTGTATGCAGCATTTTAAAAAATCGTTGAGATTAAGAATTATCCCTCCTAATTTGGAAACAATTTATTCCTATCGGCGATTTTACCTGTTACATCTATATTTCATAGAACTAGGTCCCCTATCTTAAATTGGCGACATTTCACCTTTTTGTTATAATATCAAGCGATTTGTTATTGATAAGCCGCTATGCGTAGCCTCGCTGTGTCTTGAGCTTCCTCGAACAAGTTGAAATACTCTCCGAGTTGTCGGGAGTTACTTTGTGAGTTGAAACTTTTTACTCGGAAGTTAGACAGATCGATTTCTATCAAGATAATCGCTTCAATTTCCTTAATACAAATTGCATGGTGTTTCTCTTGAAGGTTTTCTCAGTGTCGTCCAGTAGGACCAAGCACAGAGAGTAGTTCATCCACCCAAGAGCTCCTTGCGTCTTCTAATTTTATTTTCAACTCATGTAAAAGGGTATAATTTGTTACTTTTATCTACCCATTCACTTATAGATAAGTGACAGAAGTGTAAACCAGTTGAATTTTTGAACTCGTGTAGTATTTGGTGAATCTCTTGCTAGTGAATTGGATTTCGTTGTCGATCACTATGACCTCAAAAATCCTAAATCTGCATATGATAATTTGCCAAATGAACTCTATCATGTTCTATTTACCAGTGGAGAGATCTCTATCCATTTTGTAAAATAGTTGATACTAACTATGATGAATTTTCTTTATCCAGATGTAATAGGTAATGGGTCAAATATGTCAAATCCTACTGAGTGAATGGTCAGGGTGACTGCAGGGTTTGCGATTTTGTGTGTGGCTGATGAGGAACTTTTTTGTGGATCTGACAATTTTTATATTTTTTTACAAATTCCATGGCATCTTATTTCATTTTTGGCTAGTAATAACTCTATCTCATAACTTTGAATGCCAAGTTTTTGTTCTCTATATATGACTAGCAGATGCCAAGATGCACTTCGTTCAACATATTATCAGCTTCTTTTGACGTTAGACACCACATGTAAGGAATAGAGTACCCTTGGCAACATAGTCTCTCGTCCATGAGGATGTACCAGCCTTCTGTCTTTTTTATGCGCTTGACATCGTCCGAATTTTTCGGTAGAAAGCCCTCTTCTAAGTACTTTTTATACAAAGTCATCCAAGTATCACTATCTGATATTTGAAGTATCTCTTTTTTAAGGACTTCTATACTTGAGGATACAAGAACATCTCACATATCTCAGGTATATTGCTCAAGTTTACTGTCACTGCTGCTTTTGCCAACTGATCTACTTTCTAGTTGTCTTCTTTTGGGATGTAGAGAATTTTCACCTTATTGAATATCTCGGTTAGGCTCTTCACTCTAACAAGATATCTTACGAGTAATGGGATGGGCGCTTCAAAATTCTTAATGACTTGATTTTGAGCCGCTATGGACAAACAGGTTTCTTGTCGAACATTCCTTTGCTAGTCTGAGTCCGACTAATAAGGCCCTATATTCGACGACATTATTGGTGGTCGAATACATGAGTGTCATCAAATATTTAATCTTTGACCCATCTAGAATTCTCAAGACCACACCTACTCTATTTCTTGATTGGGATGAGGATCCGTCCACATGCAAGACCTTGGTTAGAGCCTTCTCTTAGTGACCGGTATCTTCACCTATATCAATATCATATGGAATTGGGGTTGTCATTTTAACATGAAATTTGCGAGGGTTTGACCTTTTATGGTTGATTGCGGTCAAAATTTTATGTCAAATTTTTTCAATTCAATGGTCCATTTGATCAATTGTTTGGACATGTTGGGTTCCTATAGAATCCTTTTAAGTGGTTGGTTTGTTAGGATGATGGTCTTGTAAACATAAAAGTACGGTCGTAAGTTCCTTGCAGAGTAGACCAACACTAGAGTGATTCTTTCGGCATGCGAGTTATGAGTCCTTGTGTCTATTAGGATTTTATTGATATAGTAGACCAGTCGTTGCACCTCAAATTCCTACCTGATTAAACCAAGCTTAGTGCTGTGTTGAATATTTTCTTTCGAAAAGGTCAATAGATAGGGATTGGCGAGGTATTCCTTCAATTCTTAGAAGACTTCCTAATAGTCTGCAATCCACTAGAAGCCTTTTACTTTCGTTCCTTTCATAACCTTGAAGTATGGAAGAGATTTCTCTACTGACTTTGCTAAGAAACAAGAGAGCACTGCAAGTTTCTTGGTTAGTTTCCGGACTTCTTTCACAATTCGAGGCGAGTCCATGTCTATGATGGCTTTTATCTTCTTGAAGGTTTGCATCAATTTTTGGTGAGACACGATAAAGCCAAGAAACTTTTGAACGTTACTCCAAACTTGAACTTGTCGAATTTACCTTCATCCGATTCGCTCAAAGAACCTCCAAAACTTCTCAAAGATCTCGAATATGGTTATCGGCTTTTATACTTTTGACGAGTATGTCTTCCATATTGCCTCCATATTTTGACCAATTTGCACATCAAATATTTTATTTGCAAGCCTCTAGTATGTAGGTCCCATATTTTTTAGACCGAAGGATATCATTTGTAACATGTCCCCTTGTTAATAATGAAGGAGGTGTATTATTTATCATTGAGATTCATCCAGATCTAGTTATAGTATAAACAGACAACCATAAAACTTAACAGCTTGTATCTAGATGCTTAGTCTACCCGCAAGTAGATTCTGGGTAATGAAAAATTATTATTTGGACTTGTTTTGTTCACATCGGTAAAATCGATGCACATCTATTATATTTCATTACTTTTCTTCACGAGAACTATATTTGACAACTAGTTCGAATATTAGACCTCCCTTATAAAGCATGCATTGAGTAACTTCCTAATTTTTTCTCTCATGGCAATTAGTTTCTCAATGAAATAATTCTTCCACATTTATCTGATGGGTTTATGACTAGGATTAATGCTCAACTTATGGACCATTATCTCGATCAAAATCCCTAACATGTCTGCGAGTATCCGTAGAAAAACATTTGAGTTTTGTCATAGAACGGTCATCAGCCTTTGATGCATGTGATCCGGTGGAGAGCTCCGATCTGCACACATTTCTTGAGCTCATTTGTATCTAAAGGGATCTGATCAATCAACTTATTAGATTAACCTTATTGTAGCATTACTTCATCCCGTATGTCAAAATCTTCAATCGGTTGATTTATAATCGCCTAATTAATCTAGGATAAGTAGCATATTAGACCGACAATTTGGTCACCTACGACATCTCCGACGCCACATGCTGTTATGAATTTCGTCTTAAGATGTGGGATCGACTTCACTGTTTTGAATGCAATTAAGTAGGGCTGTCCTAGAATATCATTGTAGATCAAAGGTAGGTCGACTATTAGGAATGTAAGCATAGGTGATGCTGCCTTTGGATATATTCCTAGTATAACTTCCAATTGAAGGTTATCTGGATCGAAACGGGTTCGTTATCATTTGCTCTCCTAGAGATTTGCTTTTGGTCTCTTAAGAATTTATTGAGGTACCCTTTTCAGATAAGGGTCTTAATTTCTTTCTATAAAGTCCAACAGTCCTTGGTACTATGACTTAGATATCGATGATAGAAATAATATTTTGATCGATCACCTCCTTCTAGGATCTTGGGCTACTTGGGCCACTTCAAGAACTTCTCATTCCGAATCTGTGTGAGGATGTTTGTTTGAGTGTCGTTAAATGGAGTCATGTTCAAAGGCTTAAACTCTCTTGGGGCACCTAACTCTGTTCTCGGTTGTTTCTTGGGATCTTAAGTGGTGGAACTGTCTCCATTCCTCTTCTTTCCACTTGTTGATCCCAGATGGTGGTCTATGTGCCCTAACCTCTTCATTTCGTTGGCCTCTTTGGCGGCAATGTACGTGCGAGTGATAGTCTCCATCTTAAGAAAGGTCTTGGACTCTTGTTGGACCAAGTATTTGAAGAAGTCATCTGAGTGCATGGTCACCATGGAGTTTAACTTCACCTCATCGGTTAGTTATGATATCTTTCTGGTCTCTACGTGAACCGGGTCAAGAACTCTTTCAGACTTTTGTTTATCCCTTGTTGGATATGAATAAGGTGTTATGACTACTTTTCCTCCCTTCGGTGGGAGATGAACTATGACAGAAAGTTCTCCGCAAGTTCTTGAAATGTTTTGATCGAATTTGACTATAATAGATAAAATCAAAATCCGAGCATCTTCTTTGAAGGTCAAAGGGAAGAAAAAAAACACAAAACTACGTCATCTAGGCCTTAGAATCCCAATAGAGTTGGAAGTGATCCAAATGGTCCACAAGATCGAAACTTCTTCATAAAGCTCCAAGGTCGGTATTTTGAATTTGCGAGGGAGTTGCTGCATCATGATCTCCCTCATGAACGATTATCTTCTTAGGTTGACCGAGTGTCTATATGTGCTTCCTCTGAACAACTGGTATTAAATCTTTCGAATTCTTTCCTCCCCCGAAAAGTGGACGCAATTTTCTTGGCATTGAGGAAGGTCCTCAATTTCAAGTGGTCTGGGGATACATGTTGGATCGACTAGCTAAGGGTCCTCCTCAGTTGGGTGTTGCATGAAGCTTCTTAGGTTGAGGGCCTCTAGTAGTCTTGGGAACGGTATAGATTCCATCATTCTAGGCTTTATCCGCGCCTTTCAGACTTAATCGGCCTTCCAATCGGGTCTCGGCGCTGTCACTCGAGGCTTGGCCTCGAGGTCGTCAAGCCGTTGAATCATCTTCTTGGTGGGTTGCTTTTTCCTTTTGTTCCTCTTCTTAAACACTGAAATTTGGGAGTTGGAGGAAGGAGTACCCAATGGTTGTCCCTTCAGTTGAGTATAGATGATCTTGAGCAATTTAGACATCGTATCTACTCAAGCCACTAGTGTCTCCACATTTATATTTGTGGTCGGACGCGCATCTTCATGACTACCCACTGTTGGGTTGTCGCCCATATGAGACGGCGGCTCTGGTTGGTGCACTTGTTTGAGCCCTAGTGTTTACCATGTCCATTTCTCACTTAATTGTTGTGTGGTTTGATTTTTATTGTTTTTATAGATGGCGCAAATGATGCGTCTTTAAGATTTTGATTATTAAACAAATTATGGAGCCGCTTTGCATGGGTATCCAATTGGTAATGGTCCGACTTTTATTATTTAAAATCTGGATCCTACACACCATAATAAAATAAATAAGAGATAAAAAGAATACGAGAACTCATTCCTCGATGTATCCTCTAAGATTTAAGTTAGTAATCTTTATATTCGGATAAAAAATATGCAAAGAGATGAGAGTAAGAATGCAAGTGGATAGGGATTGAGTATTTTTGTTTGGATGTATGTGCTGCTTAGAAAGCGCTTAGTGAAGAGAGTGGTTTTGGAAGTAATACACTATATGAGTGAGTATCTAACTTTGTAATCTGTCATGCTTTTTCTTTTATCTTCTCATCCCCCTATTCTGTGTGGTAGAGGCTATATTTATAGTAAGGGGTGTCATTTGGTTGGTAGATCCATTAATAAATGCTTAGGTGTTACATTTTTCTAATTATGATGGACGTTACTTATACATGTAACTGCCCCTTTCAATTAATAATTGAACTGTATAATTTTTGACCATTATAGACATGTAGTAATTATCTGTAATGGTTCATTAATCATCCATTATTACTTTTTCAATGTTAGGTTGTTTGGGTTGTATTTCTTGGACCAACCGTCATACTTTTTATTTTATGGATACAGAGGGCATTCTATTGAACCGTCATTACTCGGGTTGTTTTCCTTGCATGTACTTGATTTAAGTTGGCTTGAGTATTGCCATATCCATCAAACATCATAATCAAATAATGTATGAAATGATTTGTCTCATAAAGCATCATACATTTCTATTGGGTGTTGTAAAAGCTATTGAATTGAAATCTAGGTCAAGAATGTTGAAAATCAAGTCAAAGAGGGATAATTAGTCTAGTGGGTTCAAAGGTTCAATTTGAGTTTCTATGGTGTATGTTCCCTAGGTTTTAGTTCCATATTAGACTACCAATTTTTAGTTTGGCGTTTATCTAAATCAACTAAATATTATTTATATTTTTATTTTATTTAGTTGTTGATATAATGTGTTAATTATGAATATCAACTTTCCTCTTTGGCTAATAAAGGTCCATGACCACGATAGTGTAAGGACCAAACAAAAGGAGTAGCCGCTAATATATTTGCCAAAGAATGGCTAAAAGAGTGGATATTCACATAAGACCCATCTTATTAACTAGACCTGCTCCTCTTCTAGTTATTTTTTCAAAATTATAGGTATATTTTGTGCACATAATAACTACTTTTTCAATGATATAAAAAAATTGTTGTCCCATAAAATAGAGCAGTTGCAAAGGGATAGAATTAAGTTCTTAATAGTCATACATAGAGAGTTCATATTTTTCGATTATTAATAATAAAAAAATTGTTAGATAATATTCGATACAATTATCACAAAATATACATATTTCAGAATTGATATTATACTTAAGTAATTGTTTCTATCAAATAATAGTTTTTAAATTCTAATCAACAATTGGTAAATCTATAGGATATACACGAACAATTTATTTCATAAGCAATGCATTTACCAATTCAAATGACTTTAATCACAAAAATATTCTGATGTGATCAATTTTCATAGGGACATTTATCAATTATAGGTATATGTGATCTGTGTGGGATAGAATAATCCTAAAACATTGACCAATGTACCTTAACGCCAATCTTGCTTGTTAACCATAATTCATGTATCCATTCACAAATGAGAACATAAAAAAATGAATGTTTCTTTCTCTCTTATTTGAGTCAAGTTGTGAATTCGGTAACAAGTGAAAGAACTTTATTGTTACTTGCTTTCAATCTCAATGTCAAGAAGACCTCAATTGCTCATGATGGAGTCATAAGTATATAATTTGCCTTCAACACGGTATCCCTAGTCGGCAAAGGAAATAATAAAAACATGTTTTTGAAAAGTGGGCAGTGGTTCTCACCAAAAGAAATTTTCTATCTATCATCTCTTTTTCTTATTGTAAGCTTTTATATCAATTAATATAAATTGTTTTCAAATGCTATATGCAGACATAAAAACCTTGTTTGAAACATTGTATTTTGTTAGTGATCTTCACTATGTACCTAACCACGAAACAACTCCCTCTTGTTTATTATTTTCTAATTTGATTTATTTTTCATCTCATTATATTTATTTTTAGGTATTATAATTAACAAAAAATATATCATAAGAATAAGCTTTTAGCTGAAAGAATAATCCTAAAACATTTATGGGTAAGCTTGTACCTACTCTTAGCCTTTTTGATTGGTTGGCAATTGGGCTGTGTCCTTACTTAAAATTCAATGCACATCAGTAGAATTAAAAAAAAAAAAAACTATTTTTTATACTCTTTATATATATTTATTTATACAAAAAATAATATAAAGTATTATCATTTTATCTCACTAATAAAAAAAAATATTTAAAATAATAACTATTTTATTATAAAGGAACTTTTTTTCTTTTGGCCTTTCCTTTCTATATTTTTAATAAAATGAGTTAAAAAAACAGTAAAACTATTATTTTTGCCAAGGCATTTCCTCATGGGTGTCATTAATTAGAATTAATTAAAATTGCCACCTGGACCAGAAAAGGGCAGAAAATCGACACGTTGGATGAAGACGACAGAAAATTGATAATAAATAATGGATCAGATTATCCCAATAATATTAAAAATAATAGGGCAGAAAATGGACAAATTGGATAAATAGAACATAAAATTGATAATTGAATTATGGATCTTAATTTCATTACTAACTTTCAATGTTTCAAACTATAAAAATTTATAAGCCAAATTAACTATATTTCTTGTTATGCGTTATTATGAACGAGAAATAGAAGAAAAATATTAAAGCAAAGTTCTATTTTTTTAATTTTTAAATTTATAGATATTATAGGATATTTATATTTTTAAATCAAATCAATTACCTTTTAACCAGACATAATCAAAATTGATTATAGACTTGATGCTTCAAATAAAAATTTATAACCAATAAATCGGATCGAGCTAAAATAAGGTTTGATTATTGAGCCAAAAATCTTAATCGTGCCCGTTTATAAGCTGAACCAGGCTAGTTTGAACCGATCAATGTATCATTTTTTTATTTTTAGTATATTTATCTATAAATTTATATTTATATAAAAATATATAATGATGCATATCTGGATCCAACTTCGAACAGATTTGGATTCACTTGATCATTTAGATCTGGCTCCGTTTATCAAGTCTGAATCTACACACTATTACAACAAATAAGAGGTCAGGTGTCGGTCGGATGTTGTCCCACCGAAAACACTTCGACACTCAAGTCAGCAATAAGCCTTCAAATTACAAGAAGGTAAATAGAAATATAAATTGAGGAAGAGAGCGAGATTGATGTTGGTGGGAGTGTTTGCCTTTAAATATAAGAGACGTTCCCATGACTCATCGAGAGTATAGTTTCCCAACTCAATGTTCATGGGAAACAAGTGGAAAGCAGTGTCCTGAAAGCATGGAAGCTTAAATGGACGAATCTCGGAGAGTGGGTGAATTCTCTGGAATCTGAAGGTTTGGAGTGAGATTATTATGGTAAGCAATTGCTTGCTTAGGGATGAAGGTTTGTATGCTCAAGGATTTCTCTGTGGTAGTATTGTATTATCTTTCGTTCGTCTCTGTGTTCGTGTCCCTTTAGAGTGGAGACTTTGTGAGGTTATATAGACGGCGGGAAGGCGACCTTCCTTGGCTAAGAATGCGCGATCCCTGCATCGCGTTGAGCGGCCTTCTTTAAGCGAGAATGCTTGACTGGTGCATTCTGCTAGGATCGTTTCCTTTATGAGCGGGTAACGGCTCTCCAGATTATTTGTCTTCCTTTTATACTTTTGTTACCGTTAAATCCATTGTAGGTAGGAAGAGAGAATTTGGCGTCTTCCTCATGAGAAGGACGTCAAATTTGTTAATACCTTTTAAAGAAGATTGGCTTCAAGGAAGGCGTAAAATTAGGGAAAGGGACCGTTGCTTGTCGTGTACGAAAAACGTCGCCAAACTGGGCTTAGCCCATATTAGGTTTTTATCTTTTCATGACCAACGATTTGAGGGAGCGCATTGGCCGCCTAATTGGCGCTCCATCCGGCGTTGACCGTCTAAACGTGTATCTGAACTTTTTTAGATTTTGGGCGGTTTTTCTTATTGGGTCTGCCTACTATAGGCCTATCTATCATATAATATTTAAAAATTTATAATATTTATGATAAGATATTATGTATGTATATTTTAATAAAGAATCTTTATATAAAAAATATTAATTATATAAAAAAATAATATATTTAAATAAATTTTTAAACATAATATTTATTTAAAAATATAAATTTTAAAAAAATTATTATTTGGATCAGGTTGAGTCAAACAAAATACTTTTACCATTGATCATATCCGGTTCAAAAATTAATTAAATCTAATTTTATAATTATGTCTATCCATAATATTTATATACATTAATTAAATACCATAAAACTTTCAATCAGTCAAATAAGACTAATCAAATGATCCAATTTTAATCCGGTTACCAACTCTACAATTTTCAAAAGAAAAATAAACTAAATTTATAATTTAAAGCTTTTACGTCACAAACGACCCGCACCATATCAAAATAAGAGGAGTTTAATGAATTTTTTTTTTTCATAACATCAAGTCGATATTTAAAAATTAAAAAAATAAGAATAAAAGAAATTTAATTTGTAAGAATTTTCGAATTTTAGAAAAAGCAAATCTACTTGAATTCGCGTCCCCTTTGCCTTACATTAGAAATTATTAAATGTGAATACAGTCCATATAAATTTTTTTAAAAAATAAAATAACTTTATAAAATTTTTAATAAAAAAACACATACATTATTAAATTTATATTTAACCATTTCAAAATCTGAGGTGTGGCCCCAACTGGCGGTAAATAATAGCATTTGATGTAAACTTTAGAGGTTAAAAATAAATAAATAAAACGTATAATTTTGATCCTTTACATCACCTGCTTATCTCACCATCTACGACCATTTTAATGAACTAATTCCACAATATAAAATTGATATTTAAAAAAACTTAAAATAAGAAGAACAAAAAAAAAAAAAATTCATAAGTGTTGCGGATCTCGTCCAGGAGTTAAGGCGGGTATGGTATTGCGGATGCAGTCCGGTAGTGGAATGAGGTGATTTTTATTCTCCGTCTTGAATTCAAGCACTGCAATACTGATAGAAGAGACAAGATGGTCGGTAGGCTTAACGTATGGGGCTAAATCTCAAATTGCACCGACGCTCCAATCGATCATGGCTTTTTGAGAATAAAAGGGAAAGATATATTTTTCTTTTAGATAGTATTTTTTAGAGAGAGAGAGAGAATTTTTCTCCACCCTCCTTTTGTTTTTTTCCCACGAGACCCTTTTCGTGGAGGATAACTCCTTTTTATATAGGACCTCCTCTCTCTGGAGGTTTTCGGAGGTTTTCTTACATTTCGGTCGGTTATGGTTGAACTTTATCCATAATTAACCACCAGTGATAACCACCGGTTATAACCGCTTGTGGATTACATAAAACGGTTTGTGCAGTTATTTCCTGAGTCGATTATACTGTACCTATCATAAGCCCCCCATGCTAGAAGATTAAAATTTTAACTTCTAGCATGTTTTCTGATGGGATTGATTACTTAGAATTTTTAATGATTTCGGATTAATTTACCCCGGCTTTGGTGACTTCCGCTTCTTTGGTTACTCCGGGTTTATTTACTCCGGATTTGGTGACTCCCGCTTTTTTGGTCACTCCGGGTTTATTTACTCCGGATTTGGTGACTCCCGCTTTTTTGGTCACTCCGGGTTTATTTACTCCGGATTTGGTGACTCACGCTTTTTTGGTCACTCCGAATTTGTTCGACCTCTTTTGGGCCACTCGGTGTGTAACCGAGGTTTAGAAATTTTGGCCTCTTTTGGACCTCTCGATGATGTAACCGAGGTTTGAAATTTTGGCCACTTTTGGGCCTCTCGGTGATGTAACCGAAATTTTCAAATTTTCGGCCTCTTTTGGGCCGCTCGGTGATGTAACCGAGGTTTAGAATTCGACCGCTTTGGGCCGCTCGGTGAGTAACCGAGGTTTAAAATTCGACCGCTTTTGGGCCGCTCGGTGATGTAATCGAGGTTTAGAATTCGACCGCTTTTGGGCCGCTCGGTGTGTAACCGAGATTTAGAATTCGACTGCTTTTGGGCCGCTTGGTGTGTAACCGAGGTTTAGAATTCGACCGCTTTGGGCCGCTCGGTGAGTAACCGAGGTTTAAAATTCGACCGCTTTTGGCTGCTCGGTGAGTAATCGAGGTTTAAAATTCGGCCTCTTTTGGGCCGCTCGGTGATGTAACCGAGGTTTAGAATTCGACCGCTTTGGACCGCTCGGTGATGTAACCAAGGTTTAGAATTCGACCGCTTTTGGACCGCTCGGTGATGTAACCGAGGTTTTTCTTGTGAGAGATGATGCCGGTTTGAATTTGAGGAGTTGTGTTTGAATAAGTCAAACAAGCTATTTAAGAGTGGAGGTATTGGTTGAAGTCCACTCGCTTAAGCCCGGAGTTGACAGTCTCACTCTTGAGAGCCGGAGTGAAAATCAATCGGAGTTGATTGAAGTCCGGAGCTAACTGAAGTCCGGAGCTAACTGAAGTCCGGAGTTGGATTTTGATTGGATGAGATAACGTGTTGCCGCCAGAGTGCTTAATTTAGGCGAGATTTCCGGAGCTCTTCGTGCTACTAGGGAATATCTGCGCCGAAATCCGTAGTCGATTGAAATCTGGAGCTGGATGAAGTCCGGAGTTGGCTGAAATCCGGCATTGGCAACCTTCCGGATTGGATGAGCACTCCTGAGCGCCGGAGTGATTTTCGGAGCGAAGTGAAAATCAGTAGAATGACTTTTATTGAAACGTTTTGCTTCTGCGCAGGGAAATTCGGAGTAGATTTTTGAGATTCCAAGTGTGCTGTGACTGATGCAGATTTTGGGAGCCTGATTAACAAATCAAAGAAATTATTCTTTGGAGGGAGCTGTTTGTGGCGCTGGGTACCGATTTTTCACAAGAGCAAAACACTTATCTTAGGAGTGAAAAATGAGCCAAGTGTGTGAAAAGGCTCTTTGGGATGCCTTTCATGTGTCGGATGGAATGCAATATTCGGAGTGGAATTGACGGAGTGCAATATACGAGTAGAATTTGACGGAGCGCAATATGATGGAGCGCAATATTGAGACATTGTGAAAGATCTTGGGCTCCAAAATAGAACGTGGTAGAGTGGATTTTTGAAATCGAGTTGCGGTGACCAGGGTAGAATTTTGAATCAGTGAGCTCAAAGACCAATTTAGAAATGAAATCGGATTTTTGCATCTCAAAGGCCGATTTGGATTTTCCTCAACCGATTTGAATTGAAATCGGTTTTTCCACCTTCAAATGTCGATCTGGATTTGAAATCGATTTTCATCCTTCTTGCGCTTGAAAACGGCTTTTCAAGATTTTTTGCCGATCTGGATCGAAATCGGCTTATGCATCGGTCCTGTGCATCAAAGTCTGAATCAACACTGGCGTTAGAAATTGAAATTCATTTGTCAAAAACAAAAATCGATCTCTGTAGATTTAATCAAAATCTGCCAGTATCAAACTCGGCCCTTTTGAAAAGAAGTCCGTCCGGCTTTGTGCATATTAAAATCCAGTCTGATCCTTTGTCTGTAAAACAAATCAAGTTCGGCGTGTGCGCAGAAATTAAATTCGCCTCTTGAAGAATTGAGTTCGGCTTTTAGAAATCAAGTTCGGCTTGAGCGCAGAAATTTTATTTCGTCCCTTGAAGAATCGAGTTCGGCTTTTAGAAATCAAGTTCGGCTTGAGCGCAGAAATTTAGTTCGTCCCTTAAAGAATCGAGTTCGGCCTCCTTAATGCAAAATCAAGTTTGGGAGCCGAAGTGAATTTTTGGGATGCCATAATTCTGCTTTGGAGTGGATTTTGGAACGATGGGGTATATTTGGAATAGAATCAGGAATCCGAATCCGAGTGGCTGTAGTGGATTTTGAAATCGAAGTAGCTTTTTTGCGGAGTGGATTTTGAAATCAAGTCGCTTTTGCGGAGTTGATTTTGAAATCCGAAGTCGCTTTTTTTGGAGTGGATTTTGAAATCCGAAGTCGTTTCTTGAAGTGGATTTTTGAAATCCGAAGTAGCTTTTGTCGGAGTGGATTTTTGAAATCCGAAGTAGCTTTTGCCGGAGTGGATTTTTGAAATCCGAAGTCGCTGTTGCCGGAGTGAATTTTTTGGAGTCGAAGTGATATATGACTTGCGTAGATTTGGGACACCATTGTTACTGCTGGCCGATGTGAATTCGAGAAAATGCCGGAGTAGATTTTGGACGGCATGTTCTGCTTTTGGACGGAGTGGCTCTGTCCTTGGTTTGAGGAACCAAACAGAGAGGGTTTTGAAGATGATGAGCTCCGGTGAAGTACGGTCCTGACGTAAAAGATAGCGCCGGCGACGGTAATAGCCCATGCGACGGCGACAGTAGCGAAAAACACCTTGTGCAGTTCGCTGTCCTTCTCCACCACACCTCATCATACAATTTACCGAAATTTCGGCTGATCTCCTCAAACTTGCCATATGAAAACACAATACCGGTATCCACAAAGAAGAAGGAAAGATTTACATGCCTCGATTTGTGGATTTTGCACCGATCATGGTGGCGACAGTGGCGGTGGCTCCTCGCGGCTCACGATTTCTCTTCTTTCTTCACATCGTGGCATAAATCGGAGAAGAAGACATCGAGAGGGTTTCGCCGGCGTCAGATATGGCTGTTGTCTCCTCCGGAGATGACGATCGTTATCGCTCTGTGCGTTTTCCCTCTTCTCCTTTTCTTCCTTTTTCTTCTTTTCTTCTGTTCTTCGCCACAAATGTGCCGGTCTGCTTTTCTTTCATTTTTCTTTTTTTTATGGAAAGGGAGTTGAGGCCGGTTTGACTTAGTCAAACCGGCCGTGGAAATGGAGTATAGGCCGGTTTGACTAAGTCAAACCGGCCGTGGCCAAAACTCTTTTTTTTTTGGTATTAGATATCGGTGCGGAGGAGAAGCCCCCAGCATTTGATAACTATATCTTGTACAAAACTTGGAGCATTTTGGATGTACAAAACTTGGAGCATTTTGGATGTACAATTTGTGCGCGAGTATTAATCTCCTGCCTGAAAAATGCCTGCCGATTTGGCTTGATTTGGCTCTCCGACTTCTCTTTATAGGGAAATCGTAGAAGATAGGAAGTAGCCACCAGCCCCAAAGCGTTAATGCGTCAAGGGCAGGGAGAGTATTGCCATCATTTGTTCAGAAAGTTGTCTAATTTATCTGATCGGAATGCTTGCTACGTCAATTTTGTTTTATGCTTTTTAGTGGTAAAACTGGCTTTTTGGCCGTTTCCCACAGACGGCGCCAATGTTGCGGATCTGGTCCGGAGTTAAGACGGGTATGGTATTGCGGATCTGGTCCGGTAGTGAAATGAGGTGATTCTTGTTACTCCGTCTTCTTAAACTCAAGACCTGTACAACACAACAGCAGACAAGATGGTCAGCAGGCCAATGGGGCTAAATCCCCAAAGGCACTCCGACGCTCAAGTCAGTCATGGCCTTTTTGAGAATAAAAAGGGAAAGATATATTTTTCTTTTAGATAGTATTTTTTAGAGAGAGAGAGAGTAATTTTCTCCACCCTCCTTTTGTTTTTTCCCACCAGACCCTTTTCGTGGAGGATAACTCCTTTTTATATAGGACCTCCTCTCTCTGGAGGTTTTCGGAGATTTTCTTACCTTTCGGTCGATTATGGTTAAACTTTATCCATAATTAACCACCAGTGATAACCACCGGTTATAACCGCTTGTGGATTACATAAAATGGTTTGTACAGTTGTTTCCTGAGTCGATTATACTGTACCCATCAATAAGAATTAACATTTAAATATGAACCAATTTAACATTTAAATAACACATTTAGAAATAAGAATCGCTTATTAATTGACTAGATTCTTATATTTTACTATATAATTTATGCGATTTGATATTAATAAGCAAAACCCACGGATGAATAACATTATTATAGAAAGTCCTACACACCTTTGGCAATTTTAAATCGATCAAATGGCATATTAATAGGTAAAATAGATATATTAGTAAATCATATAATAATTTTATAATTAATGATATCTCAATTTTTAACACAATTAGTAAAAATTGAGTTTATTTTAGAAACTTTTCATCACAGTGGCTTGTATTCTCCTATAACAAATCTCTATAATCTTTAGCTTTTGAGAAATGTGTGCATAGAATGAGCCTAATGATTATATTTTGAATTAGGGCAAGAAACGTGCTATCACTTAGTCAAATAATATATTTTGATTGTAAGAGACTCCAAACACAGTATTTTAATATCATCGCTTTCGTCAAGGATTTTGCGACGATGATGGGTGTTGCAGCGATGATAATATTGCAGCGGTGACGATGATTAATTAAATTGATCACTTTTTGGAGACAGATATGAAGCTGAGAGGTGGAGCCAATAAGGATGGTCATAATGGCCAAAGTTGATAATCGTTGATGATTGACGATAATGTGAAATACAATTTTAGGGTTTTGTCAACAAAGAAGAACGCAAATAGAACCCAATGAACAAGGATTTTGACATCAACAGCCATCAATGATAACATATGCGAGGATGTCTTACGAAGATGACGATCTAAATGGATCTAAATGGTCCATCGACGAACATGAATCTAACGGATGTCATCGTCAGAATATATAGAAAAAGGCATTGAAGAGAGGTGCTAAAGAAGATGGAGAAAATGAAGAGCATGGTAAAGGTGAAGAGGGGAGCCATTTAGAGATGTTGGAGAGAGATATCGACCTGATGATATTAAACTTTTTTCTGATAATATATTAGAAATTGATGAATTCAAGAAGGGTATATATAGTGTAATTGAGAGAAATTATGTATTTTATGTTACGAATTTAGATCTAAATAGGTCTAAATAATTATATTTTATAAAATTTAAAATTTTAAATAATATAATAATAATAATGACCCAAACTCAAGTGTGATAAAGCAAACTTTGATATGACCCGATATGATAATCGTAATAATAATGACTCATATAAGATATTATCGGATAATCGTCAAAATAATATAATACATACAATTTATTCCAAAAAATCATAATAGAGGCGACAAACTAACAACAAAATAACCCAAAGACCGAATAACCCTATTGATCTCAATATACAATCCGAAAGCCTACATTCGGCCAAATTCAAATATATAAAATACATCCCACGCTATATAACCGAACAAAATACTAATACTCACTAAAATAGACAAACGATAATCAGATCATATCCAAACTTTTACAGTATATCCAAATTTACTAATTTGAATGGATAAAAAGCAAAATCGTGTGTCTAAAATTTAACAAGTACTTATATCATATAATAAATAATAATATCCAAAATCAGAGGTAAGGTTTATAAACACATTCAAAACGCGTAAAAAATACAAATTAAAAAGTCCAAAATTGAAAGTTTGAAGGTAATCTCGTATTCAAATAATAATCAAAATCAAAATATAATCTTATCGGGATGTACACTAAATAAAATGTGATCTGAAATAAAATCACATAATTCAAATTATATTACAATCTAAATGGAATATATATTGAACAAAACAAAATTCGGATCGAAATCACATATAAGCGAAACAAAGTTTGAAACAAAATCATGTAAGAACAAATATGTTATGGAATGAAATCACATATTCAAATGTACAAGCCTTATCAAATTCTATCTATGGGCAAACCTATGCATTTTAAATGAAATTCAAATACAAATTAATATAGAAATATAAAATATGTACAAAATAAGAGAATCAAAATCAAGAGACCAACTTGAGAAATGATTATTCATATTTTCAGTAACCTTAAATCATATCAATCATTATTTAAACTTATAGATAGGGCCATCTATATACGCTTTCTTATATATCCAAATTCACTAATTTGAATGGATGAATAAAGCATTAAAATACAAATAGATTGGATCATCTACAAATAAAACATTTTCCTATTGATGAAAATGGGAGTTACTTATATTACATATAATCAAATATATAAAATAGAGACCTTGATCATGTGCAAAATATGACTCATGCAGGTTTCATGGCAGTTTTCATATAAACATATTGATATATAAAATATAATCTCAAATATTTATCTATTTTTTTGTAACGTAAAATTTTATTTACAATTTAATATCAAAAAATCAAAAATTAATTAAATTAAAATTGACATTTGAATCAGTCGGGAGGTATTATCACCCGAATATCGATTTGGATTTTGGAATAAAAGAAAATTAAAATGGAAAAATATAATAAAAAAGAAAAATGAAGATGGATAAGGATTGAAAAAAAAAAAAAAAGAAAAACAGAAATGGAAAATGATTTGGGGGAGAGAAGCGAAGATCGGGGGCTAGGGTCTTGGCGCAAAGGAGAGAGGGAAGAAGAGAGGAGGAGGAGGGAGGCTGGCGCGCGGCGACATGCGGCGAGGAAATAAAATCGATGATATCACGAATCCGAACCAAGCAAGTCAACTTAAATAGTTTATTATGATTTCTAAAATCTAAAATCCCAATTAATTTTTCAACCAAATCCCAAAATTTGAATATTACCGAAATAATCAATAAATGGAATATATATTGAACAAAATAAAAATCTACAATCATCGTAAGGGAGATAATAATCCGACCCAAAAATCAAAATCAAACATAAACAAATTTGATTAAACATATAAAATCATGCCAATTTCATCATCCAAAACAAATATCGGTGCAAACCATTATGGAATGAAATCACATATTCAAATGTACAAGCCTTATCAAATTCTATCTATGAGCAAACCTGTGCATTTTAAATGAAATTCAAATAAAGAAAAATTAATATAGAAATATAAAATGGATGTATCAAATTTGAGGAAAAAATCGGATAAAACAAATCCAAGAAATAAAAATCAATGGTAGTCGTACCCAAATCAAATATCCAAATCCAAACAAACAAATTTTCAAAAAATGATTATTCATATATATATATATATATAATATATAACCATCAGGTGATAACCTTAAATCGATGTCGATCAATCCAAATCATTATTCCAAAACTTATAGATAGGGCCATCTATGATACGCTTTCTTATAAAGAAGGAACAAAATACTCAATGTGTAGACAAATATTCAAGGGTTTGGATCAAAACATATTTCAAAATCTTTTGTACGAGACATACCAAGCCCAATTATAGGCAAAAATGAATCTCAAATCCAAGTTTTGGAGAATTTGCAAAAATATTTTGGGTTCTCATTATTTAAAGACTAGCTTGAGGAAGGGTTAATTTATTGGCCAAAATCCATGTATTGTATACCCATAGATAAGGTTGCTCACTATGTTTTGCCATATTTTTATATTAATATATTTGTATATCAAATTGTCCAAAAAATGAGGGATTTATAAAACTAATTCCAAATGTATTGTGCATGTGAAAATGCACGTCACATGCAAATTTCGTGTATATTTTCACTACATTTGGTCAATAAATTATTCAAACTTTCAGAAAAATTCAAATTCTCCAAAATTATTGTCCAACAATCCCCAAAACATCCAATGAATTACACATGCATGTCCGAATAAATAATTGGGCATATAAAAATTTGTTTGATATCAAAAATAATTAATTGAAATTAGACCAAGAGGGGGTTTACGGATACTTGCCTGGACCTCATACTTTGCAGACGAAGAAAGGATGAAAGGTTCCTGTGAGAAGTGCCCATCTCTCCTCTCTTTCTCTCTCCTCTTGGATAATTTGATTTGGCCTCCCGGTATCACCTGGCCGCACCGGCGCCAATATATCGTAGCGCCGGTCTTCCTCTCCTCGTGCGATTTCTCAATATACCATTTGACCAAGTTTTCAACCGCCGACAACCACCCAAACTCCCAGCCGCCGGGTGGTAAAAAACCAAACGCCGTCGACAACCACCGCGGCCCGATGGCTTCCCACCGAACACCGCCACCGCCGCACCACAAGCCCGCCGAATGGCGGCTCACACCCGTCGACCGTCCGCGCCACCATGGCCGCCCGGTCACCCTGCGCCGTCGCCGTAGAAACCCTAAACCCCTTTTTCTCCCGATTTCTCTCTCCCCGATCCTTATCTCCTCTTCTTTTTTTTATCCAAATTTTTGTTTTCTTTTCTAAATATATATATATATAATAATAATATATATATATATATATATATATATATATATATATATATATATATATATATATATATTGGATTTAATTTTCTTTTAATAAAGCGATATTACCGATACAAATATCCTCCAAAGATTTTTCAATATTTAATAAATTTTATCACGTCAATTTACCCAAAATTATAATATATTAAATTAATCCGAACAAACCGTTCACGGTGGTAGTTGTTTGGTGTGGCTTCTTCGGCAGCGGCAGCAATGGCGAGAGGCCCCGCGTAGTGAGAGAGAGAGAATGGCACTCGAGAGGACGGTTGTGTAACGGCGGCGGCGGCAGTCTTTTCACGGCGGAGGTCGGCGGTGGCGATGATGGTCTGCCGGTGACGAGGTGATACCTTTAAAAATGAGAACCCAAATTTGGTGAGCATAATTTATATTTTTGCATTAATTGGTATTGGACTTTGATTTGGATATGGATTTTTGGAAAAAGTATGAAGTTCAGGTAAGTATCTGCAAACCCCGTCTTTGGTCTAATTTAATTTCTGATATATTTTGGATAATATTTAGAATTTTTGCTAACATGCATGTGTAGTTTATTGGATGTTTTGGGTGTTATTAAACTGGATTTTACGATTTTGAAGAATTTAATATTTTTCTGAAAGTTCGAATAATTTATTAGATATTGTATATTTTTATATTAATATATTTATATAAAAAAATGAGTATAAAACTTTGCATTGGCCGTGCAGTCACATGCACATGCCGGGTTATAATCACTACACTTGGATTTGGATTATTGGACTCTGGCTAGTTTCCGACGGGGAGATTTATTTGGAAATCCCTTTCCGCCGACAAGAAAGGCCTGGAGTAGTGACCCTTCCCGTTTGGATAATTTGATTTGACCTTAGAAATATTTGGACGTCCCAATATATTTGATAAACTTGAGGAATGCACGAGTCGCGGGTGGTTATTGCAACCTTATCTATGGGTACATAGTACATGGATTTTGGCCTAAGGTTAAGTGATTATGGTAACCCTTCCTCAAATTAGTCTTTAAAAATAAGATTTGGCATAATTTATATTTTGCATTAATTGGTATTGGACTTTGATTTGGATATGAATTTTGGACTTGGATGACCTGGATTTGAGAGATTTTGATATGTCTCGTACAAATGATTTTGATTATATGTTTTGATCCGAACCTTTGGAACATCGCCGTAGTCTCGCTTCCCGGTCTCTGCATCTTTTGGATCATATATATATCGGATTACGGATCATATGATTGGGCATTAGATTTGGACTCGGACTTCGATTTGGACTCGGATTGACATCGGTTTTAGAATTGGTTCGGATCACTTCTATTTTGGTTATATATATATATATATATATATATATATATACGTCCCGACGAGGACTATTTTTAAAATTTGGACATTTGTTTGGACTTGGGTATTTGATTTGAGTACGAGACTACCATTGGATTTTAAAATTTAGATCTTAGATTTCGGTTAAATTTGTCTTATCGGCGATTTGGATTTATCCTGAAATTTGATTGGATTTTCATCTGTTGACCTCTCATCTAATTTATTGGACTGATTTTGATTAAATATGATACTTGTTGGGTATTAGGCTCATTTTTCTGTTTTGTCCCTTCAGAGTAGAAGGTTCGGATGCAGTAAAGGAGTAAAGGCGTGATTGGTCATATATTCGTCCGATTTGATAAGTTTCAGTTTTATTATGATTTATATTGATAATTGATATATTTGGATTATGAAATTTGCCGGATATGAGCTTATTGTTATATTTCGGGAATAGTTTGAATATTATGTTATGTTTGATGATGATTTTTCGGTCGGATTATTACTTCCCTTACGATTATTATAGAGCAGGTCACATTTATATTGTTTGGACGGTGGTTCGAAGAGATCTTGTCAGGATTTTAATTTTGTTGAAGGTATATTTTAGTTTGTCACACCCGAATTTTGGGACTTAGTATTATTTGTTTAAAAATTATTTATTTTAGATTTTAGAAATTATAATTAATTATTTAAATTGACATATTTGGTTCGGGTTTGTGACATTTTTTATGAAATAATAAAACTCTAAAATATTCACAAATCCCAAATAAAACTCCCAAGTGATCAATAAAAATAGTATACATGTACAAAGAAAATAAATAGACTAAATAAAAATAATATGTATGAATATTAAACTTTTAAAATATAAATAAAGCTTATTAGATACGAAAAAAGACCAAGGATAGGGTTTAAGAATACTTATTTCAACATTCATCAAATTATATTTGATAAAATGATATTCCGATCTACCTTTTCTCTTCTTTCTCTCTCATCTTTGTCATTTTTTATCTTCCTTCTCCCACACAAAATGCCTGCACAATGTCTTACTGCTACTTATATAGACAGTGTGACACTCGAGCACCACTCAGACGTGCCTTGAATGCCAACCCTCAACATTCGGCGCTCGAATGCTACCTTGAATGCCCATTGGGTGCCACCACTCTGGATTTGACGCTTATGCGCCACTTGGGAGAGCCTCAGTCATTAGCCTACTGTTATAATTTTTTAAAAAATTTTACATTATATATTTATTTTCATATATTTAAAATATCCCAAAATAATATAAATGTTAAAATAAATCAAATAGGAATCCGTATATTATATTTATATTAAATCTATTTTACAATAGTAGACTACTTAAATAGAGTATCCGATACCTAATTTATATAAAAAATAATAATTATAAAGATATAAAAATATTTACATAATATTATAATCCTATAATATTATATATTTAAAATATAATATTATAAAATATTATAAAACCTATTTTATATAAATTTAGTATATTTGACCCTCACAATATCAACTTTCCTTCTATTTCGAAATGCACTGCCTTTTATTTCCCAACTTCCTATTTCTGCATGCTCTCCCCACTACTACAATATCTCCACGACCTTCTTCCACGCCTCTTACGCCTTGAGTTTCTCTCTCCCTCTCTCTCTCTCTCTCATCCATTCCCATATCTCATTGTCACAATAGTTTGCTTCTGTTGTTTCTTCATCACAAACTCAAAAAGACTTCTGATTTGGGTACGTTCAGTATTCTTCTTCTTCTTCTTCTTCTTCTTTTTTTAATTGGGACCTTCTTGTTTATTTATTCACTCACATTTCTTGGTTTAGTCTGCTTTTAAGTTTTTTCGATATACATTCAATGATTATTTTTTTCTTTATTATGGGCATTTGTCAAGTATTGTAAATCTTAGTACGAGTGAAAAAATCATCGATCAATACGTTTGTTTGATTCTTCTTTGTCTTTTTTCTTTTCCTACGGGCATTGTTAAATTTTTGAAATTCCAGCGACTGATTCATTGATCCGTATGTTTGGAGTCGCATTCTAAAACAGTCTTGATACGAATTAGGAAAAATTCTAACTCATTTTTGAAAAAAAAAAAATCATTGCGGTTCAGAAAATATGCCGACACAATCTCTAACAAACGAGGATTTCTCCCTCAAACATACCGCACCGAACATCGGAGCCTCCGACAGGCCGGCGACAAGTGCATTCGACCTCGTCGAGCAAATGCATTACTTATACGTCCGAGTTGTGAAAGCAAAAGACTTATTCACTGAGAACACTGATGATGCTTACAATCCATACGTTGTAGTAAGTCTAGGAAACTACAAGGGAATTACAATTCCGATACAGAGAAATCCGAACCCCGAATGGAACCAGGTCTTCGCGTTCTCTAAGAACCGAATCCAATCATCCTTCATCGAAATCTCAATGAGTGGTAAGAAATCTCACGGCGATGAGATTACGGGGAAGGTGATTTACGACGTGAACGAAGCACCAAAACGGGTCCTGCCCGATAGCCCGTTAGCTCCGCAGTGGTATAAGCTGAAGGGATTCAGAGGCGAAAGCGTTAGAGGAGAGTTGATGTTGGCAGTATGGATGGGGACTCAAGCAGATGAGGCATTTCCTGAAGCTTGGCATTCTGATGCAGCAGGAGTTAGCGGTGACGGCGTTGTGAATACCAAGTCTAAGGTATATTTATCACCTAAACTTTGGTATCTTAGAGTTACTGTGATTGGGGCACAAGACTTACAACCTAAGGATAAGAACAGAAGGCCAGAAGCATTTGTGAAGGCCGAGATGGGAAGCTTCACCATGAGAACGAAGCTTTCGTTAAGCAAGAGTGCAAACCCTGTTTGGAATGAGGATTTGATGTTTGTTGCAGCAGAGCCATTTGAAGAACTGCTAGTTATAACTGTGGAAGATAAGATTGCAAACAAGGAAGAAGCTTTGGGGATATGTGTCATTCACTTGCAGACGCTCGAGAGGCGGCTAATCCATAAACCGGTGGACGCTCGGTGGTATAATCTCGAGAGGCCAGTGCCCAATGGAAACGAACAGCGGCAGGACGTCGGGTTTAACAGTAAGCTGCAGTTAAGGGTGTGCTTGGATGGTGGGTATCATGTCCTGGATGAGTCGACTCACTACAGTAGCGATCTTAGGCCAACCGTGAAGCAGCTATGGAAGCCGGGCATCGGGGTGTTGGAACTCGGGATTTTGAATGCGTTCGGGTTGCCGTTGATGAAGACGAGAGATGGCCGAGGGGCGACCGATGCTTATTGTGTGGCTAAGTATGGACCAAAGTGGGTTAGGACCAGGACAATCATAGATAGCACTTCTCCTCAATGGAATGAGCAATACACTTGGGAGGTTTTCGATCCGTGCACTGTCATTACGGTTGGAGTGTTTGACAACTGTCATCTACAAGGTAGAGGCGGTTGCGGTGGCAGTGGCAGTGGAGGTGGAGGAGGGGCAAAGGATTCGAGGATTGGAAAGATAAGGATTCGCTTATCCACCCTCGAAACGGATCGGGTCTATACATACTCGTATCCCCTTCTGGTGTTGCAAACTCAAGGTTTGAAGAAGATGGGCGAAATTCAATTAGCCATTAGATTTAGTTGCTCCTCGTTCTTCAATCTGCTTCAAACTTACTGCCAGCCTATTCTCCCAAGAATGCATTATCTTCATCCCCTCTCCATATATCAGCTCCATTATTTGAGGCAGCAAGCTACTCGAGCCATTTCGCTGAGGCTGGCTCGTTCCGAGCCGCCATTGAGGATGGAGGTTGTGGAATACATGCTGGACGTAGGCTCGGAAAAGTGGAGCACAAGAAGAAGCAAGGCTAACTGCAACAGGATCAGAGAGGTTTTCTCTGCGTTAGCTTCTATTTGCAAGTGGTTCAATCTCATCTGCAGTTGGGAAAAACCCGTTTGGACAACGCTAGTTCACATCGTGCTTTTGATGTTTATTTTGTACCCACAGATGATTTTGCCCACTGTGTTGCTATACTTTTTTGTAGTTGGGGTTTGGAACTACAGATTGCGGCCGACAACGCCAGCACACATGGACACTAAGCTGTCTCATGCTGAAGAGGTTCGTCAAGATGAATTAGATGAGGAGTTTGATATCCCAACTTCAAAGCCTGCAGATGCCATCAAATTCAGGTACTGATTGTGAACAATCAAATTCCCTCTTTTTCCACGACTAAATGAGTAAATCTCAAACTCAGAAGTTCGTTGTTAATTTAAGAGAAGATAACTATTAGATGTGAGTTACCAGCTATATTTATATCAACCTTTTGGACTAACATATTTGCGTGATTTAACGTTTTTTCTTTTAGCTTTTCTTATATGCGTGTATTATTCTGAATGAATGCATAGAATATCGCATAATTATTTGTGTTTAAAAGATGGTTAAATAGCATCCTACGTGGGATGTTTACAGGTACGAAAGATTGAGATCAATAGCCGGGAATGTGCAAGCGGTGGCCGGCGATTTGGCTACTCACGGGGAGAGGCTGCAGTCGCTGCTTAACTGGAGGGACCCAAGAGCCACTGCTTTGTTTGTGGCCTTCTGTTTGATTGCTTCTGTTGTGCTTTATGTTACTTCTTTCAAGCTCGTCGTTTCTAGCCTTGTGTTTTACATGCTAAGGCACCCCAAATTCCGTCGCAGTGTTCCTTCGGCGCCATTGAACTTCTTCCGGAGGTTGCCGGCAAGAACAGACAGCTTACTTTAACTTGGTTGAAGAAGATATCTATGCTGAATTTTTTTTATTTTTATATATTTTTTGTGATCGATCTGATCAGAAACTTTTGGTAGGGTTTGAGCTTCCTTTAGCATTTTATCCCGGATTTCTCATGAAGTTATTATTGCTCAGTTATTTAAGCACAGTCAATGTGTCAATTGATTAATGCATTATTTTTGAATTCTGAAATCAAGACGACTTTTTTAAGAGAAGTTCTCCACTTTAGATAAGCTAAATTATTATCATCCTAGGTATACCATTTATATGATTTTATTTTTAAAAATGCGTATTAAATTGATGATGAGATCTTCTTATTAATAAATAGACAATCACATTTTTACTCAATTGAAGTGAGAATCAGTTTCATAATAAAGACCTCAATAAAGAGGTGATTAGAAATGATTGACTTGACTTTGAAACTCAATAATCTAAATCAATTTGCTATCTTACTCGTGAAAAAAGATAATATTACAGTAATAAATGAAAGTACTATATGAATTTAGGGACTTATTAAAATGTTCCAATCTAAATAATTCCTTACTCTACCTAAAAGGTTATCTCTCATATATTTTTTAATCTTCAACATCTATTTTATGAGCAGTAATTTTGGTCCCTGGATAAACTAAATAGACATTTGGATAGAAGAACTGTAATAGATTTCAAAATTTAAGATAAGAGCTTGCAAGTTGACTTGCAGATTCAGTCACATATCTAGGCTTATCTGTTTTCACAAAATCAATTCTTATTGGGGTATGTCACTTCTATTTGATTCAAATACTTGCTGTATGTTTTGCATATGTAATTATAAAACCCCCTCTCCAAACACGGCTTAGACCCAAAACAACCCGAAATAATAAAATAATTGAATATTCAATATTATACAAAATATTGAAGTCTAAACAGTGGCAAGTTTATGATCAAATCCTAAAACATACATAAAAATTACCAATTGTAATGGGGCATGGGCTAGCAGGGCCCACGAGTTGCCAATCCTTAGCCTAGCGCGGTTCAGCTTTTCGGCTTGGGCCTAATGGAAACATGGTGCTTTGTACACTTTGTTGTACTTTGGATTAGCATGCAAATGATAAATTTATTTAACACTTTTTGGTAAAATCTTAATGGAAGATCAAATTTTTTGATTCATATTTATAAAGTCATAATTTTTTTATATTGGGTAATTATAAAAATATTTGTATAATAAAAAATTTAATAAAAATTAAATTTTTGAGAAATGAGATTTAGTAGCTAAAATATGGATGAGCAATGCATATATGTATTTGAGGTAGAATCGCCATACTTGAGGTACAAATGTTGGGCACTTGTGCATGGGTTTGACAATAAAGGTTGTGCTTGTGCTTGGAGATGCACAAGTGCATGGTCTAGTAAATGGGCCGTTTTTGTTCATGCTTTTGGTAGTATGGGACACGCTTGTACGTGAATGTAATTAAGTATTGTGCTTGATACATGTATGATAGCCGCTTGTATGCCAATATGATATTTAGAACATTTCATCTAATTTTTGGGCATTTTGCTTGGAGAAGATGAGAGAAGAGAGAAAAAGAAGAGAAAGAAGGTGAATAAATATGATTTTGACACTATTTTGTATTAGATTAAATAAATATTTGATTTAAAATAAGTATATGTAAATTTAATCTTTAGTTAATTGTTAAAATTTTTAATTTTTTTTTAATTATTGTTTAAATATCATGCCAACATTTTTGCCCATCTTTAAATATTTATTGTATGTATATTGATTTTTATCAAGATTTTGATATTTTCAAAATTTAATATTTATATTTGGAGACATTGTTAATAATATCATAAAATCTTTCAATATTTGATCTTATAGACTATTTTTATACAAATATTAGATGAGAATTTTATTTTTAAAAATGGAATAGAGATTTTACTTCTTATCTAATTTAAAAATTTTTTGGATATGTGATGTAAAATTTCTCGTTTTGATAAAATAATAATAATTATATTATGAATAAATTATATTCGAATATATCTTAATATACGAAACTTAAAGAGTCATACTTATTATCCATAAGTGAAAAAAAGTGTATTCAATAGGATATTGTAAAGGGGTCACCGATAGATCTTGATTAATAATGTATTGGAATAATATTATCAAAAATATATGAAACTCGTTTCCCAAAGTTTATCATTGATTAGTCGGTATGTGAGTTATTAATCCTTAGTTATAAAGTTTTCATATGTTTTTGACATGATCATTTGGTTTTTATATTTTCAGATACACCTTCACATGTTTTTTAATCTTTTCATGATTTTTGTACACTTAGTGAGTTTTCGTATATTCGTTTATGTCAAATTTCAAATCTTGATCCCGTAATCTACTTTTAACCAAATTATTATTACTTAACTAATTATTCTTTTAATTAATTATTTAGACGTAAACTCTATATCGATACATTGACTAACCATAATAAGATTGCCACAATATCATACACAGGACCTAAAATATATGACACATCACTTATGACTCAACACTAACCCATCATGTGATGTCAGACCTTACATAAGAATGCCTACTCAAACAAATTTAACATAATAAACTTTATGAAAAATAAGCCATAAACTACTAGACATCCACTTATTATATCCATGATCCACAATAATGATGTCCGAAGTAATCGACACTTAATCTACTATTATAGTGGCTGCCCAAACAAACTTACTATTGACAATTAATATTAGAAACTAAAATTAAACTAATATATATCATTTAAACAATGCTAAATATTGTCTCGATACATTAATCAACATAAAATATCCATGAAACTATAAACTAAAACTCTTCAAATGATTCCGATCTTCGCTCCTACTCATCCAATAAGAACTCGTACATTTTATTTAAGATGGTTAGTAAAAATAATAAGAGAGTGAACAAAAAATTCAATAAGGTATATATATATATATAACAATGAAGTATATATCTTTGTGTTGAAAACATATCGAAAGGAACAATGTATCGGGTTTCAATGATATGCCATGAAATTTCATAGCAAGTACATGTCTGGATCATGCAGAATTTTTTATATTATCTTATCATATTTTTTCTTTATTTTAATTATCAAAACATGCTCAATTTTTATTTTTTTTAGGGATTAGGACCAATAAGCCAATAGCCTTACTGACTGAAGGAACGGATAATCAAAACTCAAATTGTATATATTTTCACACAATCAAAAGTCATATACTTTTATTTAAGATCTAAATATGAGTCATCTACGTATCACCCTATAGGTGGGACAGACACAACTTCTTAACCAACAATTATATAGATTCGGATATTAATATACCACTATAATATATTAAAGTACGTCAAAATATATTATCTACTGAACAATAACATTGGTCTAATGTTTAACTTATAAAAATTCTATAATTTACTTCATAATTTTTTATTTTCACCACTTTTAAAAAACAAATCCTAATTGTAGAGTTTTTTTTTTCTTAATACTGAAATTTCATAACTTAACACTAAATTGTCATGCCTTTACTCATGCAGAAACATACTTAACACTTCATGCAACTAGAAATTCAATATACAATAGTGTATGAAAATCAGCTAGTGCAAAATGTTAGTGTAGGAAATCAACTAACATACGAGTATTCTATTGAATTTCATATTATTTATTCACAATTACTAAATGTATCAGTATATTACTCACGAATTTAATCACGATAATGCAAAAATATATAGTAAAAATATAGGAACTAGCAACATAAGAAGAAATTCTATAATATTTGTCCATATAGAGCACATGTAAGGCATCTCGTAAGGAATTTCAGTACAAGTAGAAGACTTAATTTAAGTTTTTGGTCATGTACCCGAGCATGGCTTGGGTGTGTGTTGAGTGGGTCTATTCTACCAATCAATTGCTCAAGCGGCTTTTAGGCAAGCCTCAAGTGCGAAGCCTCTATTTTTGGCACTTAGGGGTAGGGCGGGTCGGGTCTCCCTCAGGCACCGAGTTAACCAATCCGATTTTGACTCTCTAACCTAATTTTTACATTATTTGACCTTATTTTTTATTATATTAATTTACCCAGTCAATATTATCATAAACTAAAAACTCAAGTCTTTCAATATATATCATGTGTTTTTGTATATTCATATATGTTAGTCATTTTCACATGAAATTATATTTTAGAATAAAATTATCAAGAATTGGATATTTTAAATTTTTGTATGTGATCATAATCTATTATTATTTATATTTATTTTACTCATATAAATTTATATATTATATTTATATATTTTGTTAAGTATTATGTTCACGTTTAAAATAATTTAAAACCTTTTTAGATTAATAAGCATTGCATTCTTATAGGAACGGATGAAGAACCATTGAAATATTATGCTTAAAATTTTTAATTATAGTATTTTAAATTTGTTTCAGATTTAATGTATTGAATATGATTATTTTTAAGTTTTCACATCTTAAATTTAGGTCAATGTGCTATTATGAATTTATGTATGAATTTTTATTATTCGTATATTTAAATTCTGACTAGATACTTTACCTTATAATGAAATTTATATTAAGTAAATATAATATTATTATTTGAACTGATAGTTTATAGTTTGGCCATTTATAAGACAGTATAAATTATATGTGAATATCGTGTTTTACAGCTTTGGTGTGTAATATTTAACTCAATTTTGATTGTTAGATATCGTATGTGAATAAACTTTATTTTTAAAGTTATTTTATTAGATGTTTATGCCGAGTTGTGACAATTAATTTATTTACAAAAAAATAATTACTTTTTTTTTTATTTTCCTTAAATAATTTAGAGGGATTGGGTGATCAATGACTGTACAATTCATCTTTATGTCTAGTGGAAAAGCCATTCAGGTGTCTCTTATGGTTGGAGAATACTAACAAAATAGAAAGCAAAATACTATAAAATTGATATTAAGTGGACGATATTGTCTGAAATAATAATGATAAAAGATGTATAATTTTTTTTTTTAAAAAAATTAGTATCGGCCTAAAATGAAATATTCAAAAGAATGCTAGATCTGGGGGATCAGAGAGGCTCCATTTCATTAAAAAATTAAACTTATTTTTTTAATTTAAATTGTTAATATTTAAATAAATAATTATGATTTAATTATTTTTTTAAATATAAAAATAATAGTTAAAATTAATTATTAAATTATAATAATTTAATTTAAAATAAATAGTTAATATATAAAAAAAAACTATCATATCTTAAAAAGATTGAGCCATCCTAACCCTAGATGTGGTTGAGTCATATAAAGAGAAGAATCGCCTAATTATGCCTATTAAAATATATTAGATTTTGGAGAGGCTAATTATAGAAGGGGCAAAGAAAACCTAAGAACAGTTTAAATTAAATTATTATACACGATATTGCATATTTATATTTAATTGAAGCGACGTAACATACTTAAATAAATATATAAAAATTTATATAACTAATATTATTTAATAAAAATATTTATTTGATATCTTAATTTAATAGATATTAAATATGTATATTATTTTACTTTTCTTTAATGTTAGTGTATTGCTGGATTTAAATTATTGTACAAATTAGAGAGTTGTTGGATTTTCATATCGTGTTAAACTCAATTGGATCCCATCTTCATTCCTATTAATTTGCGTCCTACGTACTATAAATAACAATTAAAATATTAGAAGATTAATAGGACTTATTTTCTGATTTATTTTTCGAAGCTTAAATAAATAACATTTCTTAGATAATGAAAAGGCGGAGGATATAAGATGCAATGATGCACAAATGAGGGAATATGGGTTTGGTGGAGAATTGTGCTCTTCAAATGCACTTGATGGGGAACAACTTTGAAAGCGAGCGAGAGAGAAAGAGCTGTGAAATAGAAAAAGAGTTTAGTTCTTTCTGAACTCTTATTTGCTCATTAGGATCCCTATTTTTTCTACGATAGTGAAAGGTATTTGTAATACTTTGTAGAGATGGCATTGGCGTTAAGGCTCGCGACAAGTATCTTGTTAGTAGTCGCCGATCTATTCGGCAATAGTCATAACCAACGTGTCAATTGTTACCTTGCGATGATAGTGTGACCGTGAGTGGTTATCGCCGACACTTGCTAGACAGCTTCGGCGGATGATTGGTGAGGTTGTATTGGTGATGGTAGTTGTTGGCAATGATAGCGTCCTTTTGGTTATAGGCAGGCGATCGTTGTCGTTGTTCTTGATCGTTGAGCCGACATCCATGGCAGGCCCCTTTTGCACTGGCCAAGCTATGGCTGCTAAGCTGGGGGGGTCCTTGTGCCGTGATTGGTAAAGTTGCAGAGATTGTCTATTAGACCTGACCGATCACTATCTCCCTAATATGTACTCACAATAGATGAGCCGGTTGCGTGGTCTCCTAGACTTCACTTTGTGTTGGGTTCCGTTGGTAGACGGGCTAGTCATTGGATCAACCCATATTATGACTGGACCCATTAGATGTAATATTTTTTCCATTAAAATAAATAAAAAATACTTTCATTTAATCAAATTAAAAACTTTTTTTTCTTATTACTTTATTAGTAAGATTTGGTCAATCTTTCTTTAAAAGTAAATAAAAAAAATATCTGAAGCTACATTTTTATTCTTTTTATTCTATTTTAAATCATAATTATTTTTGATTAATTCCTCTTTATTACCAATATTTCATCAATCTTTCATTAGAAATAAATAAATAAATCTAAAACATCTTCTACAACAATTTTTTTTTTTTTTTCCTATCTTCCTTCACTTATTAAATATCCATATTAAAAAAAAAAAAAAGAATTTCAGTTCATCCCTTCCATCAAAACAAATGAAGCCATAAATTTCTCCCTTTTTTCTGTTTTCCTTTTCATTCTCAGCCTCTCTCAATCTTTAGGAGAGTACGTCCGATCAAGCGTTCTCTCTTTAAACGACTACCTCCGACCAAGCTTTGTTCTTCCGGCGTTTCCATTAAGGCCGTTCGAGAACAATCATGGCATAAATTTAAAGAGGTAGAGGAATAAGAAGTCTGTAAACTTACTAGTACACAGAAAGGGAAGGTAGTGAGAGAAGAGGTTTTGCTGAGAAATCGATTAGATTTTGAAGGAAGTTGATCGGATTTGAAGCCAAGAAGCGTCAGCTAACCCTGGAAGAGAGGGATGAGGAAAAATCTCACGTTTATCATAATCCTTCCTAATAATTTGCAAAAGATTAAATTCTGAATAAATCTATTATAAAATATATAAATAAAAATATAATTTTTTTTTTAATTTTTTTAATAATAATCCATATAAATAATTAATTAAATATAATATCAATATACCTTGCAACTCACTAAAAAAATATATAATGAGAAATCAAGTAATGAAATAATAATATTTCCTATAATTAAAATTAAAATAATATACCTGAGCATGCACAATGAATAAAATTTGAATCAAATCTTTATAAGATGTTGAATATCTTCTTCTTTTTTATATTTTTGTGGTGTTTCTTGTGTTAATTGAAATCGGATCTATCCTAAATATTACATCAAAGGTTTTTATATCAGTGTCGATGCATATATACTCATCGGGAGCACACACGCATCTCATACATGTGCGTCCTATACAGGCGTACCTGAGCTCAGTAATTACTACTATTTACACTATATGCATGTAGGTATATGTCAAGTGCAACTTTCATATGAAATGAACATTGCGCGGAACTGCCAATAAGTAATGTTGCTCAAGCAAAATATTGTGTGAATTTCACGTAAAAATATTGATAGCTCCGATTGTTAAAAAGCAAGTGGCCTAAAACTTAATAAAATTTTCTTTATGATCTTGTGTTGAAAACATTGCCTTTTCGATGAGCCGCCTCTATCTCTTGCCCACTAAAAACTTTCATTTCACAAAAATTCTCATATCAGCCTCAACAAGTTTAAACAATTTATTCTTCTACTCTAATAATATACCTAAGTACTCCTCTGTACATATTCGTCCACCTCTTACCGAGCAAATCTTAAGATAAAAAAATAAGGTTTAACTCAAATTCAAATTTAACTCATTTATATATAATATGACGAGATGAGTTTGAATATTTATAAGCAAAATTCAACGTATTTACAACTTAATTGTTATTAGATAAAGGATAAAATGAGGATAAGAATTGTGTTTTTTATAATTACTAAATCTTTCAGGCAACCCCACTATTGAGACTGCATGGAATGTGCCTATTTTGAAGCTGTGGTTAATGCAAGAAGTATTGTTTGATTTAAATGTAGCACAAGTTCTAAATAGTTGGTGTTGATGTAGACTATCTATTCCCCAAATAGAATGCTAGAGAGATACAAGATAAAATAGCTCCTATAATATATTGCAAGAGAGTTACATGTCATTACTGTCAGATAGGTGTGACTCGTGCCACCTATCCATCCGTAAGTGGAAAGTGAGAGAGGCACGTGCCATATGTTTCACGGCATAGGCTTCATCACAAGTATATTGTGAAATAGGTAAAACTTATAATATAATCAAATAAGATAACTATAAAGAGATTTCGAAAATTATTGATTTAATGATTTGTTTGAGTTCTACCAAAATGGTTTTAGACTGGATTTTTCATTAGAGAACCTTATTGATAGTGATGGGTATCTGGATTCAAGTTTCGAACAGATTCGGATCAAGTCGATTGTCTGAATCCGTCTCCGTTCACTTAATCTGGATCCTGCATATTATAACTACGAATAGGAGATCAGGTGGTGGTAGGAGGTTATCCCACCGAAAATATTCTGACGCTCAAGTCAACGAACAACCTTCGAATTAAGAAGGTGAAAGTAAGGGATGTAAGGAGAATGTAGAGAGTGTTTGTGATGGAAGAGTGCTCTTATTGAGAGAGGCTTTGGTGGCTCATTAAGAGCGTTGTCTCTAAGCACTATGTTTGCTGGGAATATAGCGGCAAAGAGAGTGAGTGAGTGTTCGTATTTTGAAAGGGTGTGAGCTTTACAGTAGAGAGTTTTTGTGGGCCAATGAGACCTTGCCTTGGAGTGAGAATTCCATGTATTTTTATGGCCGTTGTGTGGTGGTGCCTTCCTTGAGTAGAAGGGCTTGATTCCCGTGTTCTGCTAGGGTTGCTGCCTTTTCTGGCATGGAGCCCTTATGACAGTAACGATTGCTAGATTGATTGTTTTCCTTTTATATTCTGTAACCGTTAGGTTTCCAATAGATAGGGAAGGAATTACGATGCATTCCTTTAAGGATGCGCGTTGAATCTACTGATGACCGTTACAATAGAAATTACTTTCTGTGGAGATCACGAAATTAGGAGAGGAGACCATTGCTAGTCGAGGAAGGATGTGTGGGCCAAATTGGGCTTGGTCCATTTGGGGCCTAGCCTTCAGACGATTAACTGGTCTTACTTCTAATCAACGAAAGCGTTGACCATCTCAAGAGCAAGTCGTCCGTCCTATTTTTGGGCTTATTCTGGCTCATTTAGCCTTTTGTTCGATCAACGGCGAGCGTTGACCGTCTAGGGACAAATGAGTTGTTGTGGATCTAGGTCGTTCTTCCTTCCTGGTCCAGCACATTACCAGCGTACCCATCAGATATGTTTATAAATTATTTTATTTTTTATGTCACAGTATGCGTGGCTCCATCTACTTAATCTGGATCCTGCATGCCATAACTACGAATAAGAGGTCAGGTGAATGCGGGAGGTTATCCCACCAAAAATATTCCGACGCTTAAGTCAGCGAATAACTTTTGAATTAAGAAGGTGAAAGTAAGGGATGCAAGGAGAATGCAAAGAGTGTTTGTGATGGAAGAGTGCTCTTATTGAGAGAGGTTTTGGTGGCTTGTTAGGAGCGTTGTCTCTAAGCACCATATTCGCTGGGAACGTAGCGACAGAGAGAGAGAGTGTTCATATTCTGAAAGCGTGTGAGTTTTACAGTAGAGAGCTTTTGTGAGCCAATAAGAATGTGCCTTGGAGTGAGAATTCCACGGGTTTTTATAGCTGTTGTGCAGCGATGCCTTCCTTGAGTAGAAGGGTTTAATTCCCGCACTCTACTAGGGTTGCTACCTTTTCTGGCGTGGAGCCCTTATGATAGTAACGATCGCTGGATTGATCGCTTTCCTTCTGTGTTCTGTAACAATTAGGGTTTTCACTAGATAGGGAAGGGATTGCTGTGCATTTCTTTATGGATGCACGTTGAATCTGCTGATGGCCGTTACAATAGAGATTTCCTTCTGTGGAAAGCGTGAAATTAGGAGATGAGACCATTGCTGGTTGAGGACGGGTGTGTGGGCCAAATTGGGCTTGGCCCACTTGGGGCTTGTCCTTTAGACGGTCAACTGGTCTTACTTTCGGTCAGCAGAAGTGTTGATTGTCTCAAGAGTAAGTCGTCAGTTCTGCTCTTGGACTTCTCCTGGCTCACTTAACCTTTCGTCTGATTAATGGTGGGTATTGACCGTCCAGGCGCAAATGAGACGTTGTGAATTTGGGCCGTTCCTCCTTCCTGGGCCAACCCATTACCGGCATACCAATCATTAGCCCCCTATACTGGTGGTCCGAAACTCCGGCTTTCAGCATGTTCAAGATGGGTTACTAGTAGTTTGGTCACTTGCTTTAGGTGACCAGGTGAGGAAACTGGTGGAGACTCTTGGTCTACTGATAGTATTGTTGCAGTTGTTGACCATAAAGTCAAGACCCGGAGAGCTGGCTATGGAGATTGTTGACTGGATTCATTGATTGTGTGGATCAAAATCCGGAGAACTGCTGACGGAAGAGTTGATCGGATTCGTTGACCATCTAGGTTAGAATTCGGAGAACTGGTAAAGGAAGTGTTGACTAGATTCGTTGGCCGCTTGGGCCAAAATCTGAAAAATTGCTGAAGAAAAAGTTGACTGGATTTATTGACCGTCTGGATCTGAATCTAAAAAATTACTGAAGGAATAGTTGATCAGATTTGTTGACCTTCTTGGCGGGAATCCGGAGAACTGGTGGGAGTTTAAATGACTTGCCATCATGCCGCTGGACTATCAGTTGAAAAGTTGGCCACGTGCTTGCACGTAGTGGATTCACGATCCCGATAATCAATGTACGAGAGGATCTGATTCGACTGCTCTTTTTCAGGAAGCAACACGTGTCAGCAATGATGGGCATACTATTACGAGACAGTTCCCCTTCTGCGACGTTCACATTTCTTTAAGTGGTTCGTCTGTTATTTTTCAAACTTCCAACGCTTTCTTTCAAATTTCATTTCTGAAAATTTCTAAGTGCCCTATTATCTTCATTCTCTTTTGTTTCCATGGCTCCCTCTGTGATGGAAATTGCTTCTGTGCTTACAGCTAGTGATGTTAGAGAGTTATACGTGGAGTTTAACATTCCAGTCCCTCAAGAACTGCTCTCTATGCATCTTCATGCGTCATCGCTCTTAGATGATGGCGATCGACGCTGTCAGGGTGATATTACGTTTCACACAGAGTAGGGATTGAATTTCCCTATCTCCGAGAGACCTTCCAGTCAATAAGATCATCTATGACTCGTTGAAGAATTGGAAGGATCGTTTCTTCTTTGTGCGCGTTGTTGAGACGTGGCCTTTATCACGGGATTGGGGCAAGGTTCCAGAAGCTTTCACTGGGACACCAAAGGAGGCAGAGATTGTTACTGTGGCTAAATTGTTGGAGTTGGTGAGAGAGAATGCTTTTGAGTTTAAGAGAGACCACTTGGTTTCTCGAGAAGAAGCCAAGAAAGCTCACTGGGGACCTCCCTCTCAAGTCCAAAAATTCAAGACACCGCCGCCGAAGGCCTCACAAAAGAAGAGGAAAGCTGGCGCTATGATTGGCGGTAATGCCGGTGCGCCTTCCACTGACGCTGCTCCCACCAATCCAAAGATAAAGAGGGCCACAACAGTGGAGCATTCTTCGTCATCATCAGGGCCAAACTACGTGGCCACTGGACGCCTTAGGGGAGTGGGAGATTGCTCAAGAGTCGAAGTGGAGTTGGCTCTAGAAGAATATGACACCATGTTGCGCGTCAGAGTGAGTAGCGTCGTTATTGTGGCGCAGCATGCATTGGTGGAGCAGGAGCCGGAAGCAATCGGGCGGAGCCTTTAGGCGAGCCGCAAGCTGAGCCGTTGGAGCTAGCAGTGGACTGTGAGCTGAGCCGCTAGAGCTAGCTTTTGAGCTGCAGGAGCTAGCTTAAGAGCTATTCTTTGGCCGAGCCAAGGAGCGCCCAGTGCGGTGACCTTGAGGCGGTTGGCCCTTCCGGGAGTTCACGGTGGAGTTTTGGCAAGGGCCTTTTTTGGTCTATTCAAGAGATTTCTATCTCCAGTCCTCCGCTACCAGGCCCAAGGTCATGAAGCAGGCCAATGAGGCCGGTGCGCAAAATCTTGTAGGTAAACTTTTGTAATTTTTCTTCTCATTTTTCTCTTTGTTGTTGATACTCAGTGTTTTTATAGGGGGAGAAAATTACGAGTGCAGTTACCAAGGGACTACACCAGCGGGACCTGGTAATCTCTGACTAGGATAAAGAGATCGCCTGATTCGAGGAGAAGATAGAGTTTTTGAGAGCGGAGCACCAGGAGGACACAACTGCTCTCCATTCTGTGCTGTCAAATCTGGAGAAGAAGAATGCCAGATTGAAAGAGGAGAATGTCCGGCGGGCGGTGAGGCATATTGATCAACTCGCGGGACAGATGACATCACTGGAGAACGAGTTGACTACTCGTATACGCTCCCATGAGGTCTTTGATATGCTGGTGGCACGGTTATGAGAATGTGTCAACTTTGTCGACGTATTGCACTGTTGGTTGACCCCTACTTTCCAGTGAAATATCTTGACCCATCGAACTGTTCTGTCCAACGTCGTGAGAGCCTTGTGGGACGGTCCCAGAGTGGTCAAAGGCCACCACCTCCTCCTTCTGGGAGCCCTGTACCTTCATAGATTTTGTGTTCTTTGCTTTTTAAAATTGTTATAATTGTACAGATCCAATCAATAAAATGGTTATTTTATTGATGTTCTGTGTCTTTACCTTTATTTTCGTTTCAATTACTTGCTCTTGCGTTGGTCAGCCGACTTGGTGTATCGTACACAAGTTGGCCATCTGTTTTGCTGGAGATGTTTGTGGTGCTCTCTGATGGACTTAAGTCCTGAAAAAGTCATCAATGTAAATCCTGATGTTGGGTCAAGCCTATTCTACACTCGCACGTGAGTAGAGGCTTGGCAGCACTGCCCAGGCATGAACTTGGGCGGCCAGCTTTGGACGGAGTACTTTGCTCCTGTCAACCGTCGTTAACTGATTACGCTATCTCCCTGTGAAGGCGGTTGTCGCTTGTGCTGTTTAAGTCCCCTAAGATTTTGACCGCAAATGGGCCATTTGGATGACTAAGGTTTAATTCGATCACCAATGGGTTGACTAGATGACCGGGTTTAATTCGATCGCTCATGAGCCGCCTAAATGACTAGGATTTAATTCGACCACTAATGAGCCGCCTAGATGATTAGGGTTTAATTCGACCGCTTATGGGCCGCCGGATGAACAGGGTTTAATTCGACCGCTCATGGGCCGTCTAGATGATTATGGTTTAATTCGATCACTTATGGGCCGCCTAGATGACCAGGGTTTAATTATGAACAGGTGAAGACTCGTTCAATTTAGGGGCAGTTTGGGTCGCTTTTATTATCCTGCAAACACACGCACATGCATATCGAACAGAAAAAGAAAGAAGAGGCAACACAGTGAAATGGAAAAAATTTGTTAATAATAAACATTATGTACATTTACAAGCATACAGATGGACGACCTACATGTAGCCTTATTGAAAGTAGCGCTTGAGGTTGATCGTGTTCCATGTCCGTGGAACCAACTTGTCGTTTTGGGTCCGAAGTTTTTATACTCCATTCTGTAGAACGACGAAGATTAGAAAAGAGCTTTCCCAATTCGGGAAAAGTTTATCCCAGTTGGCGGTCTTGCCCAAAGCGTCGATACTTTGCAAGACCAAGTTCTCAATTTCGAATTGTTGCGCTTTTACCTTCTTGTTGTAATAACGGGCGATTTATTATTGGTAGGCTCATATGCGCATTCCGGCGTCGCGAGCTTTCTCCAATAAGTCTAGGTGTTCTTAGATTTTTTGGGAGTTACCTTATGGGTCAAATGACTCGACCCTAAGACTTGAAAGCCCAATCTCAACTGAAATTATTACTTCAGTCCCATAGTAGAGACTGAAGGGCGTCTCACGAGTCGATTCCATTAGAGTCATCTGGTAAGACCATATGATGGAGGATAGCTTGTCGACCCATATGCCCTCTGCATGCTCTAGCTTGGTCTTCAGACCGTGGAGTAGCGTGCAGTTTGTGACCTCCACCTGTCAATTGGCTTACGGGTGCACCACCAAAGTGTGGATCAATCTGATACCTAAACTGGTGCAATACTTGGTGAAACATTTTACGGAGAATTGGATTCCGTTGTCAATCACAATGACCTCGGAACACCAAATCTGCTTACTATACTCTAGCGGACGAATTCTAAAGCATTGTACTCGATGATCTTGGTCAGCGGGCCAACTTCCATCCACTTGGTGAAGCAATTGATGCCCACAATAATGAATTTTCTTTGCCTCATCGTGATGGAAAATGGACTGAGGATATTGAGCCCCTATTGTGCCAAAAAAAGGGAGCTTGAAGAGATCTCAATTCAGCTGGCGGTTGATGGTGAAGATTACCATGGATTTGGTAATTTTAACAATTTTTCACAAAATCAAGGGCATCCTTCTTCATTGTCGGCCAGTAATATCCTTGGCGTATGATCTTAAACGCTAGGTTTTTGCCACCGATATGCAATTCGTAGACCCCAAGGTGGACTTCGCTCATGTCGTGATCTGCCTCCTTAAGAGTTAAGCACCGGAGGTACGGAGTCGAGTAGCCACGACGATATAGTCATCCATCAACTATGGTTACTAACTGGCCGTTTTCTTGATCCGCTTGGGTTCGTTCGCATTGTCTGGTAGTGCTCTGTCTGCCAGGTATCACTCGTAATGTGTCATCCGACTTTCCGTGTTGGAGATTTACATTGTCTCTTGTTCCTCCGTGCTGGGGATGTTCATGACCTCCTGCATGTCTCTCGAATACTGTTCTAGGTTTTCAGCCGCTACTGCCCTGGCAAGTTGGTTGGTCTTTCAATTTTCAATTCTGGGGACGTGGACCAGGTCTAGCTTATTAAAACTCCGGATGGGGTCTTTCGCCTTAACCAAATATTTGGCTAAGTGAGGGTTGCACTCCTTGAAGTTCCCATTTACTTGGTTAACGACAAGTTCAGAGTTGTTGTAGACTGTCAGTCGTTTGGCGGAGCACTTTTTTACTGGTCTTAGCCCGACTAATAGGGTTTCATACTCAACAACGTTGTTGGTAGTTGAAAAGTCAAGTTTGAGAGAGTATTTCACCTCAGATCTGTCTGGGGTTCTCAGGACCACTCCGGCACCGCTGTCTGAATCCGTAGACGATTTGTCTACGTTGAGAACCTATTCTGACTCTTTCCCATATAATCCTACGTCCTTAGTAGGCTGTTCATCAGGAATTGGTATCGTGGTCTCAACGATAAAGTTGGCCAGAGCCTACCTTTTGATGGCTAGTTTAGGCCGAAATTCAATGTCGAACTCTCTCAACTCAATAGCCCACTTAGCCAACCATCAAGAAACGTCAGGTTTCTTGAGTATGCTCTTTAGTGATTGGTCGGTCAGAATGACTATGCGATGAGCCTGGAAGTAAGGTCTCAGTTTTCGGATGGAGAAGACAAGTGCAAAGGGTAACTTCTCTGCGTGTGGGTAGCACATCTCTGGGCCGGTCAACATCTTGCTCACATAGTACACCGGTTGCTGAGAGTTGGAGTCTTTGCATATGAGGGCAGAGTTGAGAGCCACCTTCGACACTGCCAGGTAGAGGTACAACTCTTATCCATCCTTGGGTGATGTTAGCAACGGTAGACTAGCCATGTACTGCTTTAATTCGTCGAAGGCTGCCTAGCATTCTGCTATCCACTGGAATCTGTTAGCTTCTGTCCCTTTTAGGACCTTAAAGAAAGGTTGGTACTTGTTTCCCGACTTAGCCAAGAAATGGGACAAGGCTTCCAGTCATCCGGTTAGCCGCTGGACATCTTTGACATTCCGTGGTGGGGTCATACCATGAGGGCCTTGATCTTCTCCGAGTTTGCCTCGATCCCTTGTTGAGAGACGATGAAACCCAAGAACTTCCCTGAGGATACTTTCAAGATGCACTTAGAAGGATTCAGCTTCATTTGATGCACGCAGAGCACCTCGAAGGACTCAACCAAATCGCAAATATGGTCAATGGTGGTCTTGCTCTTGACGAGCATGTTGTCGATGTATGCCTCCATATTTTGATCGATCTACTTTTCGAACATCTTGTTTACGAGTCGCTGGTAAGTGGCACCCGCGTTCTTCAGACCAAAGGGTATCACTTTATAGTAGTAAGTGCCTTGGTTCGTCATAAATGAGGTGTGTTCCTTATTCTCTGAGCTCATCCGAATCTGGTTGTAACCCAAATACACATCTATGAAGCTCAGTAGCTCGTATCCTAAGGTCCAGTCAAGCAATAGATTGATCCTAGGTAAAGGGAAGCTGTCTTTTGGACAGGCTTTATTGACGTTGATGAAGTCGACGCACATTCGTCATTTTTCGTGACTTTTCTTTATGAGGACGACGTTGGAGAGCCAATCCGGATACTAAACCTCTCTGATGAAGTCGGCTCCAGCAGCTTCTTCACATCCTCCCAGATGGTGATGAGTTTTTCCATGGAATGGTTTATGCGCTTCTACTTGATCGGCTTGTGGTCGGGATTGACACCCAACCTGTGGACTATTACTCTAGATGAAATCTCAAGCATGTCGGCAGGAGTCCATGTGAAGATATCAGCGTTCTATTATAAGAATGCTATTAGCTCGTTGTTTAGTGTCCGGGTGAGTGAGCTTCCGATCTATACGCACCTCTTTGGGTCCTCTAAATTCAGTATGGTTATATTGGTTGCCTCACTAGACTGTTTCTGTTGTAGGATTGCTTCATCTTGATGGTCAAGCTCTCTTGCCGCCTTCATACTGCCACTTGGAGCGATTTGGGACATGTAACATATCCGTCCAGTGACTTGATCACCTAGCACTTCACCAATATTGTATGCAGTCAAGAATTTCATCTTGAGGTGCATTATTGAAGTGACGACTCTGAACGTTGTTAGGCACGGGCGGCCTAGTATAGCGTTGTACATGGAAGGTAGGTCGACGACCAAGAATGTGAGTGTACAACTTGATATTCTTGGGTATGTGCCCAGTATGACCTCCAACTGGATCGTTCCTTGAATGGCTATTGGCTCGTTGTCAAGGCCATAGAGGGGGCCTTCGGCAGATTTTAATTAACTCCTTTTTAAACCAAGTTTAAAAATTGCATCAAATTAGAGCAAATCTCTAAAACTTCCATTATCTATGAAAACTCATTTCAGTTAGTAATCAATGCTACAGTCAGAAACGAGAACAGATACAATAAGGGAATCTGTATGGAGGGAGATTACATGGCTCGAGTCATTATTACTAAAGCTAATGACGTTGTCTCCTGTGTGCTACTTTTTCCGTTTAGCCTGCTGTTCCTTGTGATCCACTGGGGTCTTGGTTGGCCGGATTGTGATCATATTGACCACTCCGGCCGCGACTTGATTTCAAGGTTGGGAAGTCTATGGTCCTTTTTCGCTTGAGGTGTTAGAGCTCTGTCCAGGGTTCCTCACGAATCTGGTGTGGTGGCTCCTCCGGATGAGCTCCTCGATCTCCTGTTGAAACTTCTTGCAATCTTTTGTTGAGTGTCCAGGAGATCAATAAAAATCGCAGTACTTGGTTGGATTTCTTTCCTCCACTTTCTTAAGTAATTTTGGCCACTTAAGAAATTTCTCCCCATGGATTTGTATGAGGATGTTGGAACGTGTGTCGGTCAGGGGCATCAGGTTGATTGGCCCGTAATCTCTCTGTTCTAGTGCTTCGGTCTTATACTGCTTCCTGCTGGAGTGATTGCCGCTGTTGTGCTTCCTTTTTCTCTCAGTTGGGAAAGAGCGAGGTTCTTCGATCCTTTCGGGACGCTTAGTCTCATTTGCCTCTTCGGTTGCTGTGTAGGCCCTGATGATAGATTCTGCCTCTCGGAAGGTTTGCGGATTTTTATACACCAGGTGCCTAAAAAAATCCCCATGTGTTAAGGTAGAGATGAAACTGCCAAGTTTCATCTATTCTGTGAGCTTGAAAATTCTTCTTGCTTCCGCTACGAAACGATCCAAGAACTTTCACAGATTCTCTCTATGCTTCTGCTTGATATGGGAGAGATGCCAATATTGCTTTTTTTTTTTTCGACAGCCGAAGGCGTATTGTGCCTAGAAGAGGTCAATGAGTTCTCAGAAGCTCCCAATTGAATCTAATGGGGAAGATGGACCCAAATGCAGGCATCTTCCTTCAGCGTAAGAGGGAAACAGCGGCACGTGGTTGCATTTTTCAACCCTTATAGACTCAAATGGGTGAAAAAAATAATTGAGGTGATTCATGGGATCATCACTCCCATCGTAAGAGTCAAGAGTTGGCATCTTGAATTTGGTCGGCATAGGACGGTTCAAGATCTTCGTCGTAAAGGGAGATCTGCCCAAATCTGCAACGTGTTCGTTATCCTTAAACACGCGCTTCAAGAGTTTCTCCACCCGCAAATCTGTGCGGTCAGCACTGCCCGTTCTTTTAGAGTTGAGGTAGGTTCTCAACTCCGTCCTTTCTCTAGTATGGCGAGTAGCCGGCTGGTTACTACCACCAGCGGATCCAACGATCCTGGAGGCTCCCTCCTAAGCCTAAGGCCTGGCTTCCGTCTGAGAATATCGGGGATTCCTTCATTCTGGACTTTCCTCCGGAGTTCTACTGCCCAAACGTCCTTCGAGCCTCTAATGGCTCTGGGCATGTGAGGCCTTCGGAGCCTGAGTGCCGCCCGGCCTCTTGGTCTTTTTGGACGACTTCTTCTTCTTCTAGCTTCCTCTCCTAGAGGCTGGAGCAGAGACTGCTGTGGGTGTAGCCCCCTGCTGAGCGTTCTCTTGGCGGACACAAAGCATTTGGAGCATTCTGTTCATACTGCTTATGTACTCCATCAAGTTCTGAAAAAAGGGTGCTTGTACTCCGTTGACCTGGTTGCCAACAGTGTGATCCTGATCGGGTGAGTCATGTCTCTAGCGGGCTCGCGAGCCTGTACTCTGGTATTCACTTAACTGGTGGATGAAAGGTGAAATTGAGAGAGATCGTGGAGAAAAGTGGTTGACTTTTTGTAAGCTTTCCACAGACGGCGCCAATAATGCGTTCCTAGATCTAAGTTTCGAACAAATTTGAATCAAGTCGATTGTCTAAATTCAACTCCGTCCACTTAATTTGGTCCTGCACAATATAATTACAAATAAGAGGTCAGGTGACGGTGGGAGGTTATCCTACCAAAAATACTCTGACGCTCAAGTCAACGAACAACTTTCGAATTAAGAAGGTGAAAGTAAGGGATGCAAGAAGAATGCAGAGAGTGTTTATAATGGAAGAGTACTCTTGTTGAGAGAGGCTTTGGTGGCTCATCAAGAGCGTTGTCTCTAAGCACTATGTTTGCTGGGAAAGTAGCGGCAAAGAGAGAATGTGTGTTCGTATTCTGAAAGCGTGTGAGTTTTGCAGTAGAGAGCTTTTGTGGGCCAATAAGACCGTGCTTTTGAGTGAGAATTCCATGGGTTTTTATAGCCGTTGTGTGGCGGTGCCTTCCTTGAGCAAAAGCGCTTGATTCCCGCGCTCTGATGGGGTTGTTACCTTTTCTTGTATGGAGCCCTTATAACAATAACGGTCGTTTGATTGACCGCTTTCCTTCTATATTTTATAACGTTAGGATTTTCAGCAGATAGGGAAGGGATTACGGCGCATTTCTTTAAGGATGTGCATTGAATTTACTAATAACCGTTACAATAGAGATCGTCTTCTGTGGAGAGCGCGAAATCAGAAGAGGAGACCGTTGCTGGTCAAGAATGGACGTGTGGGCCAAACTAGGCTTGGTCTACTTGGGGCCTGACCTTCAGACGGTCAACTGGTCCTATTTTCAGTCAACGAAAGTGTTGACCGTCTCAAGAGCAACTCGTTTGTCCTGCTCTTGACCTTATTCTGACTCACTTAGCCTTTTGTTTGATCAACGGTGGGCATTGACCGTCCAGGTATAAATAGACCATTGTAAATTTAGGTCGTTTCTCATTCCTAGGCTAGCCCATTACCAGCGTACCATCAGATAGGTTTATAAATTATTTTATTTTTTTTCTGTCACAGTATGCGTGGTTAACATAGGAGATAAACATGTATATAACAATTTTATTGATTCTTAATAGGGGGTATTATGCTTAAATTAATAATATAATTTTTGGTATAAATATGTTATAGGTTCCCGGCGACTGGTTCGATTCATAGTAGTAAAACCCCAAACTCTCCAAGGGCTTGGACCAGAAATGGCGATGAGGGCGGCGGTATTGGCGCCTCGCGGCTTGAGGCGGCTCTTCTCAACTTCTACTTTCATTCCGCCGCCTGTCAATCAATCCACTCCCTCTCCTCCTCAGGCTGAGCCATCACCTAACCTCTTTGTATCAGGCATGTTTCTCCTCTCATTCTCCATCTCTCACACACACACACAGACACACACACACACTCTCTCTCTCTCTCTCTTCCCCGCGCTCCTCCTATCCGTCGCTGTAATTCTATTTGTATTCCGATTGATTATGTTTCTGTTGAAAATTGTGATCTTCTATTGGAAGAACCAATACACTTGCGATGATCATTATATATGGCTTGAAAGAAACATTATAGATTCTATGATTTCAAATTTAAGTGGTTATCTATCGGGAAAAAAAAACAAGGTTTTGATTGTAATAAATTCTTTTTTTGGAGTTTAGGCATTAGGAGGTGAACAAGGATGCAATAAAATTTTTGTTTTCCTCAACAGTATGGTGACTTTATTTTTTCCTTATTTGTGCTTGATAGTTAGGGAATTAGTTTTCTTGTTGTAAAGTAGAGTTTCTACGCAACCTTTTACGGCACATTATACTCAATTCCTTATATTAAGAAGTAGCCAGTATTGAAAATTGTGTGATTGGATGATTGCTGATTTATTTGATGTCGTAATGATTGGGTTCAGTGTGCAAAAAAAACAGTGAACAGAGCAGGCTACATCTATATAAAAACAAGGATGCATAAACTGGTATTTTTATGTGTAAATGCATCAAGTTGATGATATTTGCCTAAGAAATTGTTATTCGTGGCAAAAAAATTAACACTACGTTAAAGGGATTGGTTTTGGTGTTTATGGGTTCATGATAAATGTTGTGCTACTGTTAGGAGTTAATATTGACCAAAGGGCTGGGTTATCGTTAATTGAATTTTATAGGGAAAGTACCAATAATAGCAAAAGCTTCAACAGATAGTGGGACACAATCTTTGTAAAAGGATTGTGATTTGGGCCTTTGCATGACAATTTTGGATCCAAAATATAGTGTGTATGAGTCAAACTATTGATGGATGTGATAATTTGGAGGATAGTTCTAGTTGTCTAATCCCCTTCCCTCCATTGTCATCATTTGTAAATATTTATTTAGTAATGATAGTCTAGGCCTTATTGGCCTGACTTTGCCCAAAACAGGATTTGGCTTGATTGTTCTTTTGAAGTTGGCATAGTTTAAACTTTATTTATTACCCCTACTGTAAAAGGGGATTTATGGGCTCATTTTGGTCTTGGGGCCTCAATTGTTTTTATAATCTCAATTGAGGGGTCTTTTGAATAATTATGATAAACGGAAGGTCTAAAACAAAATAGTAAAGCAGGTTAAAAACTTCTGTTAGGACTTATGTTGTAGTGTGGGGATATCGCTGAAATGCTATTTCCTTCCATCAGAGAACTTAGGATGGAGAAAGAGACAACAAAAGTATATGATAGAAAAAAATAGAAGATGGATGAATTGTTAAGCTTAAAGGTTAGTAGACTTCTTTCTCTAGTTACTGGAAAGTTTGCTTTCGGTATTGTAGTGTGAAGAATAAATAAAAATTGGTCAGGTTTCTGCAAGAATTTGAATGCTTGACTATTTAAGAAGAGTGGGTATATTCTTGAACTTGTGTAAGTTGCCCAGTTAGAGGGACTTCTCAAATGCTATTGTAGGGTTTGCAATAGCCAAAACTTCGAAATCAATTTGATTTTCCAATTGCTTGTAGGTTTTTGTAGTCCTTTATGATTGTTATTCATGTTTGTTTAGCAAAATGATTGGTTAAGTAGGGCTTATAATTTGTTATTGCTGACTTTATACAATATGATGTTGAGTATCCATGCATTGAGATGTCTCTAACAGTATCAGTTTTATCCATATCGGTATTAGCTGCATCAGGTAATACTTTTCTGGGTCTGGCATCGCTGAAGCAAAATATTTTTCCAAACCCCATCTAACCTCCACAACTGCAATGGAATTTGAAACCACAAGGAGAGATGAACAAAGCTTTTAAGAAAGGGACATTAGTATATGCCCCAAAGGGATCATGTAAACTAAATGCGGTTCCAAAGATCTCATATCGTGAATATATAAATGATATATACAAGGCCCATGTCCATAGATATAAAACATACTTTCTCAATATAAAATCATATTTAAAAACACTAATAAATAAAAATTATATAGAGATTTTCGTAAATGTAATAGCATATTATACATTTTCTAGGTTTTAAAGTTCATTTGTAAACATGATCAATTAAATTGAAAATATTCGTGTAAAATTTATTATCCACTTACTTGAGTTATGCAATGCAATACTTAATTTCTAAAATTTCCTAGATGGAATGTTGCACCAAATCCTTCCCCATAGTGAAATATATCATGATATATTTTAGTTACTAAACTAAATCAGAATATTATCCAAGAATGCTAAGGTGAATGATATCCCTTTCACCTTGAAAGTTCATATTTAAGAATTATATCTCAATTTTACTATCTCCTTGCTCCAATTTAACTTGTATAGTATTTTAATCTAATTATCTTCGATTTAGCACGCTTGACATATTTTACTTAAATTATACTACTAAATAATCTAATCATATCTTAATTTCCCGATATCCAACTCTAATTTCTCATAATTTACATAAAATAAATCTCTAAACCTCTAAAATAATTCCAACTAATCATTTCTCTCAATTATGAATCATAATGCACTTAAAATTCTCATAAATCTCAAGAAAACATTAATTTAATGTTAAACACTTGATATTAAATTTTCTCCAAGAAATTCAGATTTGTACATATAAATACTTATCCCGAAGGTGAAAAAATCACCTTGAAACATCAAGCTTCTCGTTATTTTCTTATTCATTTTTTTCTCATTCTCTTCTTCCTCCTGGCAGCCTTCATTCCTTTCCTTCTCTTGTTAGTTTTTTGATGTTGGAAATTCAGCAAGTTGTCACGGTCCGATTTTTTACAGCCACAAAGTCGTGTTGCGCATTCATTTCCGTTTGGAGCTGGATGCTTGCCAAGTTGACATTCGAGCACACTTAAGTGTGAGGGTTGATCCCAATATGCAAATACAAGAAATATACTATTGTCGAGTATGTTGAACTTAAGTCACTAGCTAAAAATGTAAAAAAACAAACAAGTAATCAATAATAATAGGTAACAATAGGAAAATCTAGTAAGTTGTCACGATCTAATTTTTATAACCACAAAATCGTGCGTATGGCGACCTGGACCTAGACTTGGACCCCTCGAAGTTGGTCTAGACCGGCCACATAGAAACCTAAAGTCATAATTAACCATCATAAATGATACATAACTACTACAATTCCATTATAATATCTTGATAAAAAATTCATCTCAAAATATGAGATAAAAATAATCATTAGTCCAAATACATCCAAAACTAAGGGTCGCAGCCTTAAAATAAATAATACTTCATGGTTAAAATATAAAATCTCACCATACTCAACATAAAATATCAACTGGACTCTGAGATCTTCTACCGCCACATTCCTCAACAAGTGTTTGATCTTGAGCTAACTCCACTGGCTTGTACTAATTTGGAGCCAGGAAAATATATGGATGAGCCCAAAGTTCAGCAAGTGATATAGTCACGAATACATGAATAATAAACGTCTCGGATAATAATATCAATGGAAAGCAAAAGTAATACCGACACCAGGACAACTAGCTATCACTATTTGTGATTTTATGCTACCAAGTCATCCCAACTCAATAACAAAACAAGTTGCCACCAAACCAATATGATTTGGATTCCATTGAATCCGAATACCATCAATTAGTTAGGTTCTACTAAACTTATCACAAACCGAGGCCACTACTATAAGAGATGTTTCAAAAATTTCTATATATCTTATTATGTTACTGTGAACTAACAACTATGTACTCGTGCATTGTCGAATGGATGTTAAACACGAGTTAACCAATGCTCTCATACTTGACATCCACCCACACAGGTCTCCAAGGCTCTTGCCAATACATGGCATGGGAACACATCCCATCTCGCTCACTAATATATGGCATGGGAACACATTCTGTTTCATCATTAATACATGACATGGGAACATATCCCGTCTCATCGCCGACAAATGGCATGCGAACACATCCCGTTTCATCGCCAACACATGGCGTGGGAACACATCCAGTCATGTCAAACCAAGCATCCATCATCATGATATTCATTGATATCTCGATACACATTCATAGGATTATAAACATCCCTCCAAAATTAACCTCAATCTATAGGAACATGGACTAGATGTTGGATGCCTTCATACAATCTTCTCGACCCATCCATAGAAGAACAAGGAGTAGAATATCAAAAGTCATGATCATTCATTGGATCGAAGGAAAGACTAACTATGGATGTCCGCACAGGAGCATCTACCCACTTTCTTACGTTACTCTTACTTTACCAAGATCAACTCTAGGTTAACCACTTCGATCCTTTTCTTAAGGGTCTCTAGGGTGCGTTTACACTAAGTAAGACGTCCTGCCCTCTTATCCTAGCCTACCTCTCGGTCTCCAAGGGAATAAGGACTCCTACCCGTCCGATCATTTATGTTACATGCCTAGATCATCTGAATCTCTTGGATTTTTAAATTTATTCAACCCTATAAATTAAATTACCAAGGTAGCCACCCCACTAAGGTGCTATGACCCATGGCCACCCCTAGGTTCATCATGGAACCTACTCTTCTACACTTACCACTTAAGGCACCAAATATAACCAAGGCTTATTGATTTTCTTCATAACACATGTGTGTAAGTAAAGAAGCCATACCTAGCCCTTATCCCCCTTAGCCAACTTACTAAAATACATGGTCAAATCACCATTCCATCCCTACATGGCTCTAAGGTCTTAGTCATAGGGGTGTAACTTCCTTTTTCTACCAACTACCAACACAAACCATACAATTTATTAGGATGCATGTAAAGCTTCATCACACTACTTTATGGGCATGCAAAACGACATATTTCCTTCCATCATACATGTTCAAGTCATGGCCAATATAAGCTACATATTAACATATTAGTGAATATAAGTAAACATGGAGATCTACCATATATTAAAATATAAGCATGTAAAGTTGTCACTTGGCTTCTAAAAGCCACATCAAGTCACGGCCACATGCTCCTCATACTAAGCATAAGCCCTGACCACATAGCATGTTCCTTCTACCACTTTCATGATAAACATAAAACATGTTTGGAGTAACTCATTAAAGGTCACTCTTTTTCCACTCTAGACCTACAAATCCATAAGGGTGGATTAAGAGCCACTTGGCCAACCACTAAACTGTGGCATGTCATGGACAATAAGAAGAAGAAAAGATATCAATTATCATGCTAAAAGTCATAAGAACCAAACCTTAGACATGAGAAAGAGATAAGCCATCAAGACACCATTTTTATGCATCTAGTCAACTTCTCTTAAAAGGGACGACTTGGACATTTAAAAATGGATGCAAGACATTTCTTTTAACATCTTGGAGACCACATAAATCAATAGGCACAACTACCTTTGAAAAAGTAATAATAGTGCCAAGGAATGGTGGAAATTTCACTTCGCTTGGTTTTTATTGTTTAAGTGGCCAAAGCAAGCACGAACATCTTTTGAGAATTTTACAAGCACGTCCCTTCTTTCATCTTTTACATGTGGATGGAGGGTCCTTGGACTCCAATGTGGCATAAAACAAAAGGAAGATGAAGGAGGCAAGGGGTTTCACTGGTGTTTTCACTAGTCCTCCCTTTTTATCTTTTTTCCTTACTTGGATCAATGGTGGAAGGGGCGGCTGACTCTCCTTTTCTTCTCTCCAAATAGTAGGCAAAATGAGGGAAATTAGTTTATTTTCTTGAGTGAGGTGACCGGCTCAATTAAAAACAAGAGGGAAAATTAGGGTTTCTCATTTTCAAAATTGAGGGGGTGTGGATCAAAGAAGGGAATTGCGGCCAAATTTCACTCTTTCATGGCTTTTTTGCAGCTAAAAAACATGTAATGGGTGGCCAGATCATGAGGGAGAAGAGCTGCAACTCCATGGAAGGAAACTAGGTCAAAACTAGGGTTTTAGGGTTCCCAGGAATTTTGTTTTCCATTTTTTTATTTTGGCACATTAACTCAATTAGTTTTTGACTTATAATCATACCAAAATATGTTTAATGCATTCATAATGAATCCCATTTAATAAAATATCGCACTGAAATTATCATCTACTACTTCGAAAGAAATTATTAAAATATCATCTGGGTGATTTCTCGAATTTAACTAGTCTAGTGTCTTCATGAAGTTTGTCTAGGTCTCCATGCGAATATTTGGCCTCCATGGATATCGTCTTACACCATTATTTTCATGATTAATGACCTTTACTGATTAAAAGTCTAATTAAGTCAAATAGGAAATACCAAGGTGTTACGGTGCAATGTGTCTGTTCCTAATGAGAGCTTGATGCTAGCCAAATTGACCCCTGAGTACACTTAATTGTGTGGGTTGATCTTGGTATGCAGACATGAGAATTTTATCATTATCGAGTTGGTCGAACGCAAGTAATTTGCTAGTTAAATGTGTGAAAATACAAGCAGTCAATAGCAATAGGTAATGATCAATTATCGAAGCAAATTTCTTAAATTCATTCTATCATATATAGTGTTGTTAAAGGCGCGCTTCAAGTGCACCTAGGCTAGGGCGTGCACCTTTTGTTGATGTTCAAGGTGTGCCTCTTAAGCACTTTATAAATTTTCATGGAAAAAATTAAATTATTTCTTTTTAAATTAACAATTATATTTAGTTGCTAATTTTAATATTAATTGGTATTTGTGAAATTGGAATTGATAAAAGTAAAGAGTGACTGGTCAAAAAGAATGCTTGGAGACTATTATGGGGATAATAAATTTAAATTTGAGAATGATTGTTTGACAAAGGGTTTTATATCTAAAATTTTTTAGAGTATGTGGAGGTACATATAGCATAAACCTTAAATGATATGTCTGTAGCTTTGTGCTTTTGTTTGATAATGGTGATAAATATTACTCTTTATTGTGAATATCTTGAGAACAATACTTTAAGATTTTTAATGAATTTATTCTTCTTGTGCATTGTGGTGAGCTTCACTTATCAATTATCATTTTTTATATTTTTAGTTATACTATAAGTTTATGATATTATTAGGAATTGTTTTGGTATTTCTTATTCTATTTTTAGTTTTGACAATTGAAATTTTTATTAAAATATCTTACATATATCTTCACAAATGGGAGCCTTACTTTCACCATGCTTGTACCTGCACCTTGTGTCTATGCCATAGAGATCCTTTACACTTTGAAGTGCCTTGCGCCTTTAACAACATTGCCCATATAGAGGATTTTTGGCCTTTGTCACTAGTATGATACATTAAAAGTACCTAATTCTCACAATTAGGCATCTAATTTTTCTACAATAATAGAATTGAAACTAAACTATCCCAAATACATAAAAAAAAATTAATGATGCAAGAGAAGTTATGTAAAAATTTACACATCTCGGTTTGGACTCTAACATTCTTCCCTACTAAGCTGTTTACGTTCTTGTGGATTTAATTTTCAGTATAACTTTGATATCTCACTTCTTCAGTTTTACATCTTCAACAAGTTCTAACTTGTTTCTTTTGTTGGTACCCCCTTCTACTTTGCGAGCATTTTTTTGTTCTTTTTTCGGTTGATGTTGTCACCTCCCATTCAACAATAATCGATTTAACTTTTGGCGCTGCTGGTGGTTTCAATCTGATGCTGGTTAGCTGTGAAAGGTTTCGTGAAGGCCTTCCATGTCTAGATAGTGCGTATTTAAATAGTTCATATGGAAGATTGGGTGGACTTTCGTTCATTCTTTAGGATCTATGTTGTACGAGGCCTTCTTCATACAAGAAATGATCTAGATATAGCTTTCATATTTTCGAAGGAGGTGCTTAGCTCTTCTTATGAGGAATTAAATCTACTCTTAGGAGAAGCTTTTCAAATACAAGATCTTCCATATTGAATTGCATAAGTTGTCTCCTTTAGTCTGCTCGCTTCTTCATTTGATAAGAGACTTTCTAAAAGTAGGTTTTGGCAATCTCTATATTTTACTTTCACTCCCAGGTAAAGTTAGAAGCATGAGAACACTTATCTTTGTATGACTCTGCCCTAGTGTGTGGAGAAAGTGGCTATTGAATTATTACAATCTCAAAAGAGCTCTTGTTGAAGAAGGGTACTTGTTAGTATTAGAACAAAATTGAGCAATATCGAGGATTTTTACTTAATCCTTCTAATATACATTCACAAAATAGCGTAGGTACTCCTTGAGTAAGTTATTGAAACTTTTCATTTGATCATCAATTTGAGGATGGGAGTTTGATGAGATATTCAATTTTGAATTGTGCAATCTAAAATGTTTTGACTAGAAGGCTCTGATGAAGCGGCTATTTCTTTTACTCACAATGCTTTGTGGCACTCTCTAGTATTTGATGATGTGCTTGAAGAAAATGGCGCCATCTCCTCACTTGAATAATATCTTGATGTTGGAACAAAAGTGGCATACTTAGAGGAGGGGCCCACGACCACCAATATGCGCAAAGTTGAGGGAAATACTTTCCCTACTAGGTACAACGAGGGGTTTTAGAAACTTCGCCAACTTTTGATGTTCAATGTTGTTTTACTGACAGGTTAGACATGTCTTCACATAGCTCATTACATTTTTATTTTAGGCTGGTGATAGCCCTTTTGCAGTAGGCTCATGGTATGCTGCTACCCTGGGTGACCAACCTATGGAGTGTCATAGCACTCTCTAATGAGTATCCTTCTTAGTCCTCCAATCTTAGGTATGAAAATTTGGTGCCCTTTGTTGAAATCAATCTATCATCAGCCTAAAATCTTCAAGTCTTGCCTTCTCGAATCAATCAAAGTAAAGTCATGACCATTTCTCTACCACTTGACTTTAGGTGGGCTACTCGAGACAAAGTGGTGAGATACAGTCTTCTACTTTGAGCATCTGTAGCTTGGTTGTAGCGTCCATCTTTATGTTCTAGCTTCACGTCGAATTCCGTTAAGAACTCTAGCCTCCAAGCCTGCTTTGTAGTCCACTTCGGTTGCAAGAGGATGCGGCTGGTAGCAGTGCTGTCAGTTTTTATCACAAACTTGGAATTGAGCAAATAATGTCACCATGTTTTCAAATAGTTCACGATTGCTAGCATAGCATCTTTAGCTAGCTACCTACTCTTGTAGGCTATTGGATAGCCTTTTTACAATAAGACCCCTATGAGGGCAAAATTCATCATGTTAATGTGCACCTTAGAATGCTTGGTAACATTCAAGAGGGCTAACATAGGTTCTATCATGACCCTGGTAAAAGTAAATGATAAATAATAATAAAGAAATTCAAACGATAATTATCCATAAATAATTTATAAACCAAATAATCTAAATACTGGGTCAAACATATCATGCCAACATTAACGGCACATTATAAGCTATAATCAATAGCGAATATAGGGCTTGCTTGAACTAACCCCCTTTTGGCCTCCGACAATATAAAAACCTGCTTATATCCAAATAATCTATAAGAAAAACTATTTGACCAAATACCAAAAATGTCACAATTTAAAATCGTACAAATTTTTCATATAACACGACTACCTTGAAATATTTAAATTGTGAAATATCATAATCTTATACATAAATCTCAAATGTTTTTTAAAATACAAATACAACTATAAATAAAAAAATTCTCGTCAATCCTTCTTCTACAATCATGCAAGTATATATAGTTTGCTAATATGAAAGGGTTAGAAAATATCGTGAATTATAAGATTAAAGCTTAACAAGTATATAAATGCAATATTCAAATATACATGTCCATAAAAAAAATTGGATGGACATAAAAATCAAAAGATACGTACAAAGTTCAATATGTCAAACTTTCCAAATGTCACAATCCAAATTATTATTTTATACGCATAGTTCGTTACTTATACTAATATTAAATCATGCAAATTGTACAGAATTATTAAAAGTCCAAAATAAAACATGCGAACTGTATGAAATTATCAGAAGTCTAAATCATATGGTACATCTGCAAACTCGGAAGTTCAAAGCGTGTAAATCCAAAATTATATCAAAACCTGCAAATTTTAGAAGGCTAAAATATCGCAAAAACATAAAATACGATATAGGTCAAATTGGAGAACCAAGGACCCGTGACTAATATAATGACTAACCAAAAAGCCAAATTTGAGGAGGAGTTACATATTATCTTGGTAACCTTAGGCCTAAATACTACTATTTAAACCCGTAGGTTGGCTATCTACATATTTTTTTTTTTATAGATGGGGTTAATGCCACTTTCTTTTGTCACCGATGGATAATAAGTGTAATTCTCAAGTGCTTGATATACTAGGATGCCTGAATAAATGTACCATTAATTTCTTACAATGGTTCTTAAAAAAAACAAACGAAAGTCTTTATAATAAATAATAAAACTTTTCCTCTCTATGGAAAAAGTAAAAATACAAAACCTTTTCACCCTACGAGAAAATTGACAAATTCAGATGAAATAGCAAAATAGAGTCCTTACCAAATCATTTGTATGGAATATCACATGTAAGGTCAAGTATACATGTTGTATGACTTTTCTTTACAAATATTTTCATATATGAAGATAATCCTTCTAAATATTCACTTATTCTATGAAAAATAAACTTCTCAAATATTTGATATAATCCAACAAAATTTCAAAATATTTGGTAAAAAAATACATGCATGCAACAATATTTAAAATAGGAGTGTAAAGGGCGACATGTGTATACCATAAAGTAAGAATCATAAACAAAATCGAAGGATTTTGAAAATATATTAAAAAACTGGCGTAGATATACTTTTTTTAAACCTTTAATCTAGTAGATTTGATACGAAAATACTTCAAAATTGCTCCTTTTTCTTCTCACTCTTTTGATGTTGCTACTGTTTTATTTTCTTTCTCTTTTCTCTCTCTACGTGCTTGAAATAACGATAAATCGGGCGAAGGGCGTTTAAATACCCAATTGGCTTACGAGCGCTAGATAGACATTCATTAGGTGCTAACCAAACACACAGGTGTGCACTAGTGCTACATCAGACGTAGCTTAGGTGGTAGTATTCTGCCTCAACTGTACATGGGCGTTGCAATAGGCGCATCTCAGGTGTTATATGTTTGTCTAATCCACGTGTGAGCACCCAATAGGCTCCCATCAGGTGTACAATTATTGCTTCAAACATGCATAGGTGTGGAGATGGATGTCAATTAGGCATTAGCCCGATTCCCTTGTATTTTATTTTTTTCTTAAAGTTTCATTATACAATTATTACTTAAATTGACTCAATGCACATTAATAATAATGTCATAATTCACGAATAAGAAATCAAGTGTTATAGGTTCCTTCATTATTGCACACTTTAGTTCCTCGAAGGTTTTCTGACATGCCTCCTATCAATCCCACTTATTGTTCTTCTTAAATAAATCTGTCAAAGGAACAACTTTATTTAAATACCCTTATGTGAGGTGTCCATAATAGTTAGCAAGATAAAGGAATGAATGCAACTTGCTTACACTTGTCGAGATTTACCAATTTGAGATAGCTTGTCTTTTTGGGATCCATCCGATTTAACCTTGCCTCATGAAGTGCCCAATAAAGTTGATATTTTCTTAAGCAAAATAACACTTATTATGCTTCACTTAGAGATGAGTCTACTTAAAATTTTGGAACACTAGCCTCTGATACTTTCACTAATCTTCTAGGCTTAAACTATATATGATATCATTGTTCAAGAAGACCACTACAAATTTGTCCAAATATTCATGAAATGCCTAGTTTATTAGCATGCAAAATGTCACTGGGGTGTTTGTTGAACCGAATAGCATTACAAACCACTCGAAAGTTCCATATCTTATATCATGTGCAGGTTTTGGCTCGTCTTGCTCTGTAATTCTAATTTGGTGATAACTTGACCTCAAGTTCTGTTTTGTGAAGAATTTTGCATTGCTTAATTGATCAAATAAGTCAGCGATCAAAAGAATCAGATAGTGGCTCTTCACGGATACCTTGTCAATGCAAAGATGTAGACTCCAATCTTGCTTCTTCTGAAATAGAACAGGGGAGCATGAACCTTGAGTTGATCAACCCATCTAATTATTTTAGAAGTTCCGCTAGATTCAGAGATGCCATCCTATATACTCCTCAAGTAGGTGGTCTTGCCTCTGATGTTAGTTCTATCTATGATCCACCAATCTCTGGGGTTGAAGAACCTTAGGAGACTCTATTGGCATCGATGACTTGAACCCCTCTAGGACTAGGATGACTTCATGTGGCGGTTACCTAACCCCGATGTCTTCTTTCACTTACAATGCCATAAGGTAGGCAGGTTCATTTTTATTCAACCCCTTTAAATTGGAGTGTAGACAACACCTTGTCCTTACCCTTCCTCTTGAATTCTTTCGGCCATTTGGAGGTGTTCACCAGGCATGGACTCTCTCCCATGAGGAGAACTAAGTTTAAGTGGGTTATTGGCACTTCCTTAGTCGCCTTAAGGAAGTTACATCCCAAAAATCAGGTCAAAGTCATCCATAAGTGCTGTCGTGCAGTTGAACCTCCCATTCCACTCTCCAAGTTTGTGCCATTCCACTCTCCAAGTCATATTGGCATAGACTTAGTAACTCCAAGGGTGGGCTTTGCGTTTGAGTTCATGGCCTTCATGCTACTGCCATCTCACCCCAACCGCATACCTTGTTGATTCACCTTTTTCCTAGCCACGAAGTTGTGAGTGGCTCCCATATTGTCAATGGCACGGGCATTCTTGCCATTCACTTAGATTTTCACATACATTAGGTTTGTGAACTTGGTGGATGCCTAACCATGCTTTTTCATGGCATACAAGAGGTAGACCGTGCCTATGTGAGCTTGGTCTTATTGCTATCATCATCTCTTGATTTTGGGTGATCATTTCTCCCTTATAGTGTGCATTTAGAGTTTTTTGGTGTAGGCATTGTGCCACCTTATTCTACCTGTTACATAGAAAATACCTGCCAAAAGATGCCTTTTTACTTGTTGACCTACATCTTCCCTTGGAATCTTGAGAGTTCACCAATGATAAATTTTTCAAAAGTCACTTCCTCCCCTCCAGGCTTTGCTTTCCGACTTATTGATACTTGATACACTTTGCTTGAACTTATTTAATGGATTACCACCATTCCCTTTATTGTTGTTGTCCCTCTCAATGCATAGTCGACAAATTTTTCAGTTGCATTTTGGGTGGATGTCAAATTTTGCACCTGCTGTCTAAATAATTCTGTTTGAACCCACGATGGCAAAATCTCAGTGAAATGAAAGAGAATTCTTGTTAGACGTGTCTTTGATTGAACATGCATTCTGAGAAAACTTTGATGTAGTATTTGATTGTCCACGTGTGCTTGATCTATTTTAACTTTCTTTGTGTTGTGAATTTTGTATTTAAAGGGTAGAATTGATGCATCAAATCTCTGTTGAGGTCTTCCCACGAGTTTATCCTCAATATCCTTTGGGCAATATCCGCATATTTGGTGCGCCACTAAACTATCACAATTTGGCATCATTGGTCAAGTACATTTTTGTTGTGGAAACTTTGGTTTCATCTGAATTCATCTTCGCAGCTGTAAATTATTGTTCCTAATTGAAGATAAAGTTGTCAAGGTCATTTGAATCTCTCGCGCTACCTATAAGCGATGTTCTGGAGGCTTGACTTTGTTATTGTTGAAGGCACTTCCATCAATTGCGGAAGTGTACACTATAAGGCTCACCTTATCGTTGAGATCAACGTTTTCTTCTTTCAATACTTATTGAGTTGTGATTATTCTCATTTAGGTCCTTGGCCACCTCTTCAAAGGAGGACCTCAACTGGCTTGTGATACTATCCTCTAATCTTTTCATTCTGTTGAAAGATTCATCGTGGGTTTCTAACTCAATCATCTTTCTCTCAATAGTTTTAAGATGAGTCACTATGGTTGGATAATTCATAAGAGTCGTTTGAGTAGTTGGTTGTGGTGTTGCTTGGACTATCACTATCCCACCATATAAGTGTTTTCTAAAATTGAGGCCTTTGTTGCCACTCCTTTCGTAATTTTAGCTATGATATCACCTGTTTTGGTTTGATTTTTTTGGACACAAAACTGCACTGCACTTCTATTCCCATTCGGAGTCAGAAACCAACCAAGTTGACCCTTAAACACACTTAAATGTGAGGGTCGATCTTAGGACGCAAATACGAGAAATCCACCCGTGTCAAATATGTTGAACATAAATGAGTCAATATTGAAAGTGTGAAAATACAATCAATTAATCAATAGTAATAAACAATAATTTGGTACGGAAGAAAATTTTTTAAATTCATTCTCCCATATAGAGAATTTTAAATCTTTTGATATTAGGTATTGGTATATGTTTAAAGTATCTAACTTTCATAATGAGGTATCTAATTTTTTTATAATATTAAAAATAAATTAAATTTATCTAAATTTCTACAAAAATTAAAAGATGTGAAAAAAATTGTTTAAAAAATTGTATGATTCAGTTTGGATTCTAACATAAAGCTATCTAGTTTTCTTGTTCTTTTTCTTTTTTTTTTTTTTTTTTCACTGCAAGGCCAGCATCAGTGGGGCTTCTGATTTCCTGCAGTGCAAGTAGTCCACGGCTGCTATTTTCCTTTTTCTAACAGTTGACATGTGGCCTACATAGCCACCTGTTGCATCTCCATTTTGATTGTTTGTTTGTTATTTTTATCTTTTTTTTTCTTAATTTCTTTTCCTGTTCTTTTTTTCTAAAATTGGGTCCCACATACAATCACATCATCATCCTCATTGCTATCACGTCCGAAGGGAAAGATATCATCCACATCATCACTTCCATTCCGTGCATCATCTTTGCAGTGAATCTGATGTCTGATTGAGTATTTGATGTATCATAATCTTCTTCTCCTTGCCTTTTACTTGGACTTGTGCCATCTATAGGGGCACCACTTGCTCCACTCCTTCAAACTCAGCAATAAGCCAATCATAATTATCTTGCTCATTGCTCCTTAACCATGAAAATCTTAGGGATCATCTTTCTCATATATAGTCTGAGTTGATCTGGTTTTTTAGGTGACGTTCCTTCTTTTTAATCTTAAATTGTAGTGGATGTAGACTGTTTTATTTAATTTTTAAGACTTTATTCTGTTTTGGTATGGATAACACTGAAAGTATTCTAGTTTCTCTCATACCTAGAGGAAGAGATGGTCAGATTTGGAACCCAAATGGTAATTCTTTGAAGGAGTGCAAGATCCTTAATGTATCCACCAAACTAAATTTTGTAAATATTAAATAGTTATGTAATCTCAAAGTAAGCAGCTCAACTAAATTACCATTTACTTGGATTTGTAGATTGAGCTTCTATTTGTGCAAGGTGGATTCCAAATAATTCATGCTTATTTGGAAAGATCAATAACTATAAAATAAAAAGGAATTTTTCGTGATTATTAGTAGTACTGAATCTTGAAAGTAATATAGCAATGTGTCAGCAGAACACAGTTTGTTATTTATATGTAATTATTCATATACTCGATTTATTGTTTTTATTTGATTATCCAAGTTTATAGGTATCCTTTTTAATCAGTTCTATAACTCCGAATTGGTTGGAAAGCTTCCCACTGTATTAGTATTGAGTGTTCAAAGATTACCTAATATTAAGAAAAATTTAATTAGAATTTCAAGAAATAAATGTAAGAAGACAGAGCCACACAGGAACACTTGAAGTAGGCTTGAATATTTTCAAATTAAATTTCATTACATATTGCATGCAACAAATAGCAGAGTAGAAAGTTCCACCTCTGGCCAACAGCTTTCCAGACATTCGCATAGAAGTGACAAGTGTCCTTGATGACTGGCTTTGCCTTGCCTATGGCTTTATAATGAACCCTATTTTTGATTTTTCATTACCATCAACCAACCTTAGAACTTAAACTACAGGTTCTTACATTTTAGTCACTTCATTGGCCATTCTTCAAAAATATTTCCTCAAAATGATTTTCCTCCCACCATTAGCAAGGCCACTATTGATCCTTCCAAACCTCCCAGGACTTATACTCAACAGATTTGAATATGTTTCTCAACCCTTCTATGTGGAGATATATGAAATGTGTAATGACAAGGCACAGGTTGGTAATTTATGAAAATCTTCATCAAGACAATCAACCAAGTGATAGATATATCTTGTAAATTTATTTGTGTCTGTTAGTATATCATCCATGTTCGCTTCTTTTCAAGATATTCTAGCATAAGATTCGGACAATGCACTGCCCAATCAGTCTGATAAAGATGCTTCTTGTTCTAGACAAGGAATTGTCCAACTACTCTCATTTCCCTCTCATTGCCCATGACTATTTTGAAAACTCTCTTTGTGCAATATCCATTAATTTGTAGTAGTACTTGTTATTTCCGCTATGCACTTTCATTCCGTAAAGTACTTGGAATGCACATTCATTCCAAGGACTACAAGCTAGGAAATTAATTAGGTGTAACATGTGTTAACATTATTTGTTGCCATTATGTATTATCCAATGTCAATGTTTATAATCCAAATGGGGTTTTTCTCCACCAATCTAAATAGTGCATCATGGTGACAATGTATCTGGTAGACTGAAATTGAATTTTGATTTAGATTGATGGTAGACATTGACATAATCTCTCTCTCTCCAATTTGTCAAACTGAGGATGTGAAGTGCTTGGTGAAAATACTTAAGAATACTCAAAAGGAATGTGCAATGATGATATCTTAACTCAACAGTAGGGGTCGACTTATCAAATTCCCATTGAAATAGGATCCACACAAGGAAAAGCACTTGCCATGTGTTGATTATTAGGGGCATTCTGAAAACGTTTGGGTCGAAATATGACTTTCAAATTAAATTCTGAATTAGTGAATGTTGCCAAAGGGAGTGATGTTGCCATATGCAAAAAGGAAGAGACTCATAGAATGGTAGAGGCAAATAGAGTGTTTGCACATTTTCATTAATCCATGAACAAGATCTATATAGACAGTTAATTCTCTCAGCATAGGATCCTGTGATTCTATTCTTGTTGCTGGAGGTACACATTCCTCTTCTCAAAAGGAATGTGCAATAATGATGTCTTAACTCAACAGCAGAAACTGAGTACAAATAATTTTGACTAGGAAATAGTTGCTATAGTGTTGGATTCAAATGCTAGAGTTTTGACTGATGGAAAATGAAACAGTTCAGAGCTTGAGCTCAATGCCAGAAACTAAAAATACTTACAATCTGGGTTTGTAATCAGCATGCGTTTTTAGTTACGTATCACTCTATTTTTAGGCAAGGATCTTTAATGGATGCAAGCTACGTATCACTCTGATTGCTGATGCCCAGAGATTTGGCCACAAGTTGCTTAGACAGCAAGGATCTGCTTACGTTTTAGCTACCAGTTGCCATGGAGAAGAAAAGTTTGGAAGCAACCTTCCACTTAGGCTAAAATTTCTTGCCCTCCCTATGATTCTCATTCACATTCACAATCTTCCCTATTTCCTTGGAATTGGCTAGTGCCACTTGTCATTCATTTACTTTGTCACATAATTGATCCTTTCATGGGGGCTTATTGGATTACTGGAGGTCCTTTGATATTAATATGGAACTATTACCACATGGACACATGTCGCTTATCCACGCTGCCATGTCATTAATGGGTGCCAGCTTTATTATCAAATCTACCCTCTGGGTCGACAGCCCTGTTGCCTGGTCTCTTGATCTGTGAGTGATTTTACTTCTATGTTTAACTCCCTCCCAAAGTCAAAAGACTGCCAAAGGCTTATCACTCCATGACTCAAGCTTACCATTCAGACGAGCCTTCGTTGAAATACCTCTGAACTCTACCTTTCGTCATCCTTCATTAGTCAACCTAAAAAAGTGTGGTTTTTCACGATTGAAGCATGATCGAAGTGCCATTTTGACTGCATGCCTTTCATCCTGGGCTCTTTCTTCAGCTTTAGTCTTGACCTACGGTAAATAATGGGAACTTTGAAGTTTGTTGAAATAGGTTGAAACTTCTCAAGTGGAAGTCCTTTGTGTGTAAGCAGCTATCAACTAACTTCGGTTGAAGTTGCATATCAAACGGAATTGTTGTCTGATTTGTATGGTACTTCATTGTTCCTCTGATTGTGTGGTAGTAATCATGACGGTGTCACACATCCTCAGCTACTACTAGTATTAGTTTACAATGCTCATAATCACCCGTCAACTGAAAAGTGCTCCTTTTGGTCGTGTGAGAATCTAACCTTTTATTTACTGCGATTTTCTCATGACTTAAAATTACCCCAGTCAAAAATTGTCCTGACTGTAGATCATGGATTATAATATCAGTTTGGGTATTGGTTGCTATCGTATTGGGTGATATACAGTAGTATTAAACGCTGCGGATGCGGAAAAAATTTACCTTGACCACATCCAAATTGAGTCATAAAATAAGATTTAACCATATCATATATTTATATATGAAGAGTTTTAGTCAATTTTATTAAAATTAAATTTGATGATATCCTTATTGATCATTGAAAAAAATCTCTAGTGGGCCACAATGTGTGGATAGGCTTCTAAAAGCAAAAAAAAGTCGGCCTATTTTTTGAATATCAATCGATATACTACCAATATAATAATATATTACGATAATTTCAAGGTGCCAGGACCTTCTTCTACTATACCAATATGTACCAGCCAAAGTTTAAAATATCGGCTAATAATATGCTGAAGACTGTATCGGTCGTTGTCATAAATAAATATGTAGATAATGCTAGTTGACATTCGTTCTGGACTCCCTTTGAGTTCATATTTTTGACAATTCCTATCTTGATATTTTTTTGTCCATATTCTCTCAATGTGATTGCATGTCTAAATTTGTGGTGGATATGCATTTCCAAGACCATTTAATGAGTGGCAGCCATACACGGTTGACTGAGGGTAACTCCTAATTACACGAAGGTATCCCCCAGGAAAGTCCCAACTCAATAGCAGCTTTGTGGAAATTATTGATTTCAATTATAGTGAAATGCATGTGAACCCTATATTTGGTTTTAATAGCAGCTGAATTTTCTTTTGTGAATAGATGTATGCAAAATCTCATCTATTGGTACAACTTTCATCATACTGCAATATTATAAGCTAAAATAATCTCTTGCTACAAATCTTGCTGGAAATGTTGGCCTTCCTGAGTCATATTGCATATATTACGAAATTTATTGATGTGATCAGGGCTTAGTAAACGGACTACTACAGAAGGATTACGAGACGCCTTCGCAAAGTTTGGTGAAGTGGTTCATGGCAAGTGTTTCTGTAAACTTCATTTCAGAGGCTCCTTAGGATTTCATTATTGTGTTTGCTGATTCGGTGTAATTTGCAGCACGAGTTGTGACTGATCGTGTCTCGGGGTATTCCAAAGGATATGGTTTTGTTAGATATGCCACTACAGAAGAGGCTGCTGCAGGAATACAGGGCATGGATGGCAAGGTTAGTTGACATTTGCTCATTTTTATGAATCATTGTATTTGTGTGTGTGTGTGCGTTTTGGCATTTCGGGATGCCCCACTTGGTGAAGCTTTTTGACTAAAACCTGATATTGAAAAGGGTTTTTTAATATCTTTCTTTTGTTTTATGCCACTTCCCTTCGTTGAGAAGTAACTCAACCTGTAATTAAGGGATGGCCTTTTTACTATTAATATGTGTCGTGGTCTCTTCATGGAAAACCAACAAAGTAGTGTGAAAGGGTAGTTGTTTTGTTGTGTGGAAAGCTATCCGGGCTTTCTATTTTGCATATTTGGACTCCCTTCGATCTTGAATTTTGAGATTAGAAGCTTGGACAACGAAATGAGATACGGACATGATACTATACTGATGTACTGTCACATTATTTTTCTAAAAGTAAAGACATGATATACCAGAGATATGTTAACAAAAATTTATTATTTATTTATAGATATAATAATATAATGATCAATAACAATACTCTAGTAGTAGATTAGTAATGAAAATGTATATTTCTTGCTTTCTTTTCTAAAAGAAAATTTCACAAGAAGAATAAATATATGAATGAACAAATATAAATGAGTTGTGTTATAACATAGATCATATAATGGAAAAAAGAGAAGACAATAGGGGCTTAGTTTTTTAAATGTTCATCAATTACAAAATAATTCTACACTTTAGTTTATATTAAGAATCCAATTTCTATGTCCAAAAAGCGTTGGGGTGTGTTGGAATCCATGGGAGTGTGTTAGAGACCAAATAAAATAAAATATTCTGACACTTATCGGACCCGTTATGCTAACCTGGGAGAAGTGTCATTACTGCTATTATTCATTCCAATGCAGCGGATACATTGGAGGTGTTATTCCAGTGGACAAGGTTGTGGGTTTTTCTGACCACCATTATTTTTACCACAATATTCTTGATATGCACAAAAAATTTGAAATCCCTTGGATTTTTTCAGTTTTTTCGTTTATAATTTGAAAAGATAAAAATGTATGTATCTGCGCAGCCTGATAAATACTTAAAGCCAGACACTCTCAAATTCTGTTTTTTCTAAGAATTCCCTAGAATGTCTGCAATAAACCTCAAATGTTGTGAATCTATGTCATGGCAGACTTTAAGCTAAGAATTGATACTGTTTCAGTCTAGCTCCTCTGGATTCTGGGAGTACTCTAAAATGATGAATCAGGGATTACTACTTTTGTGGAGAGTATTTGAATCAACAGCACTTTAAACCTCATTTCATCTTCTTGAGAAGCTTTGTGTGTTATAAATCCCAATTTCAGATAACAGGTATACAAGACCTTCATCTCCATTGAGTAGACACAGCATCTTATTACTGATTCTATCGTCCTGTTGATACACCCTTGTGCAGTTCCTCGATGGCTGGGTGATATTTGCAGAGTATGCGAGACCTCGGCCTCCTCCTGGTACTCCACCGAACACCGGGAATTATCCTCCATATGGGGGAAGTCCTCCGTACGGCCAGCAATGAGAGTAGTTGTCGAGCATATTGTTCAGATTTCTGAATTGTATCATTCAAATTTGTCGTCTTTATGGGATCCCGGCTTCTGTAACAACCGCAAGCTTGAACCGACATGTATGCTGGCATTGAACTACTACTGCATTTGGATCATCCTGTGCTAGGATCTTAAAACTGTGGAATTCTAGAGGAATTATTATACTGTGGAAGAACTAAAGGCGTTGCTCTTAAATTGTTAAAAGCCTCTATTTATTTAGGGAATGATATAGCATATGTTTATGTGCTGGAGAGGAAAGCCCTTGCTCTTGATGCAAAATCAAGATTGTGGAGATTATGGAAAGCTTCGATTCAAATCTTATGGTGTGTTACATATTTGAATTCTGATCTTCAGTGAAGTCATTGACATAGTACTTTTTATTTTTTTATTTTTTTTCTGGAGAATTTAATTTATAGATTTTTTTAATGAATTTGATCTGCTAATTGACCTCCGTGAGGTACATAAACAAAGAACTGTTAAAATTCTCTATTTTAATGTCCTCACTTATTTCCAATTAGCTAAAATGTATTCTGATTACTTGAATGGTTAAGATTATAAAATAAATTTAACATATTTTTATAATATTAGTCTTTTTTTCATTGGTAGTGTAATAATATGATTTTTATTTATTTTTATTTTTCTTATTGTTATTATATTTATTAAATTTAATAAATTTGAAATAATATTTGTAAAAGTTAAATAGTAGAAAATGTGAAATTTAGATTTAATATAAAATTTATAACTTAAAATTAAGGTTAAAAATATATTTTTATTGAATTAGTTGGATGGAAGTTTTTGTTTTAAGAAATTAAAATTTAATGAAAGTTAGATAATTTAATTTGTTAAAGATTATTCTTTTTACTAACTATTTGATTTTAGAAGATTTTAAATGAAAAACTAAATAAAAATGTTTTTTTTATTTTTATATTGCATCAAGAATTAGAAAAAGATATTTTTCTTTCATTTTCAAGTACTTCCTGTGAAACTGATTTTGAGGAAAATTTTTGCTTATCTAAACATTTTATATCAATATATATTAAATACTTATTAGAAAAAAGAAGTTTTATAGGTTCGGCATATCCAATCGACGAAGAGGGCGCATTAACAGAAGAAGTAAGCTCAAGAAACGATCAATGTTCTAGCTGGCACAATTTGCCTAGACGGCAGGCGGTTAAACTCGTCAGCCCAATCAGGACAGTCTATTTCATTCCGACGAAAGTGGGGAGAGGAGAATCCAGAAAGGAGGACGAGGAGAGAAGAGAACAGGGGATTACAGACTCTGTCCAATCATTCTAGGAGGCTCTGCCATCCACTCTTATCAGAAGGCTTTTCCATTCAGCCATTCCTGAAAGTCATGTGCTCTGTCCAGAAGGCATCACAAGGAAGAGCATCCCTACCTTTTGGGAGGCCAACCTTGTCCTCTCTCAAGAAAATACAACGGGAGGAGTCTAATCCTCCATCGCAAGAGGCTATCTAGGAAAATTTGCTCCCACTCTCTGTCCAGGAGGCTTGCTTTCCACACTTTTAAGCCGCCTCTCTACAAGGCACTTCCGAACATTCAATTCACCCTATATGCATCTATAAATTTCTTATATCCTCATAACATATTTCTATTCTTTTGAAAAGATTTCTGATTTTAGCGTTAGAGGATATACGGTAGGAGTAATTTCTATCGTTCTTTCACCTCTTGTTTTTAATTGTGTTGCACAGGATCCAGGTTCAAAGAGACGGGGATTGGATCACTCCAGTTTGGCCAAATGTGAAAGATCAAGTAGCTCCCTCACCTGTATGATAACTTGAATCCAGTGATGCAATATTAGTGTCATCTATGGGAAACGACTAATAAGTCTAACCACGACATAACAACGAGACAAACACATTCAATTCTCATACTCCAGCCAACACTTTGGCCAGAGAAATAACCTCCCTTGGTGACGACTTCCCTGGGTAGCCATGGCGATACTCACCCTACCCTTAGCATCTCAGCGGCTGGGGGCTTCTTCCTCTCAAGCACGATTGTCCACACCCGAAGGGAAGAATTAGAAGAAGAGGTCATTCTACTCAGAAAAATCAATGGCTTAACAGATCTCGCAGCTAGAACAGCCATGGGAGATAAGACCTGACCGCGATCGAAAGGCCGAATAGGTTGTTAGACAATAAGAGGCCCTTTGCCAAAGAAAAGCTCCGTGAAGCATCAAAAACTGCTTTGTTCCCGAAGTCCTCATCTAGCATACCACCTCGGTTAGTACTAGGCCTTGTTGGGTTCCGCAGACCATGCTGGCATCTGATTCGCAGTGAGGCAGAGGGCAAGAATGCCCCCGTGGAATTCGGGGAGTGCAAGACGTAATGCCTAACTAGAGGCATTCTTATTATTAATAAAATATTAATATAATAATAAATAATATTATTATTATTATTAAAAAAGGGGAGGAAAAGTGAAACGGTGTCAAGTGGCGCAATAGAGAAGAAAAGAGGAAAAAAAGAGAAAGGGAAAAAAGAAAGAGAGGGAAGTGAAGGGAGAAAGGGCGACGTGCAGAGTGACGGCGACCGCTATTGTCGGAGGAGATGCCACCCAGATCGGACGCTGGCGAAGCCCTTTCCATGTTTCTCCCTCAGTTCTGCGCTATGATGTCAAGAGGAGTGAAATTATGAAGCCATGAGGCACTAGAGCCTATGGCCGTTGTCGTCGTCATCACCAGAGGAAAATTAACAAATTGTGGCAAGTAAATCTTTCCTTCCTCTTTGTGGATGCCGGTATTGCATTTGCATGTGGCGAATTTGAGATCGGCCGAAATTTTGGTGGGTTGTATGATGAGGCGTGGTGGAGAAGGACAGACGACCACCGACGGCGTTTGCATGTGTTACCATCACTGCTGTCGCCGTCGGATGGGGGCCATTGCCGTGGCCGGCGCTGTCTTTCACGTCAGGACCACCCTTTGCTGGAGCTCATCATCATCGTCTTCCTCCGGCAGTGTCCCATTCCGAAACCCAAATCCACTCTTGCCTCATAATACTTCAGCGCCCAAAAGGCATTCCGGCAATTATCTCCACTTCGGCTAGATTGACCCACTTCAGCTGCATCCCAGTCCGGCGTCCATAGCCACCCTGGCAGCAGCTCACTTCGGCTCTCTACTTCTCTCTCCGCCGGTTAGATTCACTCCGGCGATCCTCCTCTCAATCAGCCGGTCTAGGTTCACTCCAGCAGAAGTTCAGTCCGGTGCCCAGAGGCAACGGTTCACTCCGGCACTCCCACTCTCACTCATCCAATCCGGCTGATCCACTCTGGTACTTCACTTCTCTCTCTGGCTCTCAGATCTGCTTGGAAAGTTTGGTCATTCCAGAAGATGGTGACTCCGGATTTTGTTCACTTTGGAATCATAATTCGCTCCAGAATCATAATTCGTTCCGAAAGTCTGGTCACTTCGAAAGATATCACTCTGGATTTTGTTTACTCCAGAATTACAATCACTCCAGAAGTCTGGTTACTCTAAAAATTTTCCCTACTCCAGAATTCTTATCTACTCTGAAATTTTATCCATTCCGAAAGGTTGTCCACTTTGAATTTTGACTGCTCCAGATTTTAATCCACTCCGGATTTTAGTCAACTCTGAAATTGTAATCCATTTCGAAAATTTGGTTACTCTCGCTCAATTCCATTCCTGATTGATTAGCCACATTCTGCTCGAAAAGATCGACTACAGACTGATTCCGCTACGGAGTATTAGCCTAGATTTGTTTCTTCACAATATATAGTAGTTGGTTCTGATCCGCTTTGTTATCATCTCGTTTGGCTGATGAAGGCCCCATTCTTCAAAAGGAACTCCACGCAATTTCACGAAGATTAGAGGCTGCAGACTCGAGACCGCTGGCGTGAGCAACCAGTTGCTGCTGCTGATGGGACCATTCTTGGCCTTGGCAATTCTCCAGAGCAAGACGAACAAGTTACGACTCCAAGGGAGAATTACAACGCCTCTCATGGGACTATTATATAGTTGCAAATCCTCGCAAAAGTTGTCACGATTCTCACAATGAGAGCCCAATATGCTCGACTTGCTACTCAGTAGACATCATCCAACCAAGCCTCATATCACTCCGGGTTGCCTGATGCCATATCAGCTGACACAGGGACCTGAACTACTAGCCTATAGGCCACTCAGCCAGGCAGCAAGGTGTTGCCCAACCAGTGCATTGTGAAGTACCAAGTCCGAGGTCATAGGCCAAGGCACTGGCCAAAGTTCCTTAATAATCCTCCAAAGCGGTGCATGCCAGCTGTGCACCGGGGGCGGTCAACTGGTCCCAAGGACACCGTAAATTTTGACGACGATTCCACATCGAATACAGGTAAGTCTTACATACATGATACTGATTGCCTAAATCATATTTTAATTAATAGTATAGTTATTTTATCTATTCATGTGAGTGCCTGCATACCATCTTATAACAACAAAAGACCTAGACTACTTCTAAATCAAGTGAATTTCATTCACCTGTTATAAAACTTCGGTCCCAAATCGAGTGGGCCAAGAGAAGGTCGAATTTAAACCTCGATCCGTACCGAGCGGCCCATATGATGTCGGATTTAAATCTCTATCCCGTTACCGAGCGGCCTATGTACGGTTGAACTCAAAACCTTAGAAAAATTTTTAGCATGAGTGTGGCAACCTCCTTCCAAATGAGTAAGCACCATCAGTGAACGACAGTCGGCGGATTAGGACTAGACGCATGAAAGCTATGATGTCCTTTGGTAGGACTGAGCGCTGATGGGTACATTCGGACGAAAGTCTAGGCTAGCAAAAGCCTGACCTCAAAGTCTAGCCGGTATCCATCCTTTGTCAGCGCTACGACCTCCTCTTGGTAGGAATAAGCGCGACCAATCAGACGCACATGTAAAAACTCGACAACAATAACCACAAGGTTTAGACGACAATAGCGTTTTATCCAAACTTGTAGATAGAGTCCCATCAAAAGTATGTCGGATGTTGAAAAATTACGAACCGTTCGTCATGGGGGACTAGTGATGGGTTCGGCATACCCGGCCCAGGAAGAGGGTCCATCAATAGAAGTAGACTCAAGAAACGAATGTCCTAATTGGCCCAATCTGTCCAGACGGCAGGCGGTTAAACTCACCAGCCCAATTAGGACGGCCCACTTCACGTGTAACCGATCAGAATAATATAACCATTTCATTTTATTCTGTTCGTGAGCAGTTGTTATTGGATAAGAATAATCCAACCGCCATTCACCTCTAGAAATACTCCTTTATTCCTGCAGAAGTAAGGAGAGGAGAATCCAGAAAGGAGGACAATGAGAGAAAAGAAAAGGGATTACTGACTCTGTCCAGTCATTTCAAAAGGCTCTGCCATTCACTCCTACTAGAAGACTCTTCCATTCAGCCATTCCTGGAAGCCATGTGCTCCATCTAGAAGACATCACAAGGAAGAGCATCCCTACCTTCTAGGAGGCCAACCTTGTCCTTTCTTAAGAAAATATAACTGGGGGAGTCCAATCCTTCATCCCAAGAGGCCATCCAGGAAAATTTGCTCTCACTCCCTGCTCAGGAGGCCTGCCTTCCATACTTCTAAGTTGCCATTCTGTAGGGTTCATTCAAACGCTCAATTCACTTTTATAAGTATCAATATATTTTTTACATTCTCCTAATATCTTTTTATTTTTTTTGAAAAGATTTCTGATTTGAGCGTTGGAGGATAAACGGTGGAAGCAATTTTCGCCGTCTTTAGTTATGTTGCACAGGGTCCACGTTCAAAGAGATGGGGATTAGATCGGCTCCGATTTAACTTGACGTGGAAGATCGAGCAGCTCCCTTACCTATATGGCAATCCGGATCTAGGACACAACAAAGTTTATAATAAAAATACGAAAAAAATATGTATCACTACATTTATATTCAAAAAACAATATTATTTTTCTGTTTATATTCTTATTATTTTCTCCCTCAATTATTATATAAGCAAACAGATATAAAGAGAAGGCAGATTTATTTACTTTTTCTTTTTATTTATTTTGATGAACGACCCCAAATCCAATAATTTTTATATCAATATATATTAATTACCTATTAAAAAAATTTACCAAAAAAATATGAGAAAAATATATATGCTCAAAAATATATAGCCAAACTGATATTAAAGAGAAGGCAGATTTATTTAATTTTTTTATTTATTTTGATTAACGGCCCCAAATCGATTAAAGGATATGGTGGCTGGCTGTTGTGGGGCATTTTGGCTCAATTGAGTTAGCCCTCAACGAGTTTGATAAGATAAATGTGTGGAGTTATATTAAATAATAAAATAAAATAATAATATTTAAAAATTAAATATATGAAAAAACTATAATAGAGGACATTTAAAGTGACTTGATGGCTTAAAAATGGATATCAAATAAAGAATCTATATAAAAGTTAATGGGTATGGAACCCAAGGGCCCAAATAGAAAAGCCCAAGATAATTGCAAGCCCAAGCGCAACAATCCCCAGAATTAACGTCCGAGCAGCATTTAGATCCGAGCAGCCTATTATGTCTGCTTGGCCAACGAGTGCTAGCGCGGCCTTTTTCAGCTATTATGGCCAAGGACAATTCTTTAGGCAAGGACGATAGTTTAACTAACAACAGAGGTTATAACCGCTATGAATAACGGCAACGGTTGACCGTCTTAACAGTCAACCACCCACTGCCTATAAATACGAATCCTCACCATTCAGAGGGAAGATCCAATTCTGAACAAAAAAAAAAATAAATAAAGACCTATTCAAACAAACACAATATAAGACGCTCAGAGCACAATTTTCTCTCTCTAAAAAGCAAGACGCCAATAGCGCGACTCCTTGGACATTTTTACACTTAAATACTTTTCTACTTTTTTTTTTCATTTAAGGAATATATTAACTTGAGTGTCGGAGGATATATCGGTGAGTGAATTCCGTCAATCCTTTGACTATTATTTGTATTGTACAGAATTTGATTAAAAGATTGTGAAAGCTGAAGACTTAAACGACTGTGGACAAAAACTCTTCATTCCTACAACTATCGGATCCTCGACACAACATGTCGCCATTTGTGGGAACGTAACAAAAATGTCCGATAAAAACAAATATAAGCAAAATAACAAAAATAGTGAATTTCAAGGCACAAGCTAGTGCATCTATTAGGGGGGGCCAATTCAGGCAATAACGGTCCTCCAAATATTGATCAAATGGATGATCATCCTGATCCTTGTGTGAGGGCGCTTGCTAAAGCCATTTAAACACTTTACACGAGATTGGACAAGCAGCCAAAACGAGTCCTTTCTGAGACCTCTCAAACCATAACGTCCAAAAAGAAGAAGAATAGGGGAAGAAAATACTCCTCAAAGAAGATTAACCAGCAGGATGACCTCGGGACTAAAACGGCCTCAAATGAAAAAGTCCTATTGAGACTTGAAGGACGTTTAAGTCTCCGAATCCAAGAGGATAGTCCTAAGGGACAAAACCCTCGGTATTCTTGTGATGATAGGGAACCCATACACTGTGGAGAACCCTCTTGAAGCGAGCGTCCTCTAAGGGCTGTAAGCTGTCCTAGTTCACAGTCGATTAAAAAACCATTTGAATTGAGGGATCTCCTCAATAAGAAAAGGATGGCGGCTCCTCCCCGAATCGAGAAAAAAGTCTATAGAATTTGGGACCGTGTCTTTGGAGATAGCACTGTAGGAAAAACTGTCGACTTGTGGCGATCTCCATTTACAATGGAGATCCGTACATGTTCTTTGCCGCATAAATTCAAAATGCTTGGTTTGGAGTCATATGATGGAAGTTTCGATCCAATGGATCATTTAGACCACTTCTATACTCTCCTAAGTTTTCAATGATTGGACGAGACAGTAATGTGTCTCTACTTCCCCCTAACCTTGAAAGGCGATGCCTAAGTATGGTTCTATTATTTTTAACTAAATTCTATTCAAACTTTTTAAGATTTGGCGAATCTTATCTCAGTTTACCTCCAATAGGAGGGAAGAAAAACAACCTTGGCATTTGGCCAGAGTAAAGCAAGGGGCCAAATGAGAGTTAAAGAAAATTCCTGACAAAAATTTACACTGAGGTTAAGAAAATCTCTAAGCTTACCGAGGAGGTAAAGCTTAGTGCCTTTATATCTGCGTTGGAAGCCAGCGACTTTTTTAGGCACATGGCCCACAAGAACCCTCAACATTCAGAGAGGCAGAGGTCGTTGCTCGTACCTATATTACAACCGAGAAAGTCAACGAAGTAAAATGGTCGAGAGATCAGCTCCAACAAAAGTCAACGAAGGGGAAAAGGAAAAATGGGGGTAATATGGGTCCCCAGGGATCACGAAAGTAGCAAAAGTCCGAGTCGGCACCAAAGAGATGATTTAGGCTATAAGATTTGACTCATTTAAATGATTCTCACACTAATATCCTAATACAAATTCGGGATGAGATGTTCTTTAAATGGCTGAAGGTATTAAGGAATTCAAACGGTGGTAATCAATTGAAATATTATCATTACCATCGGTGCGGATGATATAGTACTGAGAATTGCAGAATATTACAAAAGGAAATTGAAGAGTTTATCCGGAAAGGATATCTTAATTGATTTCGCAAAGGACCCAGATGAAACTCCGAAGGAGCGGATGGAGATGAGACTAAGCAACCAAGAGGCCGAGTGGTAGCTAGTATCGTCAGTATGATCTCCACGGGACTTGCTCGGGTTGACCTTCCAGAAAGTTTAGGAATGGTCTTCAGCCATAAAAAACCAAGAATAGATAATAAGGACGATGTTATTAGTTTCAGTAATAAAGATTTATCTCATGTAACATTCCCTCATTTTGATCTTTTAGTTGTAATTGTACTCGTCTCGAACAGTAACATATACTACCAACTGAAACGAGTATTTATTGATAATGGAAATTTGAAGAATTTACTTTATATGAATATCTTTTTTAAATTAGGATTTAAAAAAAGTCAGTTAAACTTTTTCGAAGGACCATTATACGGACTAGATAATGAGCCCGTGTCTGTACAAGGAGTTATCCAATTGGTAGTCACACTAGGCATGTATCCGAGGATAGCCACCAAGATGCTCTCCTTTTTGGTCGTAGACCTTTCATCGGTTTATAATATTATCCTTGGACGGCCTTATTTGACTGTGTTTGGAGCAATAATTTCGATTCCGTATTAAAAAGTAAAGTTTCTGACTCCATTTGACGTTGGAGAAGTCCTAGGCGATCAAATGACTGGGTGGTCTTGTTATTTATCTCAAGTCACTCAGACCCCATCAAGTCAACTGATCTAGGACCATGATTTTCGTGATGAGACCACGTTACTACAGGACCGGTCTGGTGAATCAATAGATCCGATTTCGTTAAACCCGAATGATCCTAAAAAATGCATTCAAATCGGGTGTTCTTTGTCCGAGCGCTTCCGAGGTCAACTCATTAATTTCCTTAGACAAAATTCTGTCGTCTTTACTTGGATGCCTAGTGACATGCCAGGTATACCAACCGGAGTAATGGTCCATAAGTTGGGCCTAAATTCCGGCCATAAATCTGTCTTACAAAAACGAAGGAATTATTCAATCAAAAAGTTGATTACCATTTGGAAAGAAGTAAAGAAACTCTTAGATGCTGGATTTATCAGAGAGGTTCAATATCCAAATTGGTTATCAAATGTGGTCTTGGTGAAAAAGAGTAATGGGAAGTGGAGGATGTGCGTCGATTTTACCGACGTCAACAAGGCATGTCCGAAGGACAGTTTTTCATTACCAAGAATCGACTTGCTTGTGGACTCTACTTCTGGATACGGATTGTTCAATTTTATGGATGCACACTCGAGTTACAACTGAATCCGGATGGATTCAGAGGTCGAAAAGCACACATCTTTTATGACCGACCAAGGGATATACTGTTATAAAGTTATGCTCTTCGTTCTAAAAGATGTTGGTACAACTTATCAGCGTCTAGTCAACAAAATGTTCGAGGCTCAAATCGGACGAAATATGAAAGTATATGTGGATAATATGCTTGTAAAAAGAAAGCTTTCGAACAATCATATTCGTGATCTGGACGAGGCATTATCTATTCAGAGGGCACATCGATGATTACTGAATCCGACCAAGTGCACCTTTGGAGTGACATTGAGAAAGTTTTTAGACTTCATTCACACTGAGGAATAGAGTCCAATCCAGAAAAGATAAAAGTTATCTTGGATATGAATCCTCCTCAGACGGTAAAGGAAGTCCAAAAATTAATTGAAAGATTGGCTGCATTCTCACGCTTTTTGGCTAAATCGGCTGAGAAGTATTAACCATTCTTCAAGGGGTTGAGAGGTACAAAGGCTGTGGGCTTCTAGTGGACTTCAGAATGTGAAGCCGCTTTCCAGCAACTCAAGGAGTACTTTTCTCACCCACCACTATTGACTTCTCCACAATAGGGTGAGGAGTTATTTCTATATCTGGCTGTATTTGAAACCACGTTAAGCTCGGCCTCGATTTAAGAAATATTCGATAGATAAAAACAGTCTATTATATCAGCAAGATCTTGACCGATGTAGAAATGCGTTACACTCGTGCTGAAAAGATGGCATTGGCACTCGTATATTCTGTCCGAAAACTTCGACCATATTTTCAGATACACAAAATAGTAGTCCTGACATATCAACTGTTGAGAGGAATCCTGCAAAGGTCAGATGTGTCAGGACGACTGGTCAAATGGGCAATTGAATTAAGACAATTCGACTTAAAATGTCGACCGAGATCGTCCTTAAAAGGTTAGGCACTCACAAACTTTATAGTTGAAACAACGATACCAATTCTGGATGACCCTCATGTTAGTGGGACCGACAGCCTCGAAAATATTTCAACTTGGACCTTACACATAGATGACTCTTCAATGCAAGTTGGTTGCGGAGTTAGAGTGGTATTGAGGACACCTGAAGGGTCAGAAATAAAATATTCAATGACCCTTGGATTTCTAGCAACGAATAATGTGGCCGAGTATGAAGTACTGCTTGCTGGGTTAAAGTTAGTTAAAGAATGTTCGGCCACAAATCTAGTAGTATATAATGACTCAGAACTGGTTGTCAATTAAGTCCGAGGAAATTTCGATTTAGTAAATCCTTTACTTTTCAAATATCTCTCCAAAGTTTAAAATTTAATTTTCACATTTAATCATGTGGAGATCATTTACATTCCATGAAAAGAGAATGGGAAGGTAGACGGATTAGCCAGAGCTGCTGCCACGGGAGATCCAGAGCAGTACGTTCGAAAATTACAAGAAGTTTTAAAAGTACCTAGTATCAGTGAATTGCAACAGGAAGTCAAGCAAATAACTGATTCTCATAAATGGATGGCTCCCTATATGAAGTATCTGTCCGATGGAACATTACTGTTTAGCCCGGATGAAGCCAAGCACCTAAAGAAGACAGTGGGGTGGTATACCATTATACTGACGAGGTTATTTCATCCCATACTTACGGTGTTTTTCACCCGAAGAGGCCAAGTACGCTCTTGGTGAAGTACACATCGGTATTTGTAGATCTCATATTGGTGGCAAAAACCTTACCTTCAAGATTGTTAGGTAAGGATACTATTGGCCGACCATGAAATATAACACAATGGACTTCGTTCGAAAATGTGATAACTGCCAAATGCATGGGAACCTTATCCATCAACTGCATACAGAACTCTGAGTTCTGCAGTTTCCATGGCCGTTCACACAATGTGAAATTGATATCCTCGGACCACTTTCGGTGGCCTCGGGACAAAGAAAGTTTATTATAGTCGGAATTGATTACTTCACAAAATGGGTTGAAGCCGTTCCACTAACCATAATAATCGACCAAAGTTCAACCGAGTTTCTCTGACAAAGTATTGTTTGCAGATTTGGAATACCCAAAATTATTGTGACCGATAATGAAACTTAATTCACCAGCAAGCGTTTCACGAAGTATTGTGCCAGTTTAAAAATAAAATTGGTTTACACTTCTGTCGTTTATCCACAATGTAATGGACAAGTGAAAGTTACCAACCGAACAATACTGTATGGTTTGAAAACGAAGCTTGAGAATGCTGTGGGCTCTTGGGTGGACGAATTTCTTTTCATTCACTGGTTGTACAGAACAACACCCAGAGAACCGACACATGAGACTCTGTTCAATTTATGCTATGGGATCGAGGCTGTAATTTCAATAGAAGTCAGACTCTGTAGCCTTTAGGTTGAATCTTTTGACCCACGTCACAATTCGTAAAGATTTTAGAAAAATCTAGACTTACTTCAAGAAGTTCGGGACAAGGCACGGTTGCGAACTGTGACATATCAACAGAGATTGCTAGGTGCTACAACAAAACGGTGAATGCACGACAGTTTGATGTGGGAGATTTGGTCTTACGGAGCATTAAAGTCACAGGAAAAAATGCCAATCGGAATAAACTCTCACCAAACTGGAAAGGTTCATTTCTAGTCTCGGCCATTTTTAAGAATGGAGCGTATAAATTACGAACCCGGAATGACAAATTAGTGCCTAGAACATGGAATGCCTATCATCTTATAAAGTACTTCTAATAAAATGTACCAGGTAAAGCTTACATTGCATTGAGTGTGATTGTATTATTAAATTTATTAATAAAATTTTAGTTCTTATTTATTGCCTTTTTGAATGCTTGTCTTTCATCTGCATAAGCCTAGGCGACCCCTAAATCAGGTGTATTTCATTCACCCTTATCGAGGACTATTGGTCCAAAAAACTCGGTCATGTAATTGAGCGACTTATAAGAAGTCGGTATTTAAAACTTGACTATGTTGTCAAGTGGTCCAAATGAGATCGAGGATAAAAAATTTGGGGGGCTTCTTCAGAAGTATGCATGTGAAAACCTTTAAAGTAGCATCATTTACTAAATATGGTTTAAAAAACTTAAGTTACAAACATAACTTATTAGTCAAAGTGAACTTAAGTAACTCAAAGAGTTGGACATATAAAATTTCTAACCAAGGCATAAAGAGAGAGTAAGTCAAAATTTTGGAAGTATATTTCATTAATCAAAATGTTTTATATTTACAAAAAAAAATAACTCTAATAAACTACAAAGATGAACTGTAACACCCTGATATTTTAATTCGGATTGTATAGTTAGAAACTTAATATAGTAATAAATAAAATGATATATTGATATTAACAAAGATTATTAATAATAATGGATATTAAATAATAAATAATACATAGGAGTAATAATGGATATTAATAAAATTAATAATAATTATTTATAAATAATAGTATTAGTAATGAACAATAAAATTAGAAGATATTATAATAAATTGTTAAATAAATATATATATAATAATAAATAAGTAAATATAATAATAATAATAATACGAAGAAGAAGAAGAGGGAAAGGAAGCAGGGAGACATCTTCGGCCGGTCTTTGCTCCGCGTCGATCAACGACTTTCCAGCCAAATGGTTGGGAAAATCACAATTTATTTGCCGATTTCCTTCTTCTTCTCGGTGTCCAATCTCAGAAATATGGAAGAAGTGGTTGCCGCCGTGAAACCCTAGCCGTCTAGTTGATGTCGTCGCCGTTTTCGCTGCTAATCGCCATCATAAATCCGGGTTGAAGCCGCCGCTTCTGCAATCGAAGTCACAGTCATTGGTTGGTGTCGCTGCCATCATCGATTTGTGCCACTGCCGTCATCGCCGGAACAAGATCAATAAATCCAGGCAAGTGAATCCCCTTTAATGTCATTCTCCTCTATTTGCAAGTGATTCCCTTTTTATTGTCATTTCTCTTCTAGCTTACAAATCCGCTTCTTCTCTCCCTCAATTTTCATGATGCTAACTAAAATTGGGTATATGTGGAGATTGTGTGAAAACTGTTGAAAAAATAAAAAATTGAAAAAACAGAGTCTTTGCCTCAGGACGGTGGGAAAAAAGGAAATTTTGAGGGTTTCATGATGTATTGAGGCTTGAAAATTTTGGAATCATGGAATTAAATAATTGTTTTTCATGTGGTTGGATGAAAGTTTGTAATTTCGTTGCGAATTGGAAGGGAAGAACAGAGCACTGTGCCCTGTTTGGGTTGATCGAAGATTGTACATTGGGCGAGGACGGTGACGAAGTGGCAAATGAACGAGTATGTATAATTATACGGTATACGTAAAGTATATGTATGCGTATGTGTATGTGCGTGTGTGTGAATTACTGCTAGGTCGCTACTGTGCGGATAGAGAGGGAGAGAACAGCCGTGGGTATATGTTTGTATATATATTTGTATATATTTGTATGTATATATATTTGTATATTTTTATGTAAGTGGTGTATATATATATATATATATATATATATATATATATATATATTTATATACATGGACATGATTGGTTAGTGAAGTAAATATTGATATGTTATGGTAGTGATGAATATATGGGAGTACAGGTTAATTAATATAACATGATTGAAGTATTATACCATCTTTTCTGGGAATCGGTAGATGAATTTTTGGGACAATATAAATCAGATGTGGTAATTAAATTTTGGCTTTAGTAAAAAGGTTTTGTTTATTGGGACAAAATGGAAGACCTAGTTAAATTTGTCAAAATATGTTATTCTTGGTTGTCGTTTGTTCTTTTATTGTTCCGTGATAAATTCCGTTGTGTCAATCTTAATAGTGTGAGTATGGTTATTGTCAGCACTGAATGATATTTCTATCGTTATACTTGCAAAGCCTCTTTTGCGTTATTATCGATTGTGTGAGTATTGAAATTATTGATTTCCTACGGTCAAGGTTAAGGAGAGTGTATGAAAACACTAAAGTATCTAGTCAAATGGGAGGTTACGATACTTTAGTGTAGTATATACTTATCTGATACTGATTTCTGCATCATGGTGATAATGAGGTATACTGATTATTATAGAGGGATGCTTATAGCCATGTGACCATCGTTGGAGATGATATCAGAGATATCATTTGGTGAAGGTATCACAGATGGTATCGGCATGCTATCGGTACAGCCTCTAGAAGGACTGTAGGGGTAGTTGGATATCATGGATAACTTTGTTGCAATTATCCAACCGTTGGGGGCGTAAATACGCGACCTTTGGTTCATGGTGGCAAAATAAGGTCCAAGGAGATTCATTGTGATATTCCATCATTGTTGATATTTTGTGAGTTTGGGATTCGATGGAATCCACGAGTTATATTTGGTATAATCCATGTGTCGAATTTTACGATATTCGGATTCAATGGAATCCATATTATTTATCGATATTTGATGTTCAGGTCGTTCATACTGACATTCAGATCAGGGAATCATTGCATATCTCTTGATGTCAAATTCTGAGGGGGTTTCACATATTATTGGCAATCTTGTTATCTTTGTCATATAGGGGTTTGGGGAGACCTATCTTACTTTTGATTTAAGTCGTGTTTACGACGTGTTATGACTTCTCGAATATAGTTAGATTATTATAGAAATGTTGCAACCATTATATTCAAAATATTTATTATTTATAAAATATTTATTATTATTATTATTACTTGTTGGGCTTTAACTCACCATTGTATTTTCTTAGTTTTAGATTGAGTTGATTGCATAGTGCAGACCGTGGGATCCTACTTTTGTTGTAAGACTTTCTGGTAGAGTGATTTGTGGAGGCTAGATATTATTTCTCACTCGAAGACAAACTAGACATGCTATTAATGAAAGTTGAGTAGTTTTCATTCGGGCTACGACTCGTAATCCTTAGTAGTTTTTATTTCGAGATAGTTATATGATGTATTAATGAATTCGATAGTAATTTAATTTAATTGTATTGTCACTATGGAATATTATGAATGATTTTAAGTTTTGAGGTTTCCGCGTGAGCGATCTGAACTATATTTGATATTTTAGGTTCGTGTCGTCACATGAACGATACTGAGAAGTTTCTACAATTGGTTCCCAGGTGTCTTTGTCGTCACCAGCAAGGTATGAGACCTTAGAACTGTGGCTGGCGCTAACATTTTTTGGATGAAAAGCGGATACAGGAATGTCAGGCGCCAACATTTGAATAATGTTTCTGCAGAAGTTTATACCTTCCCAGTAGCTGCGTTTGGAGATTTTTGTTATATCCTCGGGACGAATTGAAGATCAAAGTTCACTCTCAACTTTGGAGAACTTCTGTTTGAGAAGATCGTATCTCTTCTTCATATCGGCTAATTCACGTTCAAGGTCAGAGATACGTCTCTTAGCAGTCAGAAGTTTCTCTCTTTCCACATACTCCTGAGCAAAATCCTTAGCAGCTTCAGCAAGATGACTAAGTGTTTCCTAAAACTACAAAGGACAAAGAGTCAGTTACTATCTAAATAGAATAACTTGAATGTTCAAAGAGGTTGCAGAAAGTTATCTCAATAACAGAAATCTTTCCACAAGATACACCATCCATATGAACCTTCGGAGCCGTTTGAGCCTCAGCTCTTGGAGACCTTGGAGCAACCACCACAATCTCTTCTTCCACTTCCTCAGGTGCTCATGGACCTCTGCTTCCTCAACCTCTCTTGTGATGATTCGACCCTCGGTCTCAATATCAGTATGGACTTCGAGCTTTGGGGGCTTGGGAAATTGCTCTTGGGCAATTTCAAGCTGAGGTTCCTCAATGGCCATGTCGGTCACGTTGACCTCTGGGAACTCAAGCAATGACATTTCCGCAACCTTCTCAGAATGAATCTCACTTATCCACGAAGTCCCCTCGGTAAAGGTTGCTGCAATGTCAAGCAAAGACTCTTCAAGCAAAGGTGGCATAATAGTCGGAACGCCATATGAAGCAAGTAGTGGGGTTGGAATAGGAGTGACCTCGGCCACTTCCTCAACAGATCCCACTTGCTCTATCTCTCCAATTTGTCCAACGACCTCTGGAACTGGAATTGGTGAAGAAGTGGAAGTATGCTCTGACGTGATTATCGATCTCTTCTTCTTCATTATTACATTTATAGTAATATCGTCCTTAGAACTGGATTCAATGGAAGCTTCCTTATTGCCAGGTGCTATCACTGACGGCTCTCTTATTACTATGCCCTTGGAGGCTGTCTTGTCCTCGGGCTTCTTTGATTTGTCCTCAAACTTTTTTGATTTGCCTGAGAACTCCTTTATTCTATACTCCTTGGCTTTCCTTTTATGCCTACATTTTATTAGAGTCTTCGCCACCTGGGCCTCGGACTCCTCAACCTCCGGTTTCGACATGGGTAAGGCGAGAGATTTAGGGTAAAGCCATCGATTTTTCCTATTCTCATTAAAGGTCACGGATTTCTTACGAATTAAATATGTAAGTCCTTGTATGGACTCCTTTTTGGGATAAAAAAGTCTAATTGCATGGTAGCAGAGACACGGCCCCATTCTAGGCAAGTCTCCCACTTGGAAGGAACTGCCAAGAAAAAGAAGCGGTCCTTCCACCGTATTGTGAAATCTAGGTTTTCACCATTGAACCCATATTCTGCCCAAGGAGAAATGGTGATCTAGTCCATACTATGGCTAAAACGAATAAAACCTTCAACCGCAGTGGCATTGAAAGTTACTTCGTGAATCCTCACAAAAGTACACAAAGAAATAAAATACCTAACATCGTTTGGCTGAAGTCTGGCAATGGGCACGTAAAGTTCTACCATGATTTTGTAAAACTCTGGAGCCAAAGAAAATCTGAGACCATTCTTAAGGTGAGTCTGGTAGACGGGTAATATACCAGGAGGAGAAGAGCAAGCCCTTCCATTGATTCATGGTAGGAGGTACGCCAGACTATGTGGAATCTTGTATTTGGCCCTAAAATATTCTATATCTTCGGGCGTAAGCACTGATTGAATGTCAACAACTTCTGAAGTCATGGAAAGTCTTGGAATGAAGGAGAAGAGTGAAAGTTTTTGGGTAAAGATGGAGATAAATTTGCAAAGAATGTGAAGAAATCTAATGGACTTTGAAGGCAAATTTATATACTTAGTAAAAAGCCCCAAAACGACACCGTTTAAATTTGAAATTCAAAAAGATGTGCCTAATCATTGCGTCATAATGTGTCAACCACTCGTTTGCTCAGCCGCCCGATGTCAGTAATGATGGTATATGCGTTTCCAATGGATTGAAAAGACGTGCATTAAATATGGTTCTGACATTAGTCGAACAGTTATTCAAATTTGGACTTGGACATAAAGAAATTTTAACTTCATACTAGAATATTAAAATTCAAGTTTTCTAGTATAGGGGACTAGTGATGGGTATGGTACCCATGAGCTCAAATAGGGAAGCCCAATATAGTCGCAAGCCCAAGTCCAACAATCCTTGGAATTAACGTCCGAACAGCATTTAGATCCGAGTGGCCTATTATGTCCTTTTGGCCAACGAGTGTCAGCGCAACCTTTTCAGCTATTATGGCCGAAGACAATTCTTCAGGTAAGGACGGTTACTTAACTAACAACAACGGTTATAATCATCATGAATAGCGGTAACGGTTAACCATCCTAACGGTCAACCGCTCACTGCCTATAAATAGGGATCCTTACCATTCAGAAGGAAGATCCAATTCTGAACAAAATAAATAAAGACCTATCAGGCAAACACATTATAAGACGCTCAGAGCGCAATTCTTTCTTTCTCAAAAAGAAGACGTCAAGAGTGTGACTCATTGAATATTTTTATACTTAAATACTTTTTTATTTCTTCCTTTTCATTTATAGAATATACCGACTTAGACGTTGGAGAATACACCGGAGAGCGAGTTTTGCCAATCCTTTGACTATTAGTTATGTTGCATAAGATTTGATTAAAAGATTATGGCAGCTGAAGACTTCAGCGGCCACGGACAAAAGCTCTTCATCCCTACAATTATCAGATTCTCGGACGTAATAAAAATATAAGCTAATTACGATAAAAAATAAATTTAAAAATAAACCTAATAAAATTAAAATTATATAGTCAAATAATATCATACAAAGTTATGTAAAGGGATAAAAATAATTTAATATTATTTGAAAATATCATTTCGTGTAAGATAAGACTTGGTTATATCAGGGACAAGAACAAGATGTAAGGACCCTAAGACAATTCCACATCTTAAAGGGAGTGAAAAGCAAGCTCTTCCTCATATTTTATCCATATATTTGAAAATAAATGGTTGAAATTAAAATTTTTTTGATAATTAAAAAAATTAATCAAATTTTTTTTAAAAAAATATTTTTAGAAAAATAAAGAAAAGAAACTAATAACAAAAAAAATGATAAAAATTTATTTTTTATTGTTTGAATATTAGTAGAAAATTACAAGAAAAAATATATTTTTGTAAAATATTTTCTTTATTTAACTATTTAGGGAAAATAAAGAAAAAATTTTATGAATTCTTAATATTATGTATTTTTTATTGTTATTGTATCCGTTTCTTTCTCACTAATAACATATACCAAATAATAAAAGTATATATATATTTATATTTTTTTAAAAAAATTATTTTTTCAAAAACCAAAAAAATTCTAAATATAATTCGAGAAAGCCCCATCTCTTATAAAGATAAAAAAGTTATTCTTTATATCTTAATTATTTATTTTTAAATAAATAATACTAATTTAATTAATTTTAAAAAATAATAAATTAAATATTTTAAAATAATTAAATTATAATAATCTATTTAAAAATAGATAATTAATTTTAAAATAATAAATATTTTTATTTTTTTAAAAAATAAAATTTTATTCTTCTAATATAATTATTTAGCAAACGTATGCAACTCCAACTCTAAAACAAACTAGCAAAAGTCTACAATGTGATGATGCTGCTCACTATACCCATAATGTCATGTCTCATTTACATTTAATCAAGATAGTGATGCAATAAAAATTAGATAAATTGCATAATACGTATAGTCATTATACACCTTAATAATTAATCAACTGAATTATCTATTTTTAAGTAAATAATTATAATTTAATTAATTTAATAAATTAAAAATTATTTATTTTAAAATTATTGGATCATAATTATCTATTTAAAAATAAATAATTAAAATAAAAAATAAATATTTATCACTTTAATAGATAAAATTTTATTAATTTAATATAATTATTTGACAAATGTATACAACTTAAATTAAAAAACAAACAAACAAACAAACGAAAATCTACAAGTGACAATACAACTCCTTATTCCCGTAAATTCATGTCTCATGTGCATTTAATCAAGCCGGTGATATAATAAAATTTAGATAAATTATATAATATATTTAATTATTATATATCTTAATAATTAATTAAATTTAATATATATATTTTAATATAATTACATATTTTTTAATAATAATTAATAACACTATAAAATAATAAAATTTATAAATATTTTAAAAATTAGAGTTAAAAGAATGCTAGCATTCACATCGTAGCCGTGCCACCTCACACCTAAGACAAGCCACGTCATCGTAGCATTCAAATCCCAAGATTTTAAGGCGTCTGCCGTCTAGTGACTGATCCGAAAGAATGTTAACAGCAACGAAATCATCTAACACGTGTGAACATTTCGTGTGTTTGTTAAGGGCGATTGGCGGAGAGAAAACAAATTATCTGTGTGTGGAGGAGAACATAAACGACGTGTGACGTACGCTGGGCGCGTGGAAATTCCAAATCGAACGGTCTCTGTCGATCGGTCAGACGATGATCGGGATCTGACAGCAAACCAGGCCAGGTGTACCACTGGGAAAGCTGCACCTGGCTCCCCAGTCCTGTGCTCTACTCAGCAGTAATGACATATTAAATACTAATTAGCCACGCCACCTCAAATATTTTTGGGTTTGTTTTTTAAATTATTTTTAATAATATAGCGTTACTTATTTATTAATATTAATATTATTATTAAAATAAATTTAATTTTACGCTGCCAATTATGTAGCTAAAGTTTAGATTTTAGCGGACCGTTTGATGTTATAATAAAATAAGTAATTAATAGGCAATTTAATAATTTTTTATTTTGTAAAAATATGCTTTTTTTTATTGTAATATTTTTAGGGGAATAATTAACCTCTTAAAGCGATGAGTTTCAACCGTGCGATGTGAAGGCAGCTCACGGATAACGGCAAATATCTCTCCAAATTTTCATTTCCATCCGCTCAAAGATATTAAAGAAAAAATTCAAATAAAAAATTTCAAAAATATTAAATACAATCGGCCCCATGAAAACGAACGAAACTCATACCTGATCTCTCCGGCCAAATCAAATCCTTCGATCAGGAGCAAGAGGGAAGGGGAGAGGGAGAGATGGTCCAGCCACAAGCTATAATTACTTACCATTGAAGAATTAAGTAACCTTAATTTCCTTTAATTATACCAGGCGGACATGCAATTCTTGTTAGAATGCGTAAGCTGCGGCCGGAGTCGGCCTTCTGAACCGTCGGAACCAGCAACGGAGATGTCTCCAAGGTCAGAGGAAACGCGATCTCTCGTTCTGCCTACGCCGCTGCCTCGACGGGATGCGATCGACAGAGTTCGCCGCCGTAAACGGCCGGCGAGATCTTCGGTGAGCGAATGGAGACCTTCGCTATTAGCTATTTCAGAGGAGACGGTTGTGGGAGCACCGGAGAAGTTGGAGTGGAAACGGACGGTTGAATCTGGAAGGCAACCGAAACGCCACGCTGATTCTACGGCTCCGATTCGCGGCCATGGACGCGACTTCTTCGGGTAATTTGTTCCTTTCATTTTTGCATTTCCTATTTTCTAATTACAAGAAAAATCCGGAAAAAATTCCGTAGTCCAACGACATCGTTTCTTTGTGATAACAGCATGCGGAGGTGCGTTTTGCTCGGCATCGAACGTTAACTAGACCATTTTTTTTTTTCATTTTAATTCGTTTTTCGGCTGGGCAATTTACGGTTGAAAACTTAAAATTTAAAAGGAAAATTGGGAATTTTTTGATTCGTTCATCCAAGTAGTTCAGGCTTCTTTGTTCCTAATTTTGAAAAATATTTTTTCCATAAAATTCTAATTTATAACTCCGAAAAATATTTTATGTCGTTTAAAATTTGTAAATCAATTTCGTTCAAAAAATATAAAATTTCGAATTAATTATCGAGCAAAATTTTATAAAAAATCTGAATTTCATAATCAGGGAATCGACATCATCACGGGCAAAAAGGAAATTAAAGTTGTTCAAATTTCAAAAATTAACCAATTTAAAAATATAATTTTTTTCAAAAAATGAAATTCTAATTGATCCTTACTGAAATGTGGGTGCGATGAGGATCCATCCGGCCTCCAATAATATCCGTCGATTTGTCACTGTCACTTGGGAAACCTTCTCTGTCTAATCACAATGGAGAAGTTATAAAATAAATCGGAAAATATCTATAAAACCTGTGATACCTTCTGTTATTAAATTATAAAATAATTTCTAAAATATAACTTATTTTTAATTAATTATTATATTGTGGGAAAATTAAAGGAAAACCAAACTGATATAGTTAGGTTTTAGTTAGGCTTGTTCTTAAGTCAGTAAATATAATTGAAACAAAGATGTTAATTTGTTATAATATATATTGAAGCTGGTTGCTTTATATAACAAAGTTACATCGGGTTTTATTATAGAATATTGTCAAGATTGTTTTGTTTTTTTTTGGTTTGGGGGGGGGGAGTAAAATAAGCTGTGGAAATTTTGGTCAATTGGTCATTTTTTTACGACCACGATGAAGCACAGAATAATAAATTTGGCCTTAACAGTTTACACTCAGTAGTATTTGAGTTAATTCAATAAATTCTTTTGTGATAAATTGGTCTATTAATATAATATTAGTTTCCTCCCCAATATTGTAATTTCATTTGTTAATCAATTTGGTTGATATTTTGTGAAAACGCGTAGAGAATTTTATAAAACTGCATATTTTGGTTAATTAGTCTGTTGGGATTAAAAATTGCTCAATCATAGAGTGTAATACAAGTAAATTATTCATATTATGTTGGGATGGTCACTCTCATACTGTCTCATGCTCATTTTTATTTCGATAGAATCAAAAGAGAATACCTACGCTTAGTATATTCTGTCAAAAGTGTATAGAGTGTCCGGATAATGTATCCTATACATCATATTTGGGACAATATGTCAAGGGTAAAGGGCAATAAAGAGGGTGAAATTGTTAGACATAACCAAATGGGGTCAAGGCACATTAATTGAATATTTAGAATGTGATCTTTTTTAACAAAGAAGTTGAAGCTAATGGAGAAAGGTCCCGATGAAAAAGAGTAATCCATTATATGAGCTTTTTTATCTTTAAAAAAAAAAAAAAGTTGTCAGCAATGCCCTTTTCTCATAGTGTATTAACTATTGTCCTCCAATCAGTATGCTAATTTGCTTTGTATAAAGAGACTAAAGATTACATATTTATGTATATTATGGAATTTAAATTGTTAGGATGCTAAAACACAAAGGTGTATACTTATACTAGAGAAGAAAACAAATAAAAACTACTATGTAAATGTTGAGAGTGAGAACATAAATTTTATGTTGCTTGTGTGAGCTGTTATATCATATTATTTTGGGCATGAGAGATTGTGTAGTATATCTATATACTATCATTGTAGCGAAAGATTTTCGGATTTTATGACCTGTGGAAGGGCTTTTTCAAGTAAAATTTTCGGTATTATGTGTTATCCTATTTTTAGTCATATTATTTGTAATTAATTTTATTTTCTGTTTATAAATAGATATCAAAAATTTTATTTTTTTCGGGCATGAAAGATATTACAATGTCTAATAAAATAAGAGTTAAATGTAGGACATATATAAAAGTGTCTTAAGTAAAACACAGTCTTAAATATGAAGGGATGGAATGATGGACTCAATTCTCTGGGATTTGATCCTGTAGATGTTCTATAGATGTGGGATTGTCGGATAAGGACAATCTGATGGTGCTAATTTGATATTGCTAAAAATATTTCATATGTTTTTTATAAAAAAAATTAAATAATAAGGTATCAAAGTATTCATATCATTAAAAATTTTATTCAAAATATAACTTAGGTCATACTTTTTTAATTTTAAAATTAGGGTGTTTAAATTTTTATCTTATAATCCTAATTTCAAGGGGTTGTCGCTTGGTTAGCCCTTTGTTTCCATAAAGGGGTCATGTGGGTTTGTCTTAACTAAACGAGGAACGCTGAGATGTAGGCTCCATGCAACGCAACATATAACACTATATGGAAGTTATTGAATTTTTATTCAACGTCTCTCATTAACCATTTTATTTAAATATATATATTTATTTATTTTTTAATAACAATAATGATCAGAGTTAATTGAAGATTCAATGGTGTCATACGATGAGGATATAATACTATATGACATCGTATGAAGTCGCATCTCAGTGCCCCCTACTCTTATGTCTTAGAGATAGTGTCATTTAGTTAGGCATTAAAGTATATAACAATTAGTTTTGCATTTTAGAGATTTTTAGTAAACAATATGATAGCATTAATCATTTTTTTCATTTCAGTTGTGCAACAATAATCTCTGAATTTGATAATTATTTTATAGGTAATATATGACACACCCTATGTACCATTTTGATGTGCAATAAATCCAAACTATATACATATTTATATAATAATACATAAAAAAAATTGTTATATAGGTGATGTGATTTTTTAGGAAGCAGTCTAGCTATAAGAATAATATTGGATAAATAATTTTTAATTATTATAAAAATATTTTTGATGATGTAGGGTTTTATCTTATCTGTTAACACTAAATATTTATATAAAAATAAATTAATGAATATGTATATTCTATCTGTGAATATTTCATATATATAACTTTTATAATATCATATATTTTACATCTAGGGTGGAAAATGCTATGAACTTAGTGACTGTAATTATTCTATTTATGAATAGCTATAAATGATTTTCTTTTTCTTTTTTTTTTCTTACTGGACAGGCATGATCATCATCCAACGGTTGTACCTGCTTTCTCTCCAATCCCCTTCATGTTTTGAAGCCCTCATACCTTTTATTTTATTTTATTTTATTTCTCCCACTTAATTATATATATATATATATATATAACTTTTTTTTTCTTTTTATTGGAATAGCGTTTATTTTGGCCGATGTAATTAATGATATTTGTAATTCAATATAATTATTCCTCATCAATAGAAAATTTCAAGCCGCATGTTACATTTTATTCTCGTATTTTTTTTTTGGTAATATTTCCTATTTTTTTCCAGAAATTTGTAAATTCATTCATGTTTTTTAATTCCAGTGGAACTGTGCGCAGTTATTGATGTCATTTTAAAAAAATATTTATAGATTTCACCACTCGAAATAATTGTAACAAATTAATAAATGTTTTACACGTGTAATAATATTATCCGTACGCTTTAGGAAAATAATTGATATTTTCATTTATTGTAATTAATGACGTATTAATTAATGGTGCTGTAAACTGCTCAACGACCTTATTTATTTTATTGTATTTTATTTATTTATTTGTTTATTTGAATTCGGAGTTTGGACAGGCCTACTTGGGCTGGCATGATAGAGATTGGCCAGAGTGCGATTGAAGAAATCTCTTTCCTTTGTTATATATTTATTTATTTATATTTATATTAAATTAAGAGTAATTATGAATCAATTTTACATATTTAGATTATAATTTATAACTAAATTATATGTTACTCATTAAGGGGTTGGCATAATTTTGGATGATTTATACCATTTGTCATTTTAAACTTATTAATTAAAAAATATTTATTTAAATATATTATACATACAAATAAAGATAAATGAACAATATTGATATAATAATAACAAAATTGTAAGCATATTTAAAAATAAAGTAATAAATATATTGGAAAGGTATAATAAATAAATTTAAGCAACATTCTAATTGAAAAAAAATTAATAATTAATTATAAAGATTGTCTTATGCTAAATTGATTTTAATTCACGGTATTGCGATAAAAATGTGCAAGTATTAGTTAATCAGGAAATTAATATTAAATAATAAATTATATTTTTTTAAGAAAACTAAACATAATTTGATGTGTACATGTACATATTTCAAAACTTTTCAACAATATTTAATCTTCCTTGGTATCACACATGATAATTTATTTAAAATATGATTATTATTGATAATAAATAAGAATATCTAATATTTATGTTCCAATAAATTTTTAAAGTGCACAAAAGTTTAACCATTTATAATAAAAGTTAATTATATACACATTAAAAATACATATGAATAAGACTTTTCTAGTTATAATATAATATTTTATTTGTTATATATTATACTTGTGTATATATTTATTGCATTTTTAGATTCGAGTTGTAATACGGATAGGAAGATACTAAATTTTGACCGGCGGACGTCTAATGTGTTCGATCTCCGTATGTTTTTAATCTAAATCATGTGAAATATAAAAATAACAATCAAATGATTGATAAACTCACTTTTCGATATATATTTTTCAATACTTAAGTCAATATTGTCTTTATTTAAGAAAGGAGAAAATAATGATGTCAATTTAAATGCAATGTGAGTAAATTATTTGTATTTGTTTGGCAAACGGGGGGCGCTGCGACACTAAACGGAGGCCGTTGGATTTCATCCAACGGCCCATGTTTTCATTATTTAAAAAAAAAAGAAACCGTCGGATAAAAAACGTATCCAACGGCTGCGAATAAAGTTTAAAAAAAAAGGTTTTTTTTGTAGAAAGGACGGAAGCACGTGCAGCCTTTGGATGCAAAACTCATCCAATGGCTGCGGCTTTGTCTGGGGACAAAACAAGAAACCCTCGTCCCCATTTGTTTCTTTGGCGCCTCTCTCTCTCTCTTCTGAAGCTTCCTCTTTTCTCATTCGTCTTAGGGTTTATTTCATCACCTATCCATTCCCATAAGCAAATCTCTTTCTTCATCTTCTTTCCATTTTGATGACCGGCGCACAGTGGAGAGGAGGCGTCGTATGATCCTTGGGAAGAACCGAAGGAGGCGGCGACGACCTCATACAGCGACGCACTCTTCTTCTTTTCTCCTTTATTTTGATGACCGCGCATAGCCGGCAAATAGAGGAGAAGCAGCAGACAGGGACGAAGCAGTGGAGAACGGCGCACAGCCTTCCTCTTCCTCTTCTCTCCATCAATATTTTGTTATTTTGTAATTTTTTTATGTAATTGAAATTTCAAAAATTACTATTTATTTTATTTTTTTTCATGCCTCGTATGAGCTATAAAATTGTAATATCTGAGGGCCGTTGGATTTAGGAATGGAGAGTCCGATTCAACTTTGTACAAAGAGCAAGGAGATGTTTAAAATTAACAAAATTTATAGTGTGAAGTTTTTTGAACTAGTTTGATGGAGATGAATGCTTATTACCGGAAGAATCTCTTTGCGTGTGCGTATAATTTTTTTTTTCAGGTCACAAATAATATAAATATTCAATTTTGAATATAAACTTAAACAATTAGCAACGCGAAAATGACTATTTAGTTAGATAATATTGGGAGGTTTTTTATTTACCGGAGGTTGAAGCGTAAACTATTTTTAAATAAATATTTATTTAATTATTTTAAAAATTTTTAAAAAATATCATCTAATTGATATATAGGATTAGTGTAGATGTAGATAGTCTCATATATCAAATAAATTAAATTAAAAATCAAAATTTAAAATAATAATATATATAATTTAATTTAAATATTTTAAAAAACTTATACATATATATATATGTATTCTTATAATCCTACCATAATGCTAACACTTAAGTTATTGTTATTATTATATGAAGATAAAAATTAATATCATAACACTAATATTTGTACTACATTTAGTTTGATTCATGATTATATATTAGGTAACATTACTAAAGAAAAAGAAAAAATGAATGAAAAGAAGACATTTGATCTTGTCCACTAATCCCAACAAATTAATTAATTAATCTTTTAATTAAAATAATCTTTTTCAAATAAATCTGTCAGTCTTTCGTTTTTAACTTTTATTTTAATATTAAAAGAGTTCAAAATAAAATAATTTCATCTTTATTTTACAACAAAGACAGTCCTCTTTAACGTAAATAGCTCATCTAAAACTGCCACAATGTATAAATATATATACACAAGCAATATACATTCAAATATATAAACACAAGCAATAAAAAAGATAATAATTATAATAAATTACATAACAATGTTATAACAAAGACGGCAAATTGTACAAAAATAGTCGCGGTTGAAATACATACTATAATTCAATATAACGTAGTAATAAAAGTTATGCAGAAATTTCAGCATAATCTCCCTTAAATGAAACTCATACAAACAACCTGTGAACAAGGTCATGTACAATTAATAAAGATACTAAATTTTAAAATTTTCTCAATTAAACATCCACAAACCCATCATTACACCTCCACAGAAAGAAAATCATCATTCCTCCACATGATTACAATCCAATACAATATTCTCAACTATTGTATTGGATAATAAGATAGATGCCTTCTAAAAGCCTGTACATACCCAACAATTTATTTGGAGAAGCATACTATGTCCACAATATTACATATATCATAATATGTCTTAATTTTTACAATATTCATTCAAAACATAGTCATACATACATATACATTAACACAACTAATATTTCACTGGTCTTTGAAAATCAACAACTTTTCCTGCACAGGAAACTAACATACCACCAGTTGAGTGTGCTGCCGTGGCCTTCTCCGCGGATTTTTCCGGGGTGAGATATTCGTGGGTGCCGACGAAGGACATGGACCTCACGTTTGTCGGCTCTGTTGTCAATTCCGAGAGAGAGCCGTTGACGAACAAGCCAAAGTCAGATTTGGATTTGCGGTTCTTATTGGTAGGGAGGATGCGTGGGAAGAAAGTTGATGGTTGCATGCACCCATGCACTGACAACTCGTCGTCTAAAATGGCGCTGCTGCCCCTGCTGGAGGATGCGTGTGTGGTAGAGGACTTGATGAGCGTCGAACTAACCGAACAGCGTAAGGAGAGGTCGAAGTCAGACAGCATGATATGGCATTCATCTCTTACGTAAGATATGGTGTCTCAGTAATTTCTTTTTGTCTTAGTTGTTCATTCTCATTATGCAACTGGTGATGACTCGCACATACTCCATTGCTAGTTTTAAACCAAGCTGTCCTGATCAAGGAAGAAATCAGGATAACATCGCACATACTCCATCGCACATACAGGAGTGTTCCTACTGACTTAGCAATTACAATAGGATGTTCTGTCACATTTCTCTGTTCCATGAAATTTTTGTTATTGAGTCTATAAACAATGTGTGGTAAAAAAAAATCATACTAAAAAATGAATGAAGAAGAACAATAATTATGAGCCACGATGACATCACATATATGTTTAATGTGCACTGAAATATTTATTAGTTGATTATGCTTCCAATGCGGCATTTGAGACACTATTCGAGATGGAACATGTGCTAATTAATACTGGAATATATTGAAAACACTCTCATCAACATAAATTTTCAAATAGAGAATTCGAGATGCAATAATGACTAATGAGATGTAAAATAAGTGAAAAATATACGGTGACTCCGATTTAGACTTCACTTATGGATTTTCTTTAACTAGAAGCTTGAAGAACATATTCGAAATAAGATAGCAGAAAAAATGAAAGAAAATCAGTTGAACAGAAGATGATGATAATGATGATAAATAAGTGAAAAATATCAAACTCTATCAGATCTATTAAATTGAAGAGATTGCTTACCTGATTTACGACGATGAACACTGACGAGAACTCCAAATAGTGTCGATGGACAACGGCGATCAGATATAACAGCCACGGCAATAGTAGCTAGCTTTCTCAGGCGACGGCAACGGCTATAGAAGTACCGACAACTGCTGGATGGCGACGCTCAGCAAAATGAAGGGCAGAAGAGGAAGAGAGGAAGAGAGGAAGAGACTGATGCTTAGCCAAATGAAGAGAAGCTTCAATAGAGAATACGAGGGTTTATATGCCTCCTTTGCCTGCGGCCGTTGGATGACTTTTCATCCAACGGCTGCATGTTACTTTTTTTTAATTAAAAAAATAAATTCCACGTGTCTAATGGCAATTGGTGGACTCTAACAGAGAATTAAAACGGGCAGATTCATTTTTAATTTCGAAATATTTATTTAATAAATTTTTATAATATTTAAATTTTTAAAATAATAATTAAATAAGTAAATTATAACTTTTTTAAAATATTTTTAAGTATTAGGATATATTTTTTATAATTAATAATAATATATTTTTATCACTCTTATTTTTATTACTTAGTGTTAATTATTTTATTATTCATAAATTATTATTTATCTAATTTTAAACTTTTAGTGACAAAATAATATTTTTGTCACTAAATTATAAATATTGATTACTATTAGTGACAAAAATATATTTGTCACTAATTTTTTGTCACTAAATATCAATTTTGTTGTAGTGTACTAAAACATTTTTCGGCTTCAGATCTCAGTACACGATGCCTAACATGTACAGATATTCCAATTCTAACAATATTTTTCATGCGTAAAACCTGCAAAATTTTCAAGATTTTATTAATTAATTAAATAAAAATTATCGTCAGAGTTTAAATATAACTCTAAAAAATCAACTCGAAAAAGAGTTTGATTTCATTAGGAAAAATTAAAAATCAAGTAAAAGATTGTTGTCAAACTTGAAGATCATATCCATCTTGTTTACTCTTACCTTCAAATGATCAAATAGCTTCGATGATATTTGACAATATTGCTAGATATAATCTTTGGAGATGATGTGAATCAACAAATAATCTTGGCAGATTCATTATTTTGTATATTATTCAACACTTTTAAATACCTCAACAATGGACTCCATTGTTAGGGTTCTTGGTGTTTTTATGAATGATGAATCTTATATGTGATGTAAAGTGATAGTTTCATATACCTTTTTGATGATTTTTTTCTATTAGTCAGCTTCCACATTTTTTCTATTTGTCATATGAGATCCTGAAAAAGTATCGTGTTGACACTAAAAGAATATAGATATAATTAGAAATAAATAAAAAAAGTCTTGAATCCAAATGTATATAAAACAAAGTACTACAACAATACCATAAGTAATTGCATATATGACAACGGTTGTTGAGATTGACTGCTATTCACATTAGCATTAAATCCTTCAACAATTGCGTTGTTCATATCAACTATTGAATTTAAAGTTTGTTCCCAGAAATAGTTAAACGGAGATGAGTATAACAGTAATTGTTACATATAATGTCTTGATATAATAAGTAAACAATTATATACTAACCTCGATTTTTATGATTCGCAATGTTTTGTCAAATTTCTTACATTTTTTTCTTTCTAAACAGCCTTTCGAACATTTTGTTACCTTTCTTCCTTCCTTATGCTTCACACCCTTGACAATCCGATCCGTCATTTGTATCGGCATAACAGAGAGAGAACCTTCCTCAAACCCATCAAGTGAAAAACTTTGGACAAGACTTTCAATCTCTAGAATTTTTTCCTCTAACTTTCCTCTCCATTCAGAATCACTTGCAACGCGTAGACAACTGCACATAAATCTTCCCGAAATTATCTAAATCTCAAAATTTTGCCCGACCAGCTTTGCGGATCTTCTAAATTTGGCAAATTATCTGAACTCATATTTGGAGCATTACTCCTTGTTTTTCGAATCCACCTCTTCAAAATATATTTGTCCGGTATGGATCGCAAATCATGTATGTTGAATATTTTGAAAGCATGTGAACACAAAATCCCCAATGTTTCATACATTCGACAGTCACATTGTATAATTTGTGTATGGGGATCAAATGATACACGATACGAAGTAGATGGATCCGCATGTAACCTTAAGATATAAATGGGCCCCTACCGAAAAAGTACACATATACTCATTATTTTTAATAATTCCATTTGGAGGAGCTTGAAAATTATTGGAGAATATATTTTCGATACTTAAATCATCATTGGACAATCAATCATTATTAAATTGGAAATTTTTTTGTCTTGATTCATACTAAGCACATAATTCTTTATATCTCTTCTTTTCAAGCACTCTATCAAAATGAGGAAAAAAATTTCTAATATTAAAATCACACCTCAAATGATTTTTTAGACCACTGTTAAGGTTTTCACTTAGTTGCGTACTTCTAATTCCCAATGTAAATACATTTTTCATAAAACATGTAGCCTATTTATATCTTAAACAATAGATTCCGTCTAACCACGACATTGCATGACTGCCTTCCTCCGCGGACGCCATAGTTGACCAAACACTCTCAAATTGTCTTTCATCGTCATATACATATATCAATTTACTAAACTCGAAAAACAAACCATCACGATTCCCGAAATATTTAGTGGCATTTTGTATAATATGCCAAGTGCACAAACCATGCCATGTTGATGGCATCACTAACGCAAGAGCCTTCACCATTACGGCATCTTGACCAATAAAAATAGTTTGGGGAGCCTGCCCGCTGTGACATTTCAAAAAGGTCTTAAATAACCAAACAAAAGAGTCGGTTGTTTTATCGTACAATAATGCCGCTCCAAAAACAACGGTCAATCTATGATGGTTAAAAGCTGTGAAGACCTCGAACGGCCGCAAACCTTTATTTGTCCTATAAGTTATATAAAAAATAACGATATCACCAAATACTTGATAATCAACAATCATTTCTGGATCCGTCTAAAATAAATTAGTAACACAGTCTTTGTTATCCAACTACATATCGGTAAAAAATAAAGAGTTTTGTAATTTTTTCTTTTGAAAATAATAAAGTATTGCCCCTGCCTCACCAAACTCCATACACTGTTGTCTCCTACCACGGAGAAAAGTTTTTTGGTCATCTGCTGTGCAACCCATATTACTCCTACTACCAGTCTCAATTATAATTAGCTCGTGAGTTTGAGAAGGTCTTAAACTGGCGTCTTGGGCCATGTCAATTAAATGAGCATGCACTTCCGAAACCTCCATTTGTGATCTAAGCATGTGTCTCATTTCTGAAGATTCAAGATCGTGGTTATGTGATTCAATAAAGTTTTTAACACTTATTTTTTCAGTTTTCCTAATAAATACACAATCCATCCTAACTGGACAACCACAACGTATTTCCCATCGTTGTTTAGCATTTTCAGCCTGTCGCTTGTCTAATAGACGCGTCCCTTCTGTTGAATAAAAAAATGTTCTAGATATATCTATTTTATCTATTTTAGATTTCCTAACTAAATTTTTTTGTACTGAAAATTTTAGTCGAGTACCATACTGCTTCCAATACTCCCAAGTATCATCTATATTTTCAAAAATCATGCCAATTTTTGGAGTATTTTCATGCATTATACAGCTGCAACAGTAAACAAAACAGTGGGAACATTATATTATTTGTAACAGGAGCAATACATATACAATACATACACAATCCATTATACATATGTATATACACTGCACAGCGGACAAATACATGCAGTATGGTAGGTACACACAGTTATATTTATACATACATATAAATAAATGTATATATTTACTTACATATTTATATATAAATATCACACAGTTATACAATTATATTTATACATACATATAAATAAATGTATATATTAATTTATATATTTATATATAAATATCACAAAGTTATACATATAAATATACATACAGTTACATATTTATATATTTATACGTACACAGTTTTATTTTGATACATATGCATATACATATAAATGTATATAAATATATATATATTATATATATATTTATATATTTAAATAAAATATATAAATATTTATATATATATATTTATATTTAGATATATATGTTTATATATATACATATATACGTATAATATATATATGTTTATATATTTATATAAATATATAAATATTTATATATATATTTATATAAACATATAAATAATATACGTACACAGTCATATATATATATATATATATATATATATATATAAACATATGTATATGCATATGTATAAATATATAACTATATAAGTATAAATAAATATTTATATAAATATTTACACACGATCCGACTCCCAAATCTTTATATATATATAAATATTTATGTATTTATATAATATTTATATATTTATCTATTTACATATGACCCGACTCCCAAATCTTTAAGTTTTAATAATAAGTTAGATTTGCAGTTGATTTTAAGGAATGGAGGAGATTACTTGTAACGTTCCTGGCGCACCCGCATGTAGATATTGTCCACTTTGACCTGGGAGAACTTCGCTGGCGTCTCGCCTACGGCCGAGATCCAGGAGAACCAGCTTCCGTCCCCTCGGCCTCACGGTTTTGTTCCTGACCGACAGAGTCCACCGCCCCCAAAACGCATCTCCCAGAATGGCTCAGCGGCGGCACAGCGTGGCGAGATATTGTCCTCTTTGGCCTGGGGAACTTCACGGCATCCCAAGCCAAATACAGGCCTCAAGGTTTTCTCCTAACGAACCCCCCACAGGCTCCTAGAACGCGTCTCCCGAAGTGGCGCAGCGGCGGCACAGCGTGGCGAGATATTGTCCTCTTTGGGTTGGAGAACTTCACGGCGTCCCAAGCCAAACATAGGCCTCAAGGTTTTATCCTGGCGAACCCCCTACAGGCTCCCAGGACGCGTCTACAAGGGGGAGGTGTCCACGCCCTTATAAGGATGCTTCGTTCCCCTCCCCCAATCCAATGTGGGACACTACATTACTTGCCTGATATGTAACAATAAAAATTTCAGCAGCTCCAAACAGTAACAATGGACAACGACGACACCAAATAACAACCACAACAACAACTACTCTTTTCTCCGGGCGACAGAGACGGCTAAGGCGATAACGACAACGATGGCGCCGCTCAGCAAAATGAAGAAGAGAAGAGGAAGAGAGGAAAAGAGAGGGGCGCTGAAGGAAGAAATGGGGAAGACGACGGTTTGTAATTCCTAGAAAAAATCGTAGTCGTTGGACAAAGTCCTCCAGATGGGTTTGTCACTGTATATAAAGTCCACCTAAAAGGTATTAATATGTATAACTTTAGGGTGGGTATAATTTTTTAAACAATAGACAAATTTAAAATATAATTTGGATAATAATTAAATATCATCCAAATTATTATTAATGTTGTTAATTCATTTTGGTTTTAAGGGTTTGAAATTCAGTTAATAAGCCCAGCTGTGGACGAATGGGATACGTTTTCTAAAAGCATTTTAAAACGTTAACATTTAATGGTCTTTCTTTCTTGAAAATGAAATAAACTAAAGTTAAAATATATACTTTTCTCAAAAATAAGATCGAAAATGAAATGAACTAAAAGTATATTTAAAATATACAATTTTTTCCAACATAAAAATATAAAGTAAATATTTTTAAAATAAATATTAAATTCTTTTATTTAAAATGGAGAGTATTTATTAGGATTATTGCCATAAAAACTATAACGCTACTTCCATAAATTTATAGTTTTTTTATATTACAAACAATTAGAATTTTGTCTTATCATATTAGATGTATATGAAGATAAGGTCAATTAAATATATTTTAATATAATTATAATTTTAGTCTTTTAAATTATTACATAAAATATTTATCATTGAGAATATAAATATCATAAAAAATAAAAATTACACAAGACGACTTTATTACCGTTACTAGTTGTGTATACAACAATTGTAGTTATACCACCATCACTATATAACCTAATTTTTCCAAAGTTTGACGAATGAGATTATGGAAAATATTAAGTTCGTCATATTTCGATGAGATGTGATATATATTTGATCTAAAAATTTAAAAAATAAAAAGTGACATTTTGTATTAAATATTTCTATACTTTTGGAGTCTTTCGATATCACATAAGTACTGTCGTAAAGTAATAAAAAAACAATTATTTTTCTTATAATTTTTTTTCCTAATTTAAGTTATGAAAATTTGAAGTTGTATTCTATTCAAATATAGTATTGTGATTTTCATAGAATTCTATAATTTTGTTCTTAAAACCTATGAATTAATTGTAAAAAGCTAAGAAAACCTCTCATAAATATTATAGCATCCCAGGTCCCCGATTGTTGTATGGATTAGGGAGCTTTCCAATCTTTCGTTGCGGGTCGATTTGGATCGGGTTCAATCTCCATCTCTAATAACCAAAAATCTGCACAACACGAACTACAAACAAGAGGTGAGAGGACAACGGGAGGCTATCCCCTGTTGACACTCTGACGCTCAAGTCAGATATCTTCCGCAATAAACAGAGGAATGTACGTTTAAAGCTAAACGTGATGAGAATGCAAAGATGTAGTGATGAGGGGAGTGTGAGAGGAATGTATATGGAGGCTTGGGCTCCATGAATGCGCTCGGCAGAGAGGCGGCTTACTTGTACGCCCGCAGAGGGCGGCTTATAGATACGCCCACAGATGGCGGCTTGAAAGTGCGCCCGACAGAGGGGCGGCTTATAGGTGTGCCCACTGAGGGTGGCTTGGAGTGCACCCTGGCAGAGGGGCGGCTTATAGATGCTCCCGAAAGAGGGACGGCTTATAAGTGCGCTCGCGAAGGGCTGCTTGGAGTGAGCCCGGCAGAGGAGTGGCTTATAGGTATGCTCGTGGAGGGTGGCTTGGAAGTGCGCCCGATAAAAGAGCGGCATATATGTGTGCCCGCGGAGGGCAGCTTATAGGTGCGCCTAACAGAGGGGCGGCTTATAGGTGTGCCCGACAAAGGAGCGGCTTATAAGTGCGCCCGCGGAGGACGGTTTGGAGGTACGCCCGACAGAGGGGCGACTTAGAGGAGAAGGACTAAGTTGTACTGGTGAATAAACGTTTTAGTTACCTGAGTAGAGGATTAACTTTTGGACAGCAAGCTCCAAGCTCTGGGATGGAGGGATCGTGACCCCAAGACGAAGGGCTAAAAGCCTCCTGACTGGCGGAAGGCGGAGGGCGTCCAGACTGTGGAGGGTTGATGGCCTCCAAATCGGAGGAGGGCTGAGGGCCTCCTGGTGGCAGAGGGCCGATGGCCTCCGTGCCTCCTGGATGGAGGATTGAGGGCCTCCGGATAGGAGGAGGGTTGAGAACCTCCTAGTGGCGGAGGGCCGAGGGCCTCCGGACTAGAGGAGGGCTTGAAGGCTTCTTGACAGGAGGAGGGTTGAGGGCCTCTGGGACTGGCGGTAGGTCAAGGGCCTCCGGATGGAATGAGGGCTGAGAGCCCGCCGACGGCAAAGGGCTGAGAGCCTCCGGACTGGATGAGGGATGAGGGCCTCCTGGCAAGCGGAGGGCTGAGGGCTTCCTAACTGACAGAAGGCCGATGGCCTTTGGACGGGAGGAGGGCTGAGGGCCTTTTGGCGGTAGAGGTCCAACGACCTCCAAACGAAAGGACTAAAAGTCTCAAGAATTGGAGGTGGCTGAGGGCCCCGGCTGAGAGGAGAGTCGAGGGTCTCCTGGCCGCCAGTTTGCTCTCATTGGAGATCGGCTAGTAACGACTATGCTATTCTCCAAGCCATATGGAGCCTTATGGAGCTTTTTTGAGTTTCTCCCACCTTATCCCTCAATGCTTGAGGATGCTTGCTTTTATAGTGGGATTTGTAGATGTACTATTCTTTCAAAAGTAATGTGGGACTTTTATTTTGAAAGAATTATATTGAATTGTGAGTTTGCTGCAGGGTTTGACCCATTGACTCATGGTTATTGGACCCATTACTAGCCCCATACCGGTGGACTGAATTTTTAACCTCTGGCATGTTCATGATGGGACGAGACAGGCCATGTTATCCCCTCAAGTCTGACCTGGATTCATTGACAGAAACGTTTGACTCTAGAGAGTGGATGGAACCAGATTGATGGTTGACGAGCTTGGTTGATCGCATCACTTGATCCGCAGAGCGGAACAGAGCTGAAAAGATGGTTGTTCGATTTTATTGACCAGCGAAGTGCTCGAATCTGAAGAGCAATTTGGAGCTGAAAAGTTTTGTTGACTGGCGAAATGCTCGAATTCAGAGAGCAGTTCGGAGTCGAAAAGCACTGTTGACCAGCAAAGTGCTCGAATTCGGAGAGCAGTTCGGAGTCAAAAATCTTTGTTGACTAGATCTGTTGATCGGCAAAGTGCTTGAATCCGGAGAGCAGTTCGTAGTCAAAAATCTTTGTTGACCGGATCAGTTGACCAGCAAAGTGCTTGAATCCGGAGAGCAGTTTAGAGTCAAAAATTTTGTTGACCGGATCCGTTGACCGGTGAAGTGCTCAAATTCGGAGAGTAGTTCGGACCCGAAAATCTTGTTGACCGAAAAAGGTGACCGGCAAAGTGCTCGAATTCGGAGAACAGTTCAAGGCCGAAAATCTTTGTTGACCGGATCCGTTGATAGGAGAAGCGTTCAAATCCAAAGAGCAGTTCGAAGCCGAAAATCTTTGTTGACTGAAAAAGTTGACCGGCGAAGTGCTCAAATCTGGAGAGCACTTATGAGCCAAAAATCCTTGTTGATCGAAAAAATTGACTAGCGAAGTGCTTGAATTCGGAGAGTAGTTTGGAGCCGAAAATCCTTGTTGACCGGTTTTGATGATCGGTGAAGTGCTCGAATCCTGAAAGCAGTTCAAAATCGAAAATCCTTGTTGATCGAAAAAGTTGACCGGCGAAGTTCTCGAATTCAGAGAGCAGTTTTGAGTCGAAAATCTTTGTTGACCGTCGCTCGCCCTGGCATTCAACCTGGTTACATAGACCTCTAAAGTCAACTCCGCTTCAATCCTTGAAGCGATGCCTACACTTGCAAAACGCCTGGTGGAGAGATAGTCTGGCCTAGAGGACGACGAAGAAGGCGTCACTAAGGTCGCCCTCTATTGCCTTGGACTGGGATTGGCATCAGACGGGCGAGGACCTATGATAAAGCCCTTTTTACTCTTCTTCCCCTGCAGGACCTCTGGTAGTGGGATTTTGAGTTTTTGGACAGAAGAGGGAGGCCCCCACTTGGCCTTCTTAGCCTCAACACGGGAGACCAAGTGGTCTCTCCAGAAATCTCCAAAGTTATCCACGATGAGCTTAACCATCCAAGACAAGGACGCCGTCTCAGTATCCGAAAGAGCCCCCGTATACACATCAGGTACCTGACCCCACTCCCTGGGTAAGGGCCAGGGCTCACCCACACTAATAAAGAACCGATTCTTTCAATTCTTCAGGGAGTCGTATATGACGGTACTTATCTTAGGACCGTCGCGTGGGGATAAAAAATCTACTCTACTCCGTAGTTAAACTTGAAGAGCCCCCTAACCATCGACATCGTCAACAGTCTCGAGTGTTGACGGAGGAATATTCAGAGGGAACACAGATATCTGATGGTGTTGGCATGAAACTGAGTAATGGGGATTCGAAACGCCCAAAAAATCGACATTAACTTGTTAGGAATTGAAAGAAGGAGCTCACTTCTCAAATGGACTTCGTATACGGTCACAAAGCCCGTAAGTGGCAGGAAAGCTCTGTCGTCATTCCCAGGAACACGGAAGGCAATCTCCTATGGGATATTGTACTCCATGTACAATACGTTCATGTCATTTTCTCTTAGGACAAAGGCGATTTCGACGACGGAGTCCATGGTCAGAACTATGGTTTTTTTCTTTTTTATGGGTTAAGGAAGACGAAGAAGTAAAGGAAGGCGTAGGAAATTCAAAGTAAAAAAAACATATGAACACCAAATCGCCTCGAAAGTATGCGCCATCATTACTACCGCGTGTCGTTTCCTCAAAAGGGAGTTGTCGAATCAGATCCTCCGACTTATTAAATACTGGGATCCTGAACATACCGCATAAAGACATGTGGCATACTTTTTCTGACAGGGCGGCTAATGGCCAACGCTTCCTTCTCTAAATTGCTCGAAAATTTCTCAAAAACGGTTAACAAATTCGGTCATCATTTGGAAGTACTCGAGGCTCCTCTTCAGACGGGAAATGACTCCGTCACTGTTAGCAAATGACAAGCGCATCCTATCATGAACATGTCAGAGGCCAGAATCCTGACCACTGGTATGGGAGCTAGTGATGGGTAGGCCCATAGTAGGCAGATCCAATAAGAAAAACGGCTCAAAATTCAGAAAAGTCCAGATTCGCGTTTAGACGGTCAATGCTAGCGTTGACCGTATGGAGCGTCAACTAGGCGGCCGACGCGCTCCCTCAGGACAGTAAATATTTCTATTGACTGGGAGTACTGTAGCAGTAAGCTGCGAAAAGATAAAAACTTAATATGGGCAGGCCCAGTTTGACAGACGTTTTCGTACACGACAAGCAACGGTCCCTTTCCTTGATTTTACGCCAAGCCTATCTCCTCTAAAGAAGGCATCAACAGATTTGACACCTTTCCCATGAGGAAGGCGCCAGATCCTCTCTTCCTACCTACAATGGACCCTAATGGTAACAAAAGTATAAAATGAAGGCAAATAATCTGGAGAGCCGTTACCCACTCAGAAAGGAAACGATCCTAGCAAAATGCACTAGGCAAGCCTTCGTACTTAAGGAAGGCCGCCCAACACGATGCAGGGATCGCGCCTTTTTGGTTAAGGAAGGTCGTCTACCCACCGTCTATATAACCTCACAGAATCTCTACTCTGGAGGGACACGAACACAGAGACGAATGAAAGACAACACAGTACTATCATGGAGATTGAGCATACTAACCCTCATCCCTAAGCAAGCAATCACTTACTACGATAATCCCACTCCGCGCCTTCAGATTCCAGGGACTTCGTCCACTCACCAAGATCTGTCTTTTTAAACTTTCATACTTTCAAGACATAGCCTCCCACTTGTTTCCTGTGAACATTGAGTTGAGAAATTATACTCTCGACGAGTCACGAGAACGTCTCTTACATCTAAAGTCAAACACTCCCACCAACCTCAATCTCGCTCCCTATCTCAATTTACATTTCTATTTACATTCTTATAATTCGAAGGCTTGTTGCTGACTTGAACGGCGGAGTATTTTCGGTAGGATAACATCCCGTCGAGACCTGACATCTTATTTGTTATAGTGGTGTGCAGAGTCTAGACTTGGTGAACGGAGCCCGATCCAAATGATCAAGTGAATTTGAATCTATTCGAAGTCGGATCCAGGTACACATCAAATATAATGTTCAAGTGGATGAAATTTAAAATTATAGAAAAAATAATTAAAAAATTGCTAATCTTCAATATTTTCACTAACCATAATAATTCCTAATTTTATGGGGATGACAAAATGACCACAAAATTATTGGAAGACACATCAAAATTTTATTTTTCATAAAATTGGAAACAAATCAAAATTTTTTTTATCACTATCAAAAAATTTAGTGATAAAATATAAATTTATTATTAGATCACAACAAAAAGTTCATCACTAAATACTTTAGTGATGAATTATTATTTTATTATTAAAATTTTTATTAGTGACAAAAATAAATCATCACTAAATAATACTCTAGAATGATAAAAAAATATTTATCTAGTTAAATATTTAAAACAATATTTTTAGACAAATTTAGATAATATAATATGTATTTTTTATCTATTTTTACGTGAGCATATTAGCATAGATAAATAGATAACATCAAATTTTCTGTATTGTTAATATTTTTCTAAAATAGGAAAAATATCAATACAAAGGCCATATAAAAATAAATGTCACACTTTTAATAGATAATATAATTGTGGTTGAGTTTGGAGTCTAAAATGGGAATGTGCTACTTTTCACCTTCTCAAGAGTACAAGTTTTACATAAAAAGGAAAGTTAATATTTTATTTAACTCTCTATTTTCTACACATAGAAATAAGTCAATTTATTAGATATATTTTGGAGTGTATAAAACTACCAAGAAACAAAAATTATCGAACAAAATAATCATACCAACATTTTGATTTTTGGAAGTATTAAAAAAATTTTAGATTTCGGTTTGATAATTTCAATACTATAGTTATTTGATCCGACTAGCGTATATACTTTCAAATATCAAAATATATGTTACTAAAAATATTTGTTAATGGTATCTGATTATCTTTTTCTTTTGGGATATTATTTAGCTGCTCAGTTTGAGTTGATATTTAATATTGATGCGTCCCTATATTCGGATTGTTCTATTAGTTAGGAAACTACTTAATTATTCGCGTCGAGTTGAACTGGAGCTGACTTGTTCTCTGTCTCTTCGAAGCTAGATCCTACGCAACACAACGAACAAACGAGAGGTCAAATGATTGGCGAGATTCGCTCCCCGATATATCCTCCGACACTCAAATTAATACCATTTCAAGAGAATAGAAAGATACGATGATGTAAGAGATATATTAATGCAAGTAGCGGGGATTGAGTGTTTGGATAGAGGGCATTTTAAATGGCAGGTAGCTCTTAGGTAGGGGCTACACTTCTCACGCGGCACCCCATAGATGGACTATAGAGCAGGCTTCCTCCCGAGAGGATTGGTGGGGAGACCTTTAAAATAGAAAGATTGGTAGGTAGGCCTCTTTGATGAATTTGGCAATGCCTCTTAGATGGGGTATATAGTATCTTTTTCTTTTTCTTCTCTCCCCTTTGCTCGTGAGAGTAAACGAATATTTATAACGCTTAGGCCGTTGGGTATCGTGGATACCGATTATGGTAACTGTTCTTAATTAAGATGATTCATTCCTTATTTGACGTGATCATGGGAGATACTCGGTTGGCAATTGCCACTTTGTGATAAGATTGTGCAAATCGTGGGTATATATTCCCGAAACATCGATAGCCTTGTTACTAACCAATTATAGCAAATTTTATTAGCGTGCAAAAAAAAAAAGATTGTGGGCCGTCTTGATGAGGCAGTTCATAACATATTGTTGGGTCAGCCTATATCTTGGCAGGTGATCATAAACTGTGCGATCTTTGGACCTTGGGGTTGCGGGGCTTTTTCTCGAGTCACAATTTTTGGACGGCTTTTTACCATGGGTCTAGACAGTCAAATTAATTTATGAGTGATAGACTCATCAAATATATTTGTTTATATTGACTGTCTTGTTTAAAACATAAATGATGTCAAATAGCACTCAAGTTAGGTGATTAAAATTATCCCAAAGATGATTGCATATTATTACTCAAAATATATAATTTTAAAAGTGATGGTAAGGTAATATGTTATGGCTCCAGCCGAATTCGACCGGTTTATATATATATTTTAAAAAAGTTTAATTTTTAACATAAACCATTAACATGAACTGATCTCAACCGGTCAAACTGATTCTATGAAGGATTAATTTCTTAAAAAAGATTTGTATGTCTAGTTCATATATTTATTTACTGGTTTCGTTCTTACAACCATAAACACCAATACTTTCTTTAATTATTCTAGAATTAATTTATTATAATTTAACGGTTGTGTCCAAGATAAAAAAAACCTAAAATTAATCTAATGATTTAGTAATTTTTGAACTAATTTTATTCATTAAGTATAATTTAATAATTAATTTTAATTAATTTTAATTTTTTAAAAAAATAAAATTTTAAAATTTTATTTAAAAATAGATAATTCATAATAAAAGAAAGATCTCTATCTTTTTTTACAACATAGAGTCCCCTTGATCCACGATGAAAAGCCTATGAACCATCTCTCTAAGCAGTCTCTCCCTCCTTAATGCCCGCCATGGTGTCATAAAACGGCCGGTTCAACGTCTCCGGCAGATAAAATGCCAACACACCCCCAATAATCCCACACCCTGCAAGCACCGCAAACGGCAGCGCACCACCCAAAACCACCACAAAAGGCGCAAGTATGGCCCCCATCTGCGCTGCCTGCGTCGCACACCCCAGCGCTGCATTCCTTACCACCGTCGGAAATAACTCCGTCGTGTAAATAAACAGCAGATTATACGTACCCCCCATCCCAAATATCCCCAGCAGCCCACAAAACATCCGTACCGTCTTCCAAATCCCGCGGCTGCTTATGACGCTTCCGCATAGGCAGAAGAACCCGCTGAACCAAAGCGTCCCGATCGCCAGCGGCTTCCTTCCGAACTTATCTAGCAGGATCGCCGTCAGCATGAACGCCGGCATCTCTGCCACCGCGTTGAGGAGCACGTTGACGTAGAGGTTGGTCTTTAGGTTGACAACATTCAAGCTCAGCCCGTAGTAGACGACCGAGCAGAGGAAGTTAATGGCAACTGCAAGGACTAGCCGTATTCTGGTAACAGGAGAATTGAGCACGTCGATGAGAGAACCCTTTACGGCTTCTCTATCTTGGCCTTCTGATTTAGCATCCGCGTCCCTCTCGTCGTCGAGGACGAGGTCGGCGCCCTGTGGGATGTGCCGGCAGTTGGACTTTGCGATGGCGTGCATGACCTTCATGGCGTCGGAGGTCTTTCCTCGGACGAGGTACCACCGAGGGGATTCCGAGAGGAAGGGAACCACGAAGAGAACGAAGAGGAGGGAGGGAAGAGAGGAGGCGATGTAGAGGGAGCGCCAGGATTGAAAAAGATAGGCAATGCCGGAGAGGACGGCGATTCCAGTGGAGAAGAAGTAGAAGGTGGACATGCCAGCTACGCCACGCTTGGAGGGGCCGATGGCCTCGGTGGCTAGGACAAAGGCACAGAGGCCAACTCCGCCCGTGCTGAAGCCGGTGAGGAGGCGGAGGGCGGCGTAGATGTAGTAGTTGGGAGAGAGGCCGGTAAGGAAACCGAATACGGCGTTTAGGATGCAAACTACGGTCAGTGATCCTTTTCTTCCCAGGAAGGAGTCTGAGAGATGGCCAAATATTCCTGCACCTGAAAATAAAAAATAAAAACATAAAGGGAAAATGTCTACGCTGTAATTTGCAACAATGGATTATTCTCTTTATCCGGCCTCGTTTGTTTTTTTTTTTTTGACGAATAATTATAATTTAATAGTTATTTTTTTTAAAAAAATTAAATTATAATTATCTATTTAAATATAAATAATTTAAATCTAAAAAATAATTCCTTAGCCTTCATAAAAGATGAAACTCTCCTAAATTTACTGGGATTATGGGTCAGGGGAACAGGGGAGTCTCCATTGCTCCTTTATCACCCAACGTAGGCCATTGAATGAGCACCAATAGCCCACGCGCATTTTCTTTAATGTTGAACATTAGTAGTTGGATTGAAATTTTCATCCAACGGATGATATTAAAATAATTCTAATTTAATCACAGTCATTCATTTCGTGTCAACCCAATAGGGCCTTCAATTGCCCTAAATCAAAATATTAGGGCATGAACGGCGGCCGACGTCCCTCTTTCTCCTATCCTATAGCGTGCTCTTCGCCCAGGCATCTACTCTCATTTGCGGCGGTAATAATTGTTATTTCTTGTGTATCTCTATTTTAGATCTTCATGTTTTAAGTATTTTCTATATTCTTTTTCCTCTTCTACATTTTAGGGTTTTGTCCCATTATGGCATGCTTTTTGATAGACTTTTTTCTCTATTCAGGTGTAATTTCAGGCCGGATTTGAGAACTTATATTCAAGATAGCATTTAATCTACTGACTATGGTAGATTCTCTCCATTGAGCTTGGTTTTTCTCACACATTGTTTTTCTCATAAATTTTTAGGACTTCCTTCTCCCTCTTCTCTTTGGTTTTGCGGTTGAATGTGCTTTGTGAATTGTGTTTTCTAGATTCATCGTAATAGTAAATGTTAAAAAAGTATTGTCTTCTTCTTTTAAATAGTTTTTCTCCTTTGTAATGGGTAATAGAAAATGGCATTGGATGATTTTACATCGATTTTTCTTGATAAAGGGTTGTCTTGGGCTTCTAAAATGAGAATATAGAATTGGAAGAATGAGAGTGACATTTTATTTCTAACATCTGCTTCAAAAATCTCATCTCACAACCCCTATCTCATCTGTTTACTCAATAAATTGAGGATCCAATATCAGATTTTATCTTTATCTCAGTTTTTACCTTAGATATCTTGAAGGTATACTTCAATATCTTAATGTCTTTGAATTAGTCTTATGAGTTTAATATTTCACCTCTAGATTTGTCTCTTTTCTTCCTTTATCTAAGTACTTCTATAGTCAAACATCTATCTGGTTCCAATTTTTAGCTCAATCACCCCCTCTTTCTCCTTTTGCTCCTCCAGGGCTTCTCAAACAAATCTCTCCCTCTTGTGCCCTTTTTTTTTTTTTTTCTTTTTGGTCTCCGTCTCCCAATTGTTAACAAAGCATACTAGTGTTTAGAAAAATGCTGGAGTTTAGGTGAAGTGTTGTTTGTGATTAGATGAATAATTAAACTCAAAAATACTGAGGTGAAATAACTGATACGAATTGGGAATCACACTGATGTTTTCCCACAGATGTAGTTTCCTTTCTTGTGCTTATTGAACATAAAAATGCAGCAATGCAATCTGCGTTTGTAATTGTCCTCAGAGTCAGACTACTTGAAGTGATGCTCATGCACCACGGGACTGTTTTCACGCATGGATGCATCTTGTTTGCCAAATTATCAGAGAGCACAGAAAATTCTGCTCTCCTATGTTGGCAGTAAACAGTTGATTAATCACAGCGCATCTACATCTTTATCACGCCTGTTTCTTTGCATCGAGACGATTGATTCTTCTAAGCTTTTATACCCCTCATCAAAACTTCTTACATTATTCTAGCAACAGAGTTCGATGCTTTAATGGACTAATCATATGGTATTAATGTAATGTATTTTCATGTCAGAAGTTAAAACTAAAAAAGAAAGTTGAAGAAAAGGAGAAAGAAAAGGAAGCAAGTGCTGTAGAATAGGAAAAGATGGGAACTGATCCAGAGTTTTTGAAGGTAAAAGAGAGGGTAGAGGCGTTGATAGACTGTTTTAATGGAGGATGCTCGTGGAGGAATGTAGTTTTTAATTGCATCTTCTGAATTTTATTTTCTAAAATAGAATATTTCCTACAAAAGATATTTAGTATTCTTTTTGTAAAAAAAAGCATAGAAATAGATTAAAGAGCGAAAGAGCCCTCCACCCGTGGTTATAGACAGAATCAAAAAATCATTCAAGATTAAATATGTTATATAACGATGAAAAGCAGCTTGAATTTTCAAATTTTGGTTGAGAAAAATTCAAATTTAATCATATTCCTAAAAAATTTATTTAAAAAAAAATAGGTTTAAAAAATGTCAGACAAATATTGAACAATTTCAAGTTTATGGACTTTGTAATAATTAAATATTCAGCAACACATTTAAAAAGTTAAATAAATAAATTTATTACGAAATGAATGGTACAAGTGAAAAAAAAAAAAAAAACTCCTAGACATTTTGATTCTCGCTAGATGGGTTACGTTGGTTGCAGTCCCTCCGACGCCCTTGCAATCATTGGATGTAAAAATCTAACAGCTGCATATATATGTATATATTAAAAAAAAGGTTTAATATTATTTTTTTTATTTTTATAATTTTTTTTTGTATTTGATTAAAAAACAACTATTATTAATTTTATTTTTCTTAATTTTTTTTAAAAAATATCGGCCGTCGGAGGGGCTATGTCGAATTTTGAATCCATTGTGAAAATCCAATGGCTATATATATATATATATATTAAAAAAAGGTCAAATATTATTTTTTTGTTTTTATAATTTTTTTTTTATATTTGATTAAAAAAACTATTATTATTATTATTATTATTAATTTTTTTAAAAGTTATCCGCCATCGACTTTTAAATTCGACGATGAAAATGGCGTCAAGGGCTGCGATGCGTTCCCCCCGTGCTCCGCTGTCCCCACCTCGCCCCAAAAAAGGGAAACTGGCTGACACTTTTGTACGCCACCACGTGCAAGTCGGCAATTGCCCCTAATGGGTGGGCCCATTCCTACCTCTTTAAATTTTGGCTATTATTATAATAGATTTGTAAACCCTAAATCATAAATTATAAATCATAATTATATAAAATTAATAACTAGGGTTAAACATATTTACAACAGTAATTTTAATAACTGTAATAGTATAATGGAAAGAAATCATAAGTCTAAGTTTTGAAAAAATATTTAAATTTGAGGTCAAGTTAAAAATTTGATTTTAAAAAAATAATTTTGATGGGTCCAGTAAACCTGATTCAAGAAGAAGGTCGACGGATGAAGTAAATATCTAATAAAATTCAGCTCAAAGAAGCCCCAGGGGCTCAATGATTCCGGTCCAGAAAGTAAGCCCATTGCCATGCCCAATTTACTTGTTCGTTTTTATCCACCAGATGGTTAAACAGGTGGTTTAACAGGTGGTTATACCGTTTGATAATCCAACTGCCCCACTCTTCTATAAATATCCCTCTTATTCTCACGAAAAACAGGAGGAAACGGCTAGAATGATCAGAGAAGGAAAAACGGAAAAAAACCACCAGAAAGAAAGTTGAGAGAAATGATCAGAGACATAATCTATCATAAGGAGGCTGGCTCTCCATCATCCGATGTGGCCAGAACAACCCCTTAGGAGCTCATCCAAGCGATATCTCCTCTCCCTCCAAGAGATCTCCCTTCAAGTGACTGACCACAATTTGCAAATTGTGCACCCAAGCAGCCCTTCTGAGGGTGCATTCCTAAGCTGTCCATCTATTGGACGCATATCTAAGACATCCCTCCGCGGGCATACCTCTAAGCCGTCCACCAATTGAGCGTAACCAAACGCTCCATCCACCATACATGTATCATCTATGCATCTTTTTATACTCTTGAAAAAACATCTAACATGAGCGTCAAAAGATTTACATTAAAAAAAATTTTCGTTGTCCTCTGACATTTTAATTTCAGTCGTGTTGCACAGGGTTAAGGTTCGAGACTATGGAGACCAGATTAGTATCAAATCAACCAGCACAAATATCCGATTTGCGACTCCAATCTGTTGGACAACTCGAATTCATAGTGCGCAACATTGGCGCCGTTTGTGGAAAGCAACCAAGAGGCCAACTTTACCACAAAAAAATAAAAATACAACTGATACAAATATTCTTGTCAAGGAGACCACCACTCCTGATTGTCTTGCAAATATACATGAATGAGACCGACATATACTCTTTATTAAGACATCCCCTCCGGTTTTTTACGTGCGACATCATTATCAAAGATTAGGGGCTCTTTCTTCAACTGCCCACATTGCGATTTTAAGGAGAAATAAAGAAAGCACCCAGCATACAAAACATACAGGCTAAATAACCAAATCCAAGTTGGCTTAAACAATCGGATCTCAGTAGAGGTAGAAGGCTAAGGGGCAATGCCATTGCCACTCCTAAGATGGCCGAAAACCTCTTTAATCACAAAGAGGTTCATATGTCCTCTATTGTTATGACCTCTACTCGCGTAGCCATCTCACCGAATGCTTCAAGCCTGGCATGAGGACACAAGGACTAATTAAAAGAGGCCACGTTGGGGGCTTCCCCTCCATCATCGGTCTCTAATACTTAAAAAAAGAAAAAAAGAAAAGCAGATTGGGTAGGACTGTTGTGTAAAGCAGAAAAGAAGAAAGAAAAAAAAAAGAGAGGGAAAAGAAGGGAGAAGAGCAGTGCACAGAACGGCGGAGTCCACCATCTCTCAGAAAGCCGGACACAACAAGCTCTCCAAAAATCTCCCTAAAGGTCTTCGGATTTTTCCTAGCGAATTTTCGAAATTTCCCTAGAAGCTCTCTAGATTTTTTCCTAGCGGATATCCAGATTTTTCCTAGCAGCTCTTCGGACTTTTTTCTAGCAGGTCTTCGAAAACTTTATCACTCCGGAGACTTCCATCCTCTCTGGAGACCTTCTCACTTTGGAGACCTCCATCACTCCAGAGATCTCATCCTTCGGAGACCTTCATTCTCTCCGGAGACCTCAATCTCTGGAGATCTATCCTCTGGAGACCTCTATTCACTTCGGAGATCTTATCTCTCCGAAGACCTCTATCACTCCAAAGATCTCATCTTCCGGAGACCTCCATCCTTTTCGGAGATCTCATCCTCCGGAGACCTCCATCATCTCCGGAGATCTTATCATTCCCGAGATATCATTCTCTGGAGACCTTCGTTGACTCCGGAGGTCTCATTCTCTAGAGACCTCCATCCTCTCCGGAGATCTCATCCTCTAGAGACCTTCATCCACTTCAGATGTCTCATCACTTCGGAGACCTCATTCACTCTGAAGGTCTCATTCTCTAGAGATATCCATCTTCTTCAAAGATCTCATTACTCTGAAGACCCCCATCCTCTTCAGAGACCTCATCATTTTGGAGATCTCATTACTCCAGAGATCTCGTTACTCCGAAGACCTCCATCATTCCAAAGATCTCATCACTCTAGAAACCTCCATCTTCTTCGGAGATCTCATCACTCTGGAGACCTCTATCACTCCGGAGCTCTCATCCTCAGGAGACCTTCATCCACTTCGGAGGTCTTATCCTCCGGAGACCTCCATCCACTCCGGAGGTCTCAACATCTAGAAACCTCTATCCTCTTCGGAGACCTCCATCATCTTCAAAAATCTCATCACTCCGGAGACCTCCATCACTCCGAAGATATCATCCTCCGAAGACCTCCATCCTCTTCGGATGTCTCATCACTCTGGATACCTCCATCCACTCTGAAGGTCTCATCCTCCGGAGACCTCCATCCTCTCCGGAGGCCTCATCATTTCGAAGATCTCATCCTCCGAAGACCTCCATCCTCTCCAGAAATCTCATCATTCCAAAGATCTTATCACTCCGAAGATCTCCATCTTCTCCAGAGGTCTCATCATCTGGAGACCTCTGGAGACTTTCATCTTCTCTGAAGATCTCATCACTTCGAAGTCCTTCATCCCCCCGAGATTTCATCACTCTGAAAATTTCACTCCGAAATTCTCTTGAGGCCACAGTGCGTGCACTGTGAACACAACACATCTCACAAGGAGTGATCAAACCCAACACAACGGGCTTTGTTAACAGTCTTCTAGCAGTTTCAGTTGCTTCGATTTGTGCCTGTCCCATGATATTACACTGGGGGCTTCTCCCTTCAACTCCTATGTAATTGAGGCTGTCTAATATTCGCATAAAAAATTGTAAACTGATAACCTTGTGGCCCAAGTGGCCACAATTGACAAGGCCAGAAGGTGACTAGGAAATAATTTAGGACCGAGACGAATCCAAGCAAGTTTTGCATGTATCACACTACTTGCTTGAATCATGTTTAATTAATAGCATAATTATTTTATTTGCTTATACGAGTGTTTGCATCATTTTATATCTTTGAGTGATCTAAACTGCCCCTAAATCGGGTGAATTCTTATTCACCTGTCAATGAACCTTGGTTCCAAACCAAACGGCCCAGTGACGGTAGAATTTAAACCTCGGTTCCGTACCAAGCTGCTCTTATAAGATCGAATTTAAATCTCGGTCCTGTCACCGAGCAACCTACGTATGGTCGAACTTAAAACTTTAGGGAGCTTTTCAGCATGATGCGGCGACCTCCTCCAAAGGAGTGAGCACTATCAGTCAATAATGGTCAACAACAAATTAGGACTAGATGCATGAAAGCCACAACATCCTTTAATAGGACCAAGTACTGACGAGTACATGTAAACGACATCCTAAGCTAATAAAAGCCCGGTGACAATAGCCTCAAGGCTTAGCCAGCAACCACTCTTTTGTCAATGTTACGACCTCCTCCTGATAGGGGCGAGTGCGACCAATCAGACACACGTGTAAAAATTCAACAACAATGACCGCAAGGTTTAGACAGCAATGGCGTCCTATCTAAACCTATAGTTAGGATCCCATCAGAAGTATGTCGGGGATTAAAAATTTCAAATCACTCGGCATGGGGAGCTAGTGATGAGTTCAATAAATCCTGCTCAAGAATAAGGTCGACGGATAAAATAAAGGCCCAATGAAACTTAACTCAAATAAGGCCCAATGGTTCAATGATTCCGACTTAGAAAGCGAGCCCATTGCCATGCCCAATTTACCCATTCGTCCTTATTTACGGGACGATTAAACAGGTGGTTATACTATCTGATAATCCAACCGTCCCACTCTTCTATAAATATTCCTCTTATTCTCACAAAAAACCGGGGGGGGGGGAATGGCTAGAAGGATCAGAGAGGAAAAATGGGAAAAATCCACCGGAAAGAAAGTTGAGAAAAACGGGCAGAGAGATAATCTATTATAAGGGGGCTAGCCCTCCATCATCCGAGGTGGGCAAAACAACCTCTCAGGTGCCCATTCAAGTGATTTCTCCTCTCCCTCCAAGAGATCTCTCTTCAAGTGACCGACCACAATTTGCAAACTATGCATCCAAGCCGCCCTTTTACGGGCGCGTTCCTAAGCTGTTCATCTATTGGACGCATCTCTAAGACATCCCTTCGTAGGCATACCTCTCGCCATCCACCCAGTTGGGCATAACCAAACGCTCCGTCCACCAGTTGGACATAATCAAACGCTCCGTCCACCACACATGCATCATTCATACATCTTTCTATACTTTTAGAAAAATATCTGACTTGAGCATTTGAGGATTTACGATAGGAGAAATTGTTGCCGTCTTCTAACCTCTTATTTTTAATTATATTATGCAGGGTTCAGGTTCAAAAATATAAAGATCGATTTCGTATCAGATTAACCAACATAAAAATCTAATTTGTGATTTTAATTTACAGGACAATTTAAATTCATGGTACATAATAAATTCTAAAAAGGTCAAAATCTAGTAATCGAATTTACCTTCTGGACAAGCAATCACTTAAATAGAATAATTAAATTATGACATTATTGTCTCATAATCATTTTATCAGATCATGTCATATCATTATAGTGTGAGCAATTAAGAAAAATCAATCAAAAAATAAAAATTTAAAAGTTATTTTACTAATCAAAGGATAGAAAAAATTATATATATAAAAAGCTTAGGATTATATCAAAAGAGTCCGATGGGCATAAAATTATATATATTTTACAGAGATTATAAAAACTAAAAGAAAAATGAAGGAGGTTTCACGTTATCTTTAGAGGCAGGCCTAGCAAGTGGTGCATAGTAAATCAAAGACCAGAAGAATCCCGACAGTGACAGAGGAAAAGCTCATCGTCGAAAGTTCAGTTTTCACATGTTTTCGAACGACGTGCAAAAAAGGATGAGATCACGTAATTATGACACCGGTAGCGGGCAAGATATATTGAAAAAATAATTAGAAATTTTGATCTTATTATTATTATTTTTAATTTATTAATCTTAAATTTAATCGGAGTCTCATATTAGAAAAAATTTCTTAAAAATTATAATAATATATAAATAATAAAAAAAAACCTTCGATGCAACGGTTGATAATTGGATGGTCGGTCATGATTTTAAGTTGTGATAATGACGTTTTTTATAAAGTAAACAAAAATTTATTAATAAATTTAAAAGTGATTTGATATCTTTTTAATCTTTTAAGTAGAAAAAAATTTTATGTGTCAGATAGCCTTTCAACAACAGCATTTAACTGATATTAAAAACACTAAAAATATATTAAAAAAATAAAAATATAAGCTAATCCTAAACTAAAAGTCAAGGAAAAAAAAAAGAAAAAAGAAAATGAAAAGGTAAAAATATTATAATAAAACCCTGCAAATAAAAAAAAAAAAAGATTATCTTTGACAATTTTTTAATCAGTAAAATAATCATATATTCATAGTGGCTTAGTAGCAAGCATATGAAAAGTCCAATTTGATCACTATATCTTTAAAGGTGAAATTTTGTCTTTTTATGACCAAAGAGGGATGAGAATTCAATCCAAAACTTCAACTAAGAAGCACACTAATCAAATCTTAGATAGTTTGATTATTCAGTAATAGATAACAAACATATGCAAAGTATTATGCTTATAAGAAAATTAAAATTATCCAAGATTTAATGGGCTATTTCATTTGTGCTGCAATAATTTAAACTCCCCTAAACTATTATAATTTATATTTGTAATTAAATGGTAAATTTTATATATGAATCAAAAGATAATAAAAAAAACTAAATTTTTTTTTAATATACTTAATCATTATAATTTTTTATCTTTTCTTCTTAAATATCATTAAACTGGCATCTTTTATCATTTTCCGTATTATTAAACTCTTTTTTTTTTTTTGATAAGTAACGTATTATTAAACACTTTTTAAGACAACTACAAATGTCTTTAATACAAATAGTTAAAATCAGACCACCTCTTATATCATCGTCCATGACTTAGACTGAAAATTAATGTTAGGAGAGAATATTTTTGGGTTGCATATTTCCCTGTTTACATTGATGGAAGCTTATGATATAATGAATAATGGAATAAGATGTTATATTATTGGATATTTTAGAAATGATCTCAGAATTTTTCTAAATTAAATAAATATTATTGCCGTCTGAAACTTTAGAGCAACTTGATGTGCATCGATAAATCGAGTCATCATTTTTTCAGAAAATCCTGAAGATAAAATTGGAAATTCAATTCTGGCCGATAAGATGAGAGAGAAACAGAGAGAGAGAGGGCGTACCAATTGCGCAGCCACCGAAGAATAAAGCCTGGACCAGCCCAACCTTATACTTATCTCCACAAATCAATCCCCACTCCGTCACAGTGGAGCTGCCATGACCGCCGCCGGTCCACTCCCAAGAACCGGGCTCCAAATCACACACCCCACGGTCCGTTCCTGATCCCATCGTGCAGCCTGGCCAGGCCTCGACGCAGCGCCACGTTGGCTCGCGGTCGGCGAAGATCATGACCATGGTGTGCAGCGCCTCCAGAGCCCATGCCAAGCTTGTTAGGACGAAGTGCCGCCACTGCCACCGCCCGAACTCGCCGCAATATCTCTGCAGCATTTCATCGATGCCCATCTTTTCCGGTGAGGTGGATTTATTTTCTGGTGAGATCAATGGCGACTGGAGGTCATGGAGAGATGGGTAGCCGTGGCCAGGTTCGGGAAGCGTCGTGGTGGCGTTAGGCATAGTGGCGGAGGGTTGGGAGGGCGGGGTTGTCACGTGGATTCTTTTTTGTGGCCGTATGTCTTCGGGTATTTGCGGATATACTTAGTTTGTTCCAAGACACTAAGACTTGGGGGCCTTTGGGTACTTCAGATTTTGACACGTGTCTTTGAATCCGGCCTTGGTTTTTGTGGCTGTCTTAAGCTTCTGATACGGGATCACGATTATTCCTTCTATCACCAGTACTTAGAGCCCTTTTACTCTAATCTACATCATTAGTTTTTTAAAAAAATTAATCATATGAATTTAAATATTAAATAATACAATTAAAATAAATATTTATATTAATTATATATATATATAAAGAATTAAAACTCAAAATAACCCCATAATTTCAGGAGAAGGGGCCTGATAAAAGATGTCAAAGTGATCAGGTTCGGGCGACTGCTTATCAAAAATATCAGTCTCCGTAAAATTATAATATTTTTATTTTTAAATTATTATTATTATATTTTAATTTAATGGTTTAAAAGACAGCATAATCTTATTTTTTAAAGGAGAAATAAGAACCCTAGCCACTTTTGACGATTTCGATTTAGGTTGAAAATCGATGGGTTTAGCTGTCATTGTTTATTGGGCCTTTCTTAGAATCGCTGGGCAAGCCCAAGCTACACTAAACAAAATTGGTCACTGTGCGATTCCATCACAAAATTATATTATAAAATCTAGAAATATACAGAAAATTTCTTAGACACACTTCTCAAATAATATGATATTTTATCAATTAATTTATATCAATAAATCCATATAATAATAGATAGGTGGATCTAACATCAAGCGAACATGAGACTTTAAATGGCAATTTGGTAAATATCATTCTGTAAAATTTTATCAATAAATGGGTGATGAATTCTGATTTTATAATAAATTAGAACTTATTGTTGAAATTATTAATGTTTATTCAATATTAATAGTACCTTAATGTATTTCCTTAAAAATATACCTTAAATTGACTCATTAAAAAAACAGTATTTAATTTGTGAAATTAAATCGAGAATATGCACATATTCCTATTCGATCTTTCCCGTATATATATATATATATTTCAAATTTAATTTAATTATGAGCATTACTCTTCTATTGTTTCCTTATATACTTTACTCATGTAATTTCCTTCAAAGATGCTAAATATATGAGACTTCTTACATTACACTACAGATTTTGAAGGTTATAAAACCTATGTAGCATTACTATTGTATTTGTAGAGGAGAAATTTTTATAATATAAACATTTGACCGTCACGTTATAATATATAATAGAGAAAGTATATCCTAAACTTTATAAAATCATCCACTTTACAATCTTTCTCATTTAGAGGTGTTATATAGGCAGTTCCATTGCTACCATATGCTAAAAACTATGTTAGTTTGCGTTTAAATGTGTCATTTGAACCGAGCAAGGTGCCCTCCTCAATCATCGAGGGGAGAAGGAGGGCTTATTTTTTGAACTTATGACGGTATTTTACAATTTTATTATAGAATAAAATAAATTATGAGAATAATTTTATAGAATAAAATAAATTATGAGAATAATTTTATAAAATAAAACTATTTGAAAAAAAATAAATAATTATGACTTAAAGAAAACGACACTTCTTCTCTCTTAGTAAGGAAATTTGTTACGAATCTAGTACGAGCAGATGATTATTAATAATAAATAAACCTAATAAAACTTTTTCTTGAATGATTAAAGTTTTAAATAATCCCAAATGCCAAGTTGAACCTAAATAAACCAAATCAATATTCATAATGATAGTTGACATAAGACCTAAGCGAATTAATTCTATTTAATCTCCATATAAAATATAATAATCTGTCCAAAATTAAAATAATTTACAAGAAAAATTATCTAACATGCATACAAACCACTATGATATAAAAATTTGTGACAAAACCCAACTAATACTGTACTCCCGAATATATCATGCACAGAAAATTGATTGAAGGACTAAAAATTATAAACATAATGTAAAATTCAATATGTTCAAATTTATAATTACGTAGTCAAAATCTTGATTTTATATGAAAAATTCATAATCATTGTGTGAATATCAAATAATACAAATTTTACAAAATTATTTAAAGTCCAAATTATATATTTATAAAATTTTTAAATATCCAATGTCTAATAATTTCAAATATCGTATCAAAACCCACAAATTACAATGCGAAATATATTAAAATATCAAATATGATATAGGTAAAATTTTAAAAATCTAAATTATGCCAAAACTGAGAACTAAGAGATAAAAGACTAACTTTAAAGAAGGATTATACATATACTTTATAAGTTTAGGCTAAATAATACTATTTAGATCTGTAGGTTAGCCGTTTACTAATTGCACTCTATAAAAAAAAGTCAAATGTTACTTTTTTTTATCACCCATAAAAAGTAGGTGTAGTTTTCAAATGAATTTAATATAGTGAGATATTTGAATATATTGTTTCGTCAATTTCTTATAATGGTTCTCAAAGAGAATAACAAATGAGGAATCCCATAACAATCTTGATGGGTACACCAATAATGGGTTGGCCCAAAGAAAGGTCAACGGGAGTCCATTAAGGCCAGTCAACGTTTCTAACGGCCCAATAAGAGGATGGGCCTAGGAACTGAGAGGCCCAAGGACGGTCAACGTCGGCGTTGACCGTCCAGACAGCCATCCTGCTCACAAACGGTCAACTCGGCGTTGACCAATTTGTTGGGCCTTCAAAAGCTTTGCAACACTAATGGGCCTATTCCATACAGGCCCACAGCCCATCAGTTGGCCGTCCGCTACACTCTCTTCGTTCTCCACGAAGGCGGCCAACAAGCTGACGGTCAACTCAGATGTTGACCGTCTGCTCCCTACATACTGGGCCCAAACGAGGCCCTTCTATAGTGATGGGCCAGACCAACTCAGGCTCATAGCCCAAATGGAGTCCAACGACGGACGCCTTCCATGAAGGCGGCCAACACTCACGCGGGCAGTCAACCCCTGGCGTTGACCGTCCTCTCTCTCTGCACATTGGGCCCCGAAAAGCTTTCTAACAGTGATGGGCCTGACCCGTTTAGGCCCATCAGTCATAACAAAGCCAGCCACGATCTTCCAAGGATATTCCACGATCTTAAAGGGAATATCAGCAAGATTGGCGCCCTTCAAATAAGGAAGGCGCCGGATCCTTCCAACTCCTTGCCAGCCAAGAAACCTCAACGGTAAGGAAGGAGGTTAACTTGGAAAGCGGTTGACTGCCTCAGAAGGAAACAATCCACCACAATTGGGCAACAGGCATCAGCCTCCAAAAGGAAGGCCGGCCACAGATCACGATGGGGATGATTCCTTCCAAAGAAGGAAGATCACCATCTTTGCCATAAAAGAGGCCCTGGATCCAGCATCCAGAAAAGGCTCTCTTGAATGCTCACATTGACGCTTCCTGGAGTATTCTGACTGAAAACTCTCTCTCTTAAGCACTTGCATACTGGAGATACTTTCTTCAAGCAACAACAGAGACAGAAAACCCTAAGTGCTCTGAGAAACCACTTCGGATTCCCGGCAGCCAAACTCTCAAACACACTTCAACTCCAAGGCAACGAACGGGTCCTTACACGCATTCTCTGCCTTCCCACCATCCGGATACGAGAAAGGACTTGCACCTTTCTAACATCTGGAACAAGACACTACATTCCTCTTTGATAGCTTTCTGTTACTTTACAGCTCCTTCCATTGAAGGCTGATTGACTGACTTGAGCGTCGGAGTGTTATCGGTGGGATTACATCCCGCCGTTAACGCTGACCTCTCGTTTGTTTAGTGGTGTGCAGGATTTGTGCTCAGTGAACGGAACCGGTTCAAACCATCCAGAAGAGATCCGAATTCGTTCGAAGCCGGATCCAGGTACGCATCAAATCTAAAACTTTTTAGCTTCATAAAAATAGTAAAAATATAAAATTTTTTATCCTATGAAAAAGTCAATTATCACATATAATGCCAAATGCATAAATTTTACAACTTCTCTTTCATAAATATTTCCATTTATAGACATACTATCTCAACATATTTACTTATTACATGAAAAATAATAAATCCTTCAAACTTTTAGTAAAATCAAATAAAATTTTAAAATATTAGATAAAAAATATATGCATATAATAATATTTAGAGTAAGAAAGCAATGGTGACATGTATATATAATAAAAATAAGAATCGTAAGTAAAATAGAAGAATATACAAAATAGACCTAAAATTGAATTTAGAAATATTTACCTTAAATTTCTGGTATAATAGATCTGATTTCAAAATATTTTGAAAACTCTTTCATTCTCTTCATCTCTTTTCTTTTTCTGTTTTTTCTCTTTTTTTTCTTTGTCTACCCTCCATTTCTCATGTGAAAATGACTGATATAGGTGTAAGCAGTGTTATATATTTTAATCGGCGTACAGGCGCTATATCAAAGAACATCAGGCAATGTAAACCAAGACAAGTGTGTCGAGTATCACATCAAGTGTGATTCAGATATGAACATTCTGTCTTAAATTTACATGAGCGCTCCAGATATGTTCATTAGGCGCATGGCTACTGCTCTAAATGCATATGAGTGTAGAGACTAGTTCCCATCAGGCGCTAACCTTATTCCTCAATCTAATTTTTTAAATTTTTATTATATAATTATTTTTTTAAATTGATCTAAAAATATAATAATGATGTCACAAATAATAAATAAAAATCAAGTATTATAACTCTCCCATCTTTAAAAATTTGGTCATTAAAATTTATGTACCCAGTAAGTAATAAGATTTTGATGATTGCATGGGTCCATCACACTTTCGTTGTGTAAATCCGGTCACTTCTCTTCAACTGCCAAAATGTATCCTCAATCATTTTCTGTTCCTCGATTATCAGATGAGCCATCATCTCTAATAACTTTCGACTCGCTAAATTTAACTCTCTTTTACTCCTGTTCAATGAGTAAGGCTTAATTAAGCATTTCACTATAAGTTCTCAAATATAAAGATAGCAGCTATCGTCGAATCGAATCTCACAAGCGTTGTAGAAATTTTCAAACCCTCCTTACTTCATCCACCAATATATGCGAGTCGAATTGATACAATTTAGTAAATTTAGAATCATTTTTTGTTATTGATTGATTTTCTTGCCTCGAGTAGTTGAACTCATCATTCTTCTATTCACAAACTCTCATCGGAACATATTTCTCCATAAAATCTTTCACAAATACATTCTAATATATCTTCTCATTTTTTAAGCCCAAAATCTTCTTCTTCTTGGTCTACTGATGATTTATCTCCCTATCAAACTTATAAGTAGTAAATTTAACTTTTTCTTTATCAGGTTAATTTATTAACTTGAACACGTTCTCTACTCAATTGATATAAACCTCCAACTTAATTGGGTATGAATCCCCCAAAAATATAAGAATTCCTTCGTTCAAAAAATGATCAAAGAATATCATGCCATATCCTGAATTTCAACCACGCTACCTTATCACAAGTTCTGTGTCACGTCATTGAACCATCCATTCTATTATATTTCACGTCCTAGCTATCAATGTCAAATATTGCTCGTCATGACTAGATCCAGTTCATCGACTTTTTGACATCTTAGGTATTTATCATGTAGAGATATTCAAATATTTAGCTTCTTTAAATCATATAAGATGTTTCTCCTATGACTTTATTTGATGCTCTCACTGTTACAACTCTGAAACTAGTCGGTAATAATTAATAATAAATAAATTTGATCAAATTCTTCCTTAAATGATAAAAAATTTAAATAATCTTAAATACCAGGTTGAACATAAACAAACATGTAATATCCCAAATATTTTTATTCGATTTAATTGGATTTATATATTTATTTCTCCATAATTTAGGTATGATAAAAATTAATTTAATATTATAAAAATTTTAAAAAATATTTAGAATTATTGGGCCGGTGCCTAAGGTGCACCCGTTCGATCGCCTGCGTATCGATTTAAATTTTAAAATTAAAAAAAATATAACAACAACAACAATAATAATAATAATAATAATAATAATAATAATAATAATAATAATAATAATAATAATAATAATAATAATAATAATAATAATAATAATAGTAACACATAGAAGCGGGAAGGAGAAAATGAGAAATAGAAGCTTTGAGGAGAGAGAGAGTGCAACGTGAGGGTTAGGGTTTTCGCCGTTGAGTGGGCGGTGAAGGGCTTAGCCGGCGGCGGCAATGATCGCGGTGGATGGAGGGTGTAATATCCCAAATTTTATTTGAATTAATTTAATATTAATTATAATTTTGGATAATTTTGACATGGTAAAAATTAATTTAATATTATAAAATTTAGAAAGATAATTAGATCAATTGNAGGCTGGCGCCCGAGGTGCGCCTGTATTGTCGTTCGGGTATCAATTTGAATTTTAGAATGAAAGAAAACTAAAATAGAAAATAATAATAATAATAATAATAATAATAATAATAATAATAATAATAATAATAATAATAATAATAATAATAATAATAATAATAATAAAAAAAAAAAGAAAAAAAAAAGAAATCAGGATAATGATTGGGATTAGTGAGAGAGAAAAAGGGGCGGGTTTTGGCACAGAGAAGAGAGGGAAGGAGGAGGGAAGAGGAAGGAAGAGGCAACCAGCGACAGCGATGTGTGACGAGGACGACATGATGCCTGTGGATGTCGGTGGTTGGAAGTTTGACCGGTGGTGGTTGAGTGGCACAGAGGAGAGACCGTTGAGGAAGCCGATGATAATTGTCGGCAGTATTAGCAGCATCAGTGCCGACGAGGTGGCACTGGAGAGGTCGATGATGGCCGTTTGCAACTGTGGCTGGTTGGCGTGGCGGCGTCGAGCAGCGGTAGAGGAGCCGTGCAGAGGAGAAAGAGAACGTGGGTAAGGCGTGGACTTCGCATGATGAGGAGAGAAAGAGGCTCATCGTGGAAGGACGGTGGCCAGACGGGAGGCAAAATCGGCGACGACGGTGGTTGTCAATGACCGGCGACAGCAAGGGTGGCAGCAGCGTGTGGTAAAAGCCACGTAGATGAGAGAGAAAGGGGCGTAGCCACGAGAGGACGCCCCGACAGTGAGAGAAACGGTGTCATTCAGGTTTTTTGGGATATCTTTTCTTTAAATTTGTAAATTATGAGGTCAAGGTAAGTGTCTGTAAACCTCTTCTTGGTTCTGATTTAATATCTGAAATATTTTAGATATTATTTAAAATTTTTACTAACATGTATGTAATTTTATCGATCAAATCTGTTTAATTTGGACATACATGTGTAGTTTATTAATTGATTTGGATGTTTCTGGATTATGTTTAATAATTTTAGAGGGTTTAATATTTTTCTAAAAGTTTAAATAATTTATTGGATACTGTATATTTTTATATCAGTTTATTTGTATGAAAAGGAGTGTGAAACTTTACATAAGTCGTACAATCACATGCATGTGTTGGGTCGTGGTCACTACATTTGGATTTGAAATATTTGATATCCTAACTAGTTTTCAACGGGGAGATATTTTATTATTTGAAAATTCTTTTTCACCGGCAGGAAAGGTTTAGAGTAGTAACTCTTCCCATTTGGATAATTTAATTTGACCTTAGAATATATTCGAATTTTTTAATATATCTGACAAACTTGCAAATTACACCCAAAATCGTAGGTGGCAAACAATAGCGAGCAACCTTACCCATGGGTACAGGATACATGGGTGGCCATTCATGCTAGCCTAAATTGTATTTGATTTTGCCTAAGGTTATCGGAATTATGTGTAAGATTTTCTCAAACTAGTTTTTAAATAATCGGAACTCAAATTTGATTCATAATTTATGTATCTGTATTGATTTATATTGGACTTTGATTTAGATTGGATTTTAGAATTGGATTTAAAATTTATCGATTTTGCCCTCAATTGGGTATTAGTATGTCTCGTATAAATAATTTTGACTATATATTTTGATCCGAACATTTGAAATATTTGTCGCGATACTGTTTTGGCTTCTGTGCATACTATTGGAATCATTCAACTATCGGATTCTGTCCCAAATCACAAACTGATCAGGTTTGAGATTTGGACTTGGATTCGGACTCGGACTTGGATTGGACTTGGAATCGACTATTTATCTATTAAAATCGATTCGAATCACTTTTGTTTTGCCTATATATATATATTTATATAAACATATACGTCCCGATTAGGACTCATTTTTTGATTTGAATATTTATTTTAGATTTACATATTTGATTTGAGTACAAGACTATCATTAGATTTTGAATCTTGATTCTTGAATTTTTCATTAGATTTATTTTATCGACAATTTGGATTTATCCTGTCATTTAAATAGATTTTATCTATTTGATATTTTCTCTAATTTATTGGACTCTTTTTGTTTAAAATATGATATTTGTTGAGTATTAAGCTCAATTTTTCTATTTTATTCATTCAGAGTAGAAGATTCAAACGTATTATAAAGTATAGTCATGATCTGTCAACCATTCGTCTGATTTGGTGAGTTTTAATTCTATTATGGTTTAAAATGATATTTATGTGATCAAATTATGGAATTGGTCTGGTATAAGCCGATAGATATATTTTAGAAACAGTTGGATATTATATTTTATTTGATTTATAATTTTGGTTAGAATTGTTACATCCTTACGATGATTATAGAGCAAATCGTATTTATTTTATTTGGATGATTGTCTAATAAGGTCCTGTATAGATTTTGATTTGTGTCGGGTCGTATTTATTGATTTATTATACCCAAATTTTAGGATTTAGAATTATTTATTTAAAATTATTTAAGATTTTATATTTTAAAAATTATAATTAATTATTTAAATTAACTTACTTGGTTCAAATTCGTGACGAAGTTGTAATCAGAGAGAAGTCGCAAGGAGAGGTACTTTGGGTCAATTCGGATAAATAATTGGTTGAATATTTGGATATGATGAGTATTGCCTTTGATTGATTAAAGAAAATTTGAGTTATGGAGGTTTGAGTTTGAATCTTGTATTTGGATTGAAAGGATGATCATCTGATTATGATGAGTCGCATAAGCGACGTAATGTATGATTTGATATAACGTTTGACTTAGAATTTTATTGGGTTTCTACATATATGTGAATATTTTGTTGAAATTTATAATTTTGGAAGAGAAGTAGCAGCCTTGGGTGGTACAGATCTGAAATCTCACGAGGTAGAAGAAGCTTTTATTCGGCAGAGGGGTAGGTGATAAAATTAGTTGGTTCGAAATCTTGTAGGGTAAAGGAGATTTTTGGTCGATAGGAAGATAAGCGATGGAAGTGGAGATGAATGAAGGTTCGTGAAGATTAGAAGTTGTAAATAAAGATGAAGAAATTCAAGTCAAGTCAACTTGTTTCTTTTTGTAAGAGAAGTTATGGAGTTTTAGTGGATAATCTCTACCAGAAGATAGGACAATAATGTGCAAGTATGATTTTATTGGCAGCGAAGATATTGATTATGTAGATATTTGAAGCTATGGCTAGGTCGAGAGGAAGACTCATGGATTGCCCAATTCCACTCATCATTGCGATCAGATGGTTGGTTGCCTTTGTAATTTATTCATCATTGAAGAATTAGTGGACAAGGAGCTCGAGATTCGGCCTCTGAGGCAATGCTCAGGAAGAAATTGAAAATTTTGAAAGATTTGTTGAAATATGATAGTAACAGTAGAATTCAAGATTCAATTTAGAAACAATTAGTGTCGTTTCAACTCTGGATTATTGCGAGAAGTTGGATCAGACCTTGTTGATCGAGTAGGAGTAGTTCTGGAAGAAAATCTTTTTAGAAAAAATTAAAGTATTTGAGTCAGAATTCAAAGAATGGGCTTACTTATCCTCCATAGGACAAGCTAAAGAAAATTAGATGAAATAAAGTCTTCATTATCGAAATTTGAGTTTACAAGGTCAGCTTGCAAGTTTAGCGGGAAGGTGTACATGTGACGAGTTTACTTCGTCAAATTGTGCTCAAATATGCCATTTGTCAAGAAATCGTGCGAATTCAAGGTGTCTGGATTCCAGATGTCCCGATAGGAGTCAGATGGTTTTAGTAAAGAATTTTGCATATACAGTCTGTAAAGTTAGAGCCGGATCCCCCATCGTGGAAGACTGTTACGTTAAGATCGTTCTATTTTGTGTTTCGGGATACGAGTCCTCGGAGTTCTAAGGAAGAATTAGTAAGAAGGTTTAAAGGTTGATTTTCGGCATTGCAAACGAGTCATTTGTTGAGAGATGAATACTGAGTTCATCTAACATATATAGTCACATTTTGGAGTTATTCTTTGATCATTGAAGACATTTTAATCATATGCGAGTTTAAAAATATTTTTCCGAGGAATGATCTAGATTGTGTGCAAATCGGGAGATCGAATCAGTTATCGATATTGTGCTTAGATTGACATCTATTTCGAAGGCTCCGTATGGGGTAGTCTTGTTTGAGTTGAAGAAATTAAGACGGCAATTGTAAAATCTATTGAGAAGGGTTTTGTTCGGCCAAGTGTCTTGGCATGGAGTGCTTCAATATTTTCTGGTGAATAAAGTTGGATCGATAGGTTTATGTTTGGATTATTTGAGAATTGGATGTGTATCAGCTCTCAAAGATTGAGGATTTGTTGGATCCATTTGAAAAAATTTAGAATTTTTTTAAGAATTGAACTGTGTTTGAGGTATCCTTAATTAAAGATTTTGTGTGAGGATACGTATAGGACAGCTTTCAGGTCAATATGTGGCCGTTATGAAGTTTTGATGGTGCTTTTGGGTTGTTGAATGTTTTAGCGCCTTTTATGGATATTATTGATTGGAATTTTTGACCGCGTTTGGGTTACTTATAATGGCCTTATCAATGATGTTATAAATTAATAGAAGAATTTGAAGTAATGTAAATTACAGTTAGAGAAGGCATTATTTTGGGTCATATGTTTGTTAAAGTGATATTTGATAATTTGAAGAAGATGAAAGTAGTGGCAAATTTAAAAAAATCGGCTAAGATCTCAAAAGTGCAGAGTTTCTTGGATCTGGTTGGTTATGATGGGAGTTTTGTTGAATGTTTCTCGAGGATTGTAGTGCCGTTAGCGCTTTTGGATTAGAGGACATTGATAATTAATTGAAGTGATACTTGTGAGGAAAATTTTGGTAATTGAAGAATAGTGTGTCATCGGCGTCAGTTTTTGTCAATCCCTAATGGATCAGAAAGATTGGTAGCACTCAGTGATATTCCTAAGAAATATCCAAATTTATTTGGATTCTGAATATAGGGTGCCTTATCTAAGACAAGTTTGGGATGCGGCACAGTCTAGAGGTTTTTGCATGAAGATGCTGTGGCAAGGACGCCAGAATGAAGATTGGGCCAAAGGAATTTCCTCTCTTTGTTGTCAGGATTGGATTTTGAATAAAATTTTTATTTTGTAGGAGAAGCTTTTATGAAGATCAGTGGTGATATCCTTTTTGAACGAGCCGTCTTGAAGTTGGAAGCGATTAAGCAAGCAATCTCGAACATTCTGCAATGTGCTTTTCATTACACGTTTGAGAAGAAGCTTGTTTTTAAGAATTTTCTCTTTTGAATTTCGGCTGATTGGATAGAAACTCAAGAACAAATGAGATTGTCAGCAGTTATGATTGAATTGGAGAGATCCAAGTTTGATGGGAACGTTAAAAACTCACCACCTAGTGGAGTGGAGAGAGTTTGATGGTGATTTGATTTCGAGTCAAAGTAGAAAGGCAGAATATGAAGTGTGAGATCGCGACTAATATGCCATGATTTATCTCGTGGTTAAAGGAAGAAGTTGAGAAGAAGAAACCTTTAAGATTTTGTTTCGAATCTACCTCAAACAACAAATGATTTTAATGATCATTTGGATAAGATTAAGCTAGTTGATGATGGTTTAACTGATGAAGATTTTTCATTGTTTGTTAAAATTTGAGGCAGGTGATGGTTGAGTGGATAAAGTCGGTTTATCGCTCGATTATTAGGAAGTTATTCCTAAGATTGGCCGTTGGCATATTATCGAGATGTGAAGTTTGTAAGGTATTTCTATTTCGAGGCTTTTAATTTGATTTGAGATTGATGATCAATTAGAGTGGCCTGGTAGAAGCGTGTGGACTCACGGCTATCGATCACAAGATTTGATTGGAAGCTTAAAGTAGGAGATCGGTTTTGAAAATTGTTTAAAAATTTGAGAGGAGTGGTAAGATATTTCTGGAAGCATTTTGAAGAGAAGAATTTTGAATTTTGAAGTCGAAGGATAGTATGAAGTGGAGGTTCATTGGGATATTTGAAGTTGTCAGTAGATCAAGGAAGTGGCTTTCAGATTGTCCTTACTTTTGATTTTGATGGATGGATATGGTATACTTTATATGAATAATTCTTCGAATGTGATTTGATTGGTTCGATCGATGAGAAGTATTTTAAGTTAAGGTTGTTGTTTTGATTTTTCGGATGGGAATGATCTAGTGCAGATAAATAAGATATTCCATCCGTTTTTTATACTTTTGAGGAATCTTCTAGTTGAGGAAGTGTTAAGAGATCTCAATGATGAAGTTCGAAAGAATATCCTCATTGATGGATAATTGAGGTTAAAATCGAGAGACTAAATTTCGAGGTCGAAATTTTCGTAAGGAGTGGAAAATGTAATATCTCAGATTTTATTCGGATTAATTTAATTTTAATTATGATTTTAGATAATTTGGACGTGGTAAAAATTAATTTAATATTATAAAATTTGAAAGGATAATTGGATCAGATGGGCTGGCACTTGAGATGTGCCTATATTATCGTCCGAGTATCGATTTGGATTTTGGAATAAAAGATATATATATATATAACAAAAAAGGAAAGAAAAAAGAAATTAGTATAAGGATTGGAATCGGGGAGAGAGAAAAAGGGGAGGCTTTGGGTGTGGAGAAGAGAGGGAAGAAGGAGGAAGGGAGAGGAAGGAAGAAGCGGTCGGCGACCGGCGACGGCGATGTGCGGCAAGGATGGCATGATGCCGATGGTTGTCGGTAGCTAGAAGTTTGGTTGGTGGTGGTTGAGTGGCACAGATGTGAGACTGTTGAGGAAGTTGACCATGGTTGTCGACAGCATCAATAGTGTCGGTGCCGGTGAGGTGGCACTGAGGAGGCTGACGACGGCCATTCGCAGCGGTGGCTAGTTGGCGCGGCGACATCAAGCAGCGGCAACAATGGTAGAGAAGCCATACAGAGGAGAGAGAGAAAATGCGGGTGAGGAGTGGACTTTGTGCGGCAAGGAGAGAGAGGCTCACCGGGGAAGGACGGTGGCCAAACAGGAGGCAAAATTGGCGGCGATGGTGGTTGCAAGTGACTGACGACGTCATGGATGTTAGTAGCGTGTGACAGAAGCCACGTAGAGGAGAGATAAAGGGGTGTAGCGGTGAGAGGACGCACCGGCAATGAGAGAAACGGTGCCATTTGGATATTTCGGGACATCCTTTTTTCAGATCTGTAACATATGAGATCAAGGTAAGTATTCAAATCTCCTCTTTGGTCTAATTTAATATTTGAAATATTTTAGATACTGTTTAGAATTTTTATTAATATGCATGTAATTTTACCTACCCGATCTGTTTAATCTGAAGTGTCATGTGTAGTTTATTGGTTGATTTGGATGCTTCTGGATTATGTTTAATAATTTTAGAGGGTTTAATATTTTTTTTAAAGTCCGAATAATTTATTGGATATTGGATATTTTTATATTAGTATATTTGTATAAAAAAGAGTATGAAACTTTGCATAGGCCGTGCAAGCACATGCACATGTTGAGTCATGGTCATTACATTTGGATTTGGAGTATTTGATATCCTGGCTAGTTCCTGATAGGGAAATATTTTATTATTTGAAAACTAATTTTTATCGATAGAAAAGATTTGGAGTAGTGACCCTTTCCATTTGGATAATTTGATTTGACCTTAGAATATATTCAGACATTCTAATATATCTAATAAGGTTGAGGATTGCACCAAAGCCTCGGATGGTAAATAATAGTGAACAACTTTACTCATGATTACAGGGTACATGGGTGGCCATTCATACTAGTCTAAATTGCATTTAATTTTACCTAAGGTTATCGGGATTATATGGAACCATTCCTCAAGCTAGTATTTAAATAATCAAAACTCAAATTTGATACATAATTTGTATATCTATATTTATTTATAATGGATTTTTATTTGGATTTGGATTTTGGGTTTGAATTTAAAATTTGTCGATTTTGCTCTCAATTAAGCATTGGTATATTTCTTACAAATAATTTTGACTATATATTTTAATCCGAAACTTTAGAATATCTGTCGCGATACTATTTTAGCTTCTGCGCACGCTATTAGGATTAGCAAACTATCGAATTATGTCTAAAATCACAAGTTGATCAAGCATTGGACTCGGACTTGGATTTGAATTGGACTCAAAATTGACTATTTGCCTATTGGAATCGATCTGGAGCACTTTTATTTTGCATATATATATATACGTCCAGATGATGACTATTTTTCTAATTTTGAAATTTATTTTGGATTTAGATATTTGATTTGAGTATGAGATTACAATTGGATTTTTGGATCTTAGATTTTTTATTGGATTTATTTTACCGACGATTTGGATTTATCTTATCACTTGAACGGATTTTATTAATTTGATATTTTTTCTAATTTATTGGACTCCTTTTATTTAAAATATGATACTTACTAAACATTATACTCACTTGCCCTATTTTATCCATTCAGAATAGAAGATTCGGATGCATTACAGAGTATGGTCGTGATCTATCAGCCATTCATCTGAATTGGTAAGTTTTGGTTCTATTATGGTTTAAATTGATATTTATGTGATTGGATTATGGAATTTGCCGAGTATAAACCGATAGAAATATTTTGGAAACAGTTGAATATTATATTATGTCTAATTTATAATTTTGGTTGGAATTGCTACCTCCTTACAATGATTATAGAATAAGTCGTATTTATTTTATCCAGACGATTGTCCGATGAGGTCTTGTGTAGATTTTGATTGGTGTCGAGTCCTATTTATTAATTTGTTACATCCGAATTTTAAAATTTAGAATTATTTGTTTAAAATTATTTAGGATTTTACATTTTAGAAATTATAATTAATTATTTACATTGACTTGTTTAATCTGAGTTTGTGACAGAGGGCACGGCGGCAGCTCACGGGCAAGGCTATATGCGGCGTGAGAGGCAGAGTAGCAGCGGCTGCGCGTGCGAAGAGCCACGCAGGAGGAAGAACCATGCAAAGGAGAAGAGAAGAAAATTTAGGTTTTCGGGTCTGATTCTGATTTCGAGTTAGTTGGGAAAGTTGTAGATCTGGTCGAGGTAAGTATATTCATACCCTTCTCTTCCATTCTTGTTAATTTTCGTTCCATCTCCTTCAAGTATTATTATCTCAATACTCGACCCATGCATGTATATGTGATACCTATAGTTTCATTATATATATATATGTGAATTCTATATCTAATTGCCTAGATTTCGTCTGATTCCGTAACGTGGGAACCCTAACCACATGCGGTATTGTTCACCCGCGCCCGAAGCTCATTACCTCCAAAATTATTTGGAACTTTTGCTTACATTGGGACTAAATTATCATTATTCATAACTTATATAAGTCAATTTATCAATTGGATTCCCAATTTGGTGGAGTCATGTGGATTTTCGTTTGCAAAACCCTGACCCAAGCCCTGACCTCGTTTGAACACATATTTCGAGTTTTATACAAAAATTGAATTGAGGTTATGTTTACCCATATCTTAAAGTTAGTAATTTACCCATTAGATGTCCGAAATTTCATAAATTACCTGATATGCACAACTGTGCACTGTTCATATGCACTGTTCACCTAAACTCTTTGGTAATTTTTGCATAATTTTGCATTGTCTAATTGTTAATTAAGTTACATGTACATTTGCATATGATTAATTGTTATTTTGGAATCATGTTCATTAATCGATTGTGAACGAAATGTGAGTCAATGGCCTTTAAAGTTATGATTACCTCACGGTGGTAAAAATCTATATTCTTCCCTATATTTATGATATTTGTATATGTAAAATGAGTCATGAAAAGAGTTAAATTTGGAGGAAAGATAATAATCGTATATACGTTCGGAGGAAAATCTACAATGTGTTATGTGATCAGATTGTTCTACTAAATTGGGATATTGTGAATTGAATTGTGGTGGACATTTCCTCAAATAAATAAGGAATCATGAAATTATGACCATATATTATGTTACAAAGGGCAATATCCCTTGGCATGACATGGCTATCACAGTAGAGACTCGAGGATTACAGAGGCTGTGTATCCTGTCCATTTATTAGAGCAGGTGATACTCTTGGAAAATATTAGGATATTATTGTGGAAGAACGATGACTGCCTCTGGATCGCGGGAGGTTAGGGTAGTGTTTTTTAGCCCTATATACCGGATGATAGGTATACTGCTATGTCACGTGGTGTCCAACCTATCTATATGCAATATATGTGATGGCCGAGTAATTGCAGGCCTAAAATGTAACTGATATGATAAATGATGGTCGAGTAGTTGCAGCCTAAAATGTAGTTGATACTTTAGAATGTGTGGCTTAACACATTCCTTTACTTGTTCTCCCACACTTTTATCTAGTAAGGTTTACTAGTTATGATTCACAAATATAAGTAATTACGCATAATTTATATTTCAAAGAGAAGGAAGAGTAAAATGTGAAAAGTCAATTGTGTCCCAAAAGTATAATCGATCATGTTTTATATCATCATGTATCCTTACATGCCTCTACCCTCTCATCTTCTATTTCTCTTATATGTAAATTGCTCCTATCCCCTTTACCATTTTATTTGATCATATAATATGCTTATGATATACTTGTTGGGCTTTTAGCTCACTCTTACTATTTTTTTATCTCCAAATTAATACAGGCTTATACTTGATCAGGTAGGGTAAAGGATTAGAAGTCAGAGAGGCTCAAAGTTTGGGAGGATAGTTTGAAGACTTAGTTTTGTGAATTTATACGTTTGAAACCCTTTGTATTATTTTGATAATTATATTTATTGGCAATAATGATATAGTATATATAGTTAGCTTCTACGGAATTTGTTGGATTTAGTTGCTTCCGCAGGTTTATATGTTTTAATTATATACCTAGTGGCATTTTGTCTAAACCAACATCATACCCGGAGTTATGATATCGGTGTCACATGTTGTTGGCTGTGACTATGGATCCTGTGTAGTTGTTGTGTTTGTCTGAATATTGAGATTTGTATCAGATTGGTTTTCTGATTGTGTCAGCATTATTTTGGATGGATTATTATTATTGTACAGGATATTTAACAGGTTTTATATTTGTTTGGCGGTCGTATTATAAATGAAATTTTACCAGATTTTTGATAGAAAATACGGTTTGTCACAAAACCAAATCAATATCAATAAATGATTGTGGATACCGGATTTGATTGAATTAATCCTATCCTATTTTTAAATAAATACAACAACCTACTCAAAGCCTAAATAATCTATAGAAAAAATGTCTAATAAGCCCAAAGAATCATGATATAAAAATCTATGCCAAAATCCAACTAATATTGTACTTCTGAATACTACAGCTTGATGTAAACCAAAATGTACAAAACTTTCCAACATAATTGTCCAAATATAATTCTAAATAGAAATAAATAAATAAAGTTTTTATATTTTCTCCATCCTAATCTTACAAATATCTAAAGCTTTCTAATTTAAAAGGTTAAAAATATGACAAATTATGAATTTTAAACTATATAATATGACAAAAATATATATATTTGTTAAGTTTTATACTCACATATATATAAAGTATTCATATTATGTATAGAAAATAGATAGAATTATTAAAAACTATAAACATCATATGAAAATCCAACATATTACAATTTTTAAACATATAGTCTAAATGATGATTTCATATGTAAAATTTATAATCATCATATGAATATTAAATAATATAAATTGTACAAAATTATTTAATGTGCATATCATATGATTCATAAATTCTTAAATATCATGAGTCCAGTAATTTTGAATATCATATTAAAGCTAGCAAATATCAATGTTAAATATTTTAAAATATTAAATACGATATAAGTAAAATATTAAAAATCTGAATTATATCAAAATTGAGAACCAAAGGTCAAAAAACAAACTTTTACGAAAAGTTATACATATTTTAGATAATCTTAAGTTTTACTATTTAGATATGTAGATGGATCATCTACAAATTATTTTCTATAGATGATGTCAAACACTCTTTTTTTTTTCATTAATGGATGATAGGTATAATCCTCAACTTAGTTAATATACCAGGATGTTTTAAATATATTATTTCACCAATTTTTTACAATAATTTTTTAAACGAGATAATAACCGAGAGATTTTATAACAAATATTTAAAATTTTTCTAATTAGCAGAAAAAGTTTAAATACTAAACATTTTACCCTATAGGAAAGTAAAACTCATCCAAATCAAAATAGAATCCTAACTGAATATTTATATAGACTATCACATATAAGGCTAAATATATAAGTTTAATAATTACTCTTTCACAAGTATTTCTATATATAAACATAATATGTGATTTTTGGCTTTTATTTATAAATTATGGTATATTAATATAATTTTAGATTAACTTAAAATTAATAAAATAATAAAAATTTGGAAAAAAAAATTAAATTCTAGAATTAGAATTGGTGACCGTACCATACTTATACATATTTTGAACAAAAGTTGCACACCTAATGGAAGCCTCTGGGTGCTCATACGTGTTTGAGGTAGAATAAGGATACTCAAGGTATACCTGTCATGGCACTCATGCAAGGATAAGGTAGAATATTGACGTTTGATTGTGTCTTATGTGTTGCTAGTGCACGTGAGCATTTTAAGTGGCACTTGATTTATGCCCATTTAGCATGCATGTACCGATTTGTGCGAATAGCACCACCTATGCACATTGCTTTGTTCATTTTTGTGGGAAAGAAAGGGAGATGAGAGAGAAAGAAAAGAGGGATAAGAGAGATGAAGAAAAGGCGGAGGATTCTAAAGCTTTATTATGTTAGATTTGTTAGATCAAAATATTAGTATAAGTATTTTTAAGTCTGATCTTTTGTCTATTTTAGATTCTTTAATATTTTATTTATATTTCTTATTTTTCTATACATATATGAAACCTTTTATCTTTCTACTTGAATGTTGCTCAATGCATGAATTTTTTATTGAAGGTTTTAAAGTATTATTTGTTTTTGGCTGAAAGATTTTGAGGTTATTTATTTTTTATAGGATAAGTAAATATTTTAAAATATTATATTCATATATTAAATTTTGAAAAGAAAAAGTCATGAACTTATATGACTTTGTATGTGATAGTTCATATATGCATTTTAGATCGGATTCTATTTTGCTATTTGATTTGGTAGTTATATTTTCTTATAAGGTAAAAAATTTTGGATTTATACTTTTTCTACATAGAAGAAAACTTTTAAGTCTTTTGTTATAATGCCAACTATTTGTTATTTTATTTGAAAACCATTATAAGAAATTAAATTAAATAATATATTCAGATATTATAGTATATTTAGATATATTTGAAGATTACGTCTACTCCTATGGATGATAAAAGAATGTGACATTTGATCCTGTCTACCGGGAGTAATTCATAAACGGTTCGTTTGCGGGTTTAAATCATAATATTTTAGCATATTATTACTGAAAGTATGTATAAACCATCATTAAATTTCGTATTTTGATTATTGGTTCTCAAATTTTAGTATATTTTAAAATTGTAAAATTTACCTATATATTATTTAATATTTCAAAATATTTGACTTTTGAATATTTACAGATTTGAGATACAATATTTAAATTTATTTGACTTTGTATAATTGAGCCTTTAGAATACTTAGATTGAATTTTTTTTTTTTTTTTTACTTTTGAGCCATTAAATTCATTGATAGTTTGACATTTTGATGATTTTATAATTTGGACCATTATTTAATATTTCTATATCAAATATGAATTTTATATACGAAATTATTCTTGGACATTTAATATTTAGACATATTGAATTTCACACGTATTTATAATTTTCGTTCCTATATTCTATTTTGTGGATATATGTTTGTTATTATATATTGTGAGAGAGAGAGAGAGAGAGATCTTTGCTAAGTGTTAGGCTTATAATTTATTATATTTTTCTAATCTTTTAGATTAAAGAACCCTTGGATTTACTTGTAGGATCTTGAATAGAGAAATTAAAATATTTTTGTTATTCTTTTGTTATTTAAATATGCATTGGATTCTTTTAAGGATTATGTTAGGATTTTGTTCATTTGTTTTAGCTATGGTCTGTATTTTTAGAAGATTCCTTTATAATGTTGATAATATTATAGATTTTATATCATTATTGTATGATATTTGATAACTATTCTTTCTTATGGATAAATTTATTATGAGAAGGTTATTAAATTAATTTGTATGGGTGCCGAAAACGGTAACTTGATTTGATCCTGTGTCTACTATTGAGCAATATATATATATTATATTGTTTTGATTTTGGTTTTGTTCATGTTGCCCCAATGATTTAAGTTATTTGGGTTTTGTCCCATTTAAAAAAAAAAATTATTCAAATTTATTTAATTTTCTACTCAGCCACAGTTATATCATAATATCTCAAAATATTTATTTATTTTATAAAAAATAATTAAATTCTTTAGAATTTTGGTGAAACAAAATAAAATTTAAAATATTCAATGAAAAACATAAGAGGGGTAAGGGTGACATACATATATAGTAATAGTAATAAATTTAAGCAAAACTGAAGAATATATAAAATAAATTAAAGAATGGGTTTAAAAATAATTGTCTCAAATATTTAATCTAATAAATATAACTCTAAAAAGTTTTAAAAGATTCCTTCATTCTCTTCTTCTTCTTCTTCTTATTTTCCTCTTATCTTTATCATTTCCCTCCCTTTCTTATGCAAAAATGACCGACACAGGTTTAGACTACCTTATATATACCACAATAGGTGTACAAGTTCCAGATAGGCGCACATCAACCATTACAATATAGTACAGGTGTGCATGAGTTCAACATTAAGTGCGACTTAGACACTAATATTTTATTTTAAATGTGCACAAGCACTTATCAAGCGCATGACTATTACCTCAAAAGGTTCTCATCAGATACTGGCCTGATTTATCAATCTGATTTTTCTTTAATTTTTATTAAATAATTATTTTAAAAATTAATTTAAAAATATAATAATAACTTCGTAAATTATAAAAAAAATTGGGCTTAATAAGATTCCCCATATCTCATACCGATGACTCCTTTTCCTAAAGCCAAAGACTCCTTTCTATTTCAAGATATAACATTTAATCCCAAGGTCTTTATGGCTTTGTCTTCCTTCACCAAAAAATATGTGAGAATAGCATTAGAGTAGCTTTCTTGAGGTGGATTTCGTAGCCAAATATAACCTTTTCCCCTATCTAACCTTAATTATAATCAGTCTAGATATCTTTCCATTGATGGCTCCATTCTCAATATAGTCTCTCATGATGGTTCATTTTGAAAATTGAAAAAAATTTAAAAACAAAATCGATGCCTTGAGGTGGTCTTTGGTTTTGGCAATGCAGGCCTGGCCCAAACCACTACCCAATCCTCTCACGCCGAAAACCATCTATCTCATAAAAATATTAAAGTCATCATACTATAAATGATAAAATTGTGACAACTAAAGTTTAAAAAGTTTTGATCCATCTAAAATTATGAAGAAAAATGCAGCCCTTGAGCCAACATCAAAATAAAAATTGTATTTGAATGTATCTTAAAATCAAAATTTTAAAAACTTTAGCTAAGCTCTCTAAATGATGCCAACTCCATGGCTCTTTTTATCTTTAAGGATCAATCCATCGCCACTACCTGCACTATTCTGAAAGAAAAAATAGTAAGAAAGAGCCCATTATCAAGCAAGTAACTTCGATTGAAGTCAACAATAGTGGAAGTCAATCAATTTGAGGAATAGGCCTGTCAATAAAATGCTCCAACCACAAAAATAAGATAAACTATATAATACAATAATAGTTTTAACAACTCAACAATAATAAATGATTTTAATAAATAGATCAATAATGTCAAAATTTAACAAATGATAATAAGTAATATCCATAACATCAACCCAACCAATAATAACTATCTCCCAGAGGTTATCTACTAGATTTTAACAAATCCCAAAATAATCATAAGATGTCAAAGTATTTCAAATATTAAGGTTATCTATTTGATTTTAAAAAGAAAATTAACTCAACATAAGGTCTAACAATACGAGATAACAATAATTATTGTGGATCTTATTTTAACACTATGATAAAAGGCCAATGTAACTATGCCTTCATAGCCTAGGTGAATGTCACAATGTCTTCGACATCTGTAATATACAATACCTTTATAATTTCTTTTGGAAGACTGTACCGTGGCACGACCATATCACCTTTGATACCTCTTATCATGATATTTCAAATATCATAATTTATGATGGTTATAAAATTATGGCATCTACTCCGAAATCCATCAATTTCAATCATCAGAATAGATTTAATATCAAAAATGTTTAAATTACCTGAAGGCTACATAGACTCCTATTCATTTGAATATTTTAGAGTCTTTATATACTCTCTTTTAATTAGTCATGGAATATCGATGAAGCATACTCATGCAAAACAGAGAATAACACTAATGAATCAATGAAATGAAGGAATCAATATGAGTGGCTAAATACTTATGTCGTAACCCCTCACCGAGGCTCACAAAAGTCCCTAAACTCGACTTTGGATTCATGTTCCTAGTTTTAGAACCTATGATTTTAGGTTGTATTTTTAGAACTATTACTCTAATATTTGAACGTCGTATTAAATGCCACAAATGGGTTCGAACAACTTTAAAACAAAACTAAATTCCAAGCACTATTTATTACTAAAATAAAGTTAAACCTCAACTAAGTTGTTGTTTCTGCCATTAAACCCTTGAATGATAGTTAAATGCCAAATCTACGACATCCACTTTAGACGTATATTCACACATAAAACATGAATATAACTTAAACATAAGCCTATAATATCATTCAACTGATCTATCACATGCTGTATTATTAAAATACGACCATTCTATCAACACGAAATCAAAGATGAAATGAATATATATCAGAAATTAGGCATAGTGTTCACATGGTGTTCAAACACTATGGCTACAGGGTTGTAACATTCAAATATTGGCTTAAATGTTACTCAAACATCACAAATAACTTGAATAATTCGGATAAAAAAATTATTCTTATGGGCATATAATATATTTCTAACATAGATTTACAATTCATCATGATTAAATATGAATGAATAATAAGAAAGAAATTATCAATAATTATTAAAGAGAATGTTATAAGTTTATTTCTCTAATGCTTTCCCCTCTGTTTTGTCCTTCTTTCTCATAGTTATGCTCTCTTTCTTCTTCTCCCCACATGCGGCTACATCCTCAGGAATTTCGTGCAACTCTCATCTCTCAAAGTTAGTGGAATATATAAATAAGGGTTGACCGAACCTTGATAGGTATGATTCTTTTTTAACATCGTAAGTGCACGAGAGTTGGATATAATTTTTTCGATAAGTTGGGTATCATATCTATAAGGAATTAATTTTTTACGTAAAACTAATTTCGTAACTATTATATATATATATATATATATATATATATATATATTTGAAATATTAAAGAAAAATTAAAATATCAAATTGGTGATAATCGAAGTGACCATAATAACTGTAGTACGGCTCTAAAATTAACTAAAGATACAAAATATTAAATAAAAAAATTTAAATTGTTAAAAATTAAAATACTTTTAGCAATTGTACCGTCCCACAATAATAAAAATTAAAGTGTAAAAAATTAAAGTTTAGAAATATAAAAATAATGGAGTTGCGTCGGTATAACCATTCAAGGTTCAGAATAAAAAAAAGATAACAAATAAAGTGTAATAACTAAATAGTATAAATATAAAATTGTAAGAGCGGTGGTGGCACATCCAACCAAGTCTCAGAATAAAAAAATATAATAAATAAAGTGTAAAAACTAAATAGCATAGATATGAAATTGTAAAAGCGGTAATGGTAGAGCCATCCAAAACTCAGAAATTAAAATAAAGAAAATTAAATAACAAAAAAATAAATTTGTTAGCCGTTAGATATTAGGTGATTGCAATGATTAGTCGTAACATATTAATTTTCGTAATATAATATAATATAAAATTACGATATTTTGATATCAATTTAAAATTAAACCAACTAATAAAAAAAATATAAATTAATGAAGTCGAGCTAATTTAGAAATAAACTTCACATTAAGCAGAGACTTACGGATATAAAAAATGAAAATTCTAAACTCAACCCACTAAAATATCAAATTTATAAAACAACTAAACTCCTTAAAGATCTACCGACCCTTTTTCGCTACTATTTTCTTCCCCTTTTTTTTTCCTTCGGCTGGCCCCAGCACTTCTCTTTTTTTTTTTTCTTTTCTTTTTTTTTTTTCTCTCTCACTCACTCTCTCCCCTTCGTCCTCCTACTCTCTCTCTCTCTTTCCACTCACTCTCTCTCTCTCCAGCTGACCCTCTCCTTTCCCTGCTTCACCTCCTTCGTCGCCTCCCCTGCGCCTCTGCTCTCTGTTTTTCCTACCTTTTTTCTTATTTGAACAAAAATCAAAATCAGTTGTAAGATCTGAGCTTGGGGGCTCAGATGAGAAGGAACAAAAAGAGTAACGAAGAAATGGACGGCGCATGAATGAGATTTCTGTTCAGATCGGGTCGTCGATTTTGATTTCAACTGTCGACTGAAATTACTACTTCATATTAGAAATATGTCCCACATAATGAGACATATAAATTATTAATTTATTAAATTAATTAAAATAATCATATTAGTTTATATATATAATAATAAAGAGAAATTTCCTAAAAGATACGCCTGTTCAAGTCGTATCTTTTGATGAAAATGATATGTTATTTCTCAAATGATGTGTCCTTTAATAAATAGATATGTCTCTTTTCGGCACATACCCGCTGAAATGAAAGGATAAGACTTCTCAACGATTATGTCATTCAACACATCACTAGGTGAAAGGAGTGACATTTTAGTAATTCCAGAATGGCCCTCTCTCCGTCTATAAAAAGGACACCCTCGCAATCATTTGAGGACACACAAAACTTCAGATAACATTTCACAAGTTATAAAGCAGGTTAGAGAGAATCATCTCCCGCTCTTCAAGATAAAAACGATTCTGATTGGGTATAAAAGATTAATGATCATAGATCCAGGTACGTATATTTATTCTTTATATATGATTGATTAATGGAGATATATGATAATAAAGATTCTGTAAATTAAAGTATTATCTCACTAAAATTTCTTACATGTGGTATCAGAGCCATTTGGTTCTAATTATTGTATTTCTTCAATTGATTTATGCATCAATTCTTCTCGGCCAAATATGGCCTTTACATCAATTCTGCCGCCATCTGTTTATTTTTGCGATTAAGAACGGTAAAGGCAATGGCATAGAATGGAATTCAGAATTTGTAAAATATTCCAATGTCTATGGTCTCTATTCTGCCTCCGTTTTCGATTCTATATATATATATATATATATATAAAACAGTGACCAAACATTACAGAAGCGGTGGCGATAAATTACAAACCTGTGCGCCAACCGTGAAACAACCATTTCACAGTATCTGTCATCAACCGCCCATCACATGGGCATTTTCGGTCGAACCCATCGCCGATTGTTGCCGGCCGACATGAACAGTTGCTGGATTTTGGTGACATTAACAGAAATACGGTTGCAATCGTTCCATTATCTATCTAGTAGGCGACGATTGAAATCGATTTATGTCGTCGGTTGGCTGCGGCAATGGGAACGGCACCGGTTGTTGCCATTACTGGCACCGCAGGGGAAAAGAAATCTGAAACAATGGCGTTATGGATGAAAAATGAAGATGAACAGTAACGTTACAAATGTCTGACAGATGAAAGTAAAAAGTGAAGTAAAATTATATTATATGTAAAAGTAATTGTTTGATTAATATTTAATTACTTGTGTATGTGATGTGAAATTTTAATTTATGATTTTGTCATGATTAAATGTTAAGAATTCAGTTTTGTGTAAATATTATCTGTAATGTTATACAAAGTAATTGTGATTGAATATCTATGTAATGATATAGTCTGTTAGTCGCCAAAGTGGCACAATTAAATGATTTTATAGATATTAAATCATATAATGAAAAATTGATATAGTTATCCCATATATTAATTTAATTGCTTTGTATATTTAAAGTGTTACAATTTTTCGATCAGTAAATATTATGGTAGGCCCAAAGGTGCACCAACTTCTACGTGATTGATTAATTGAATAGGATGATTAATAAGTATTCATTATTTCAAATGGGATCCTGGATACCCAAAGGTAACAGACTTATTTAAATTTTAAAACATTATTAATTATTTCTGTAAGTGACTGTGAATCATTATAATAGTTTGTTAGTGTGTTATAATTACACCCAAATGTGGATTATAATGACGCTGTTTATATTTTATATTCCTCCTATTTTTATTCAAAGTATTAATATTGAGCATGTTAATTTGTTGCAGTATCTATTCCGATTTCGCTACATTGTCACGCTTCTTCTGTTTCGATATTCAATGGAACTAATTTTTCCGATTGGCTTGAGCAAGTCCAGTTTCATCTTGGTGTCTTTGGATCTTGATATTGCATTACAATCGAGATAAACTCACCGCTATTACCGATTCAAGAAATGATGAGAAAAAATCTTATTTTAGAGCATGGGAAAAATTGAACAGAATAAGCATGATGTTTATGAGAATGACTGTGGCGAACAATATTAAGTCTACACTTTCTGAAACTAAAAACGCTAAGGACTTACTGAAAACTATTGAAAATCGTTTTCGATCTGCGGATAAGTCTCTTGCTGGAACACTGATTGCAAAACTTACTACCATAAAGTTTGATGGTACTCAAGGAATGCATGAACACATTCTTGAGATGACCAATTTGGTATGGATGTGAATAAATCTTTCCTTCTTCGGTTTATAATGAATTTTCTTCCTTCTCAGTATGGATCTTTCCAAATTCATTACAATACTATCAAAGATAAATAAAATGTTAATGAATTGGGAAGCATGTTGGTTCAAGAGGAGGCAAGACTCAAACAACAAGGAATTCATTCAATAAATTTAACGGGTTATGGTGGTAAAGGAAAGAAGAAGAGAAAAAAAGATAGCATTAAGGCTGGATCATCAAAGGATAAAGAGCCACATTCTGGTACAGGGACTCAAAAGAAGGGAAGCAATGTAAAGTGTCACTTTTGTAAAAAAGTAGGACACTTTAAGAAGGATTGCTATAAAATAAAGGCTTGGTTCGAAAAGAAAGGTGAGCCTTTGGCTTATGTATATTTTGAATCAAATCTAATTGAAGTACCTTCTAATATCTGGTGGTTCGATTCAGGTTCTAACGTTCATGTTTCTAAATCGATGCAGGGATTCATTACAACCCAGATGCTAAACCAAAATGAAAATTTCATTGTCCTAGGAAATGGTGTCAAAGTTTCTGTGTCTGCTGTTGAAACTTTTCGTTTATTTCTTGATACTGGAATGTATTTAGATTTGTTGGAGACACTTTATGTACCTTCAATTTCTAGAAATCTCATTCCCATTTCCAAACTTGATCTTCAAGGCTATTCTTTAAAGTTTAAAAATAAAAGAATTAGCATATACAAAAATAAAACCTTCTTTGGTTCTGAAATTCTTTCTAATGGTCTCTACAAAATAAACCTTGACCAAAATTTTGTCGAAACTATCATGACCCTGCATCATAATGTTGGAACAAAACGTAAATATATGAATAAAAATTTTTCTTTCTTGTGGCATAAAAGATTGGGTCATATATCTAAAAATCATATAAAAAGGTTGGTAAATGAAGGAATCTTACCTAACCTTGATTTTTCTGATTTTGATATCTGTGTAGATTGTATTAAAGGAAACCAAACCAAACATATAAAGAAATGTGCCACAAGAAGTTCAGAACTTTTAGAGATTATCCATACAGATATTTGTGGACCTTTTGATTCTCCATCTTTAGGAGGAGAAAAATATTTTATCACATTTATTGATAATTTTTTACGTTACTGTTATATCTATTTATTGCATGAAAAATCTCAGGCTGTAAATATTTTGAAAATATATATTTCTGAGGTTGAGAAACAATTAAATAAAAGTGTGAAAATCATTCGATCTGATAGGGGTGGTGAATATTATGGTAAATATGATGTATCAGGATAATGTCCTGACCCTTTTGCTAAGCTATTAGAAAAGCATGACATATGTGTACAATATACTATGCCAGGTACGCCACAGCAGAAGGGTGTTGCAGAACGGCGTAATCGTATATTAATGGATATGGTTAGAAGTATGTTGAGTTATTCATCTTTACCTAAATTTTTGTGGATGGAAGCTCTTAAGACTGCTGTTTATATTCTTAACCGGATTCCTAGTAAAGCAATTTTTAAAACTCATTTCGAGTTATGGACTGGAAGGAAACCAAGTATTCAACACCTACATATTTGGGGGTGTCCAGCAGAGGTCAGAATGTACAATCCACAAGAAAAGAAATTAGATTTTAGAACTGTTAGTGGATACTTCATTTATTATCCTGAGAAATCTAAATGGTATAGATTTTACTATCCTAATCATAGTATGAAAATAATAGAAACCGGTAATGCTAGATTCTTTGAGAATGGTAAAATCAGTGGGAGTGATATTTTACAAAATGTAGAAATAAAAGAAATTAGGGTACATGTCCCTATATCTATGATTTCTAAACAAACTGTTATTCCGACTGTTATTGAACAACAGATTGACAGTTCTATCCTCTATAATGAAAATGTCACCATTGAACATAATGTAGAACAGTCACAAGAAGTAGCATTAAGAAGATCTCATAGGGAAAGGAGATCTGCTATTTCAAATGACTATTTGATTTACCTACAAGAATCTGAGTATGATATAGGGTTATATAATGATCCGATTTCTTTTCAACAAGCCATAGAAAGAAATGATTATTCTAAATGGATTAATGTCATGAAAGATGAGTTAGAATTGATGGCAAATAATGAAGTCTGAGATCTTGTTGAATTGCCTGAAAGTTGCAGAACAGTTGGTTGTAAATGGGTGTTTAAAATCAAACGCGACTCTAAAGATAATGTCGAACGATATAAGGCTAGACTTATTGTTAAAGGTTATACTCAAAAGGATAGCATTGATTATAAGGAGACCTTTTCTCCAGTTTTTAAAAAGGATTCCTTAAGAATCATAATGGCATTGGTAGCACATTTTGATCTAGGGTTTCACCAAATGGATGTAAAAACTGCTTTTCTAAATAAAAATTTAGATAAAGAAGTTTACATGAAACAACCTGAAGGATTCTCTATCAAAGGACAAGAGAACTTAGTTTACAAATTAAAGAAATCAATATATGGACTTAAACAAGCCTCACGACAATGGTACATTAAGTTTCATGATACAATTTTATCCTTTAATTTTATAGAAAATACCGTTGATCGGTGTATATACCTGAAGGTCAGTGGGAGCAAATTTATATTTTTGGTTCTATATATTGATGATATATTACTTACAAGCAGTGATATTGGGTTGTTATATAAGACTAAGGGTTATCTTTCTAAAAATTTTGATATGAAAGATATGGATGAGACAACTTATGTGATAGGAATAGAAATATTTCGAAATAGATCACATGGATTATTGGGATTATCTCAGAAAGGATATATCAAGAAAATTTTAGAGAGATTTGGGATGGAGAACTATGCAGCCAGTATTGTTCCAGTCTAGAAAGGTGATAAATTCAGTTTAATGCAATGTCCACAAAATAAATGGGAACGAAGTTAAATGAAAGATATTCCTTATGCGTCTGCTGTAGGAAGTTTGATGTATACACAAACTTGTACCAGACCAGATATAAGTTTCGCAGTTGGTATGCTCGGACGATACCAAAGCAATCCTGGTATGGATCATTGGAAAGTTGCAAAGAAAGTGATGAGATACTTACAAGAAACTAAAAATTACATGCTTACTTATAAGAAGTCCGATCATTTAGAGGTGATAGGATATTCAGATTCAGACTATACTGGATGTTCAGATACCAGAAAGTTTACATCTGGATATATTTTTCTTTTGGTTGGAGGAGCTATTTCATGAAAAAGTACCAAGCGATCTGTGATTGCTGTGTCCACGATGGAAGTAGAGTTTGTGGCATGCTTTAAAGCCACAATACATGCATTATGACTACGAAATTTTATTTCAGGACTTGGAATTGTTGACAGTATAGCCAGGCCGCTGAAAATTTATTGTGCTAATTCTGCAGCAGTTTTCTTCTCAAAGAACGACAAGTATTCAAAGGGTGCTAAGCATATGAAAATTGAATACCTTGCCGTTAAAAGTAAAATTCAGAAACAAAAAGTGTCAATAGAGTATATTAGCACCAAACTTATGATTGCAGATCCTTTAACTAAATGTTTACCTCCAAAAGTATTTGTAGATCATGTTGACAGTATGGGTATTTGTCGTTAACCATAATATAATGATATTGCTCTGATATTTGAGATATCACATAATGTGTTTCTGATATATCCTGTTTATTTTATATTGTTCGAACTTAAAGTTTTGGATTGATAACATGACTAGTCTCTCACTAAGACATTATTGTTGGACCGTAGGATATTTTTCATTTAAGATTTAATCATATAATTTACAGGTATTGTAGTACATAGAAGGAACTATATTGCATAATGATATGGAACCGCCATGACTCGCATTTGTCGATTATTTGATTATAGTATTATGACATATAAACTATTAATGGATTATAATGTTGCGCACTTAAAGTTTGTTTTAATTAATTCAGATAAATATTATTGTCGTATGGGCCAAGTGGAAGAATGTTAGAAATATGTCCCACATGACGAGACATATGAATTATTAATTTATTAAATTAATTAAAATAATCCTATTAGTTTATATATATAATAATAAAGAGAAATTTTCTAAAAAACACGCCTGTTCAAGTCGTATCCTTTGATGAAAATGATATGTTATTTCTCAAATGATGTGTCCTTTGGTGAATAGATATGTCTCTTTGAGACATACCCGCTGAAATGAAAAGGATATCACTTTTCAACTGATTATGTCTGTCACATACATCATCGGCAGGCGAAAGGATGGGATTTTGGTAATTTAGGAATGGCCCTCTCTCCTCTATAAAAGGACGTCCCCGCCATCATTTGTGGGGACACACAAAACTTCAGATAACATTTCACAAGTTATAAAGCAGAAGAGAGAAATCATCTCCCGGTTCTTCGAGACAAGAACGATTACAGTTGGGTATAAAAGATTAATGATCATGGATCCAGGTACGTATATTTATTCTTTATACATAATTGATTAATAAAGATATATAATAATAAAGATTTTGTGAATTAAAGTATTATCTCACTAAAATTTCTTACACTTCAAACTAAATAAAATGCTTGTACAAGCCCTACTCTCATATCCCTCCCTCTCTGCTTCACACCTCCAGCTCAAATCCCTCCATCCACTCTCTGACTCCCGTACCCCAAATCCCCCCTTCGACTCTCAACTCTTACTTCCGGCCCTCTATTTATAGAGTAAGAAAATAATATTTTTACTCTCTCTTTTTTTTTTTCGCTGCAATTTCTCTGCTCCTTGCCGCCTGCAGATGAACGCTCAGCTGCTCTGCTTTCTTCTGCTACTGCCGTCTGCTGGTGCACGCCCAGCTTTTCTCTTCTTCATTTTTTTTTCCTACGTGGCATGCACACTGCCACTTTCTTTTTTTTTGTTTTGTTTTGATTTTTTATTTTTTTAATATACATATATATATTTTTTTCTTATATATATATATATATATATATATATTAAAAATCAAAATTTTGACTATACTCATCTTCTCAGTATTTCTTCGATCGGCTGCGTATATTGACAAAACAAAGATTTTGTACAGTCAATTACATATTTTATTCTAAAAATTTTTATTCAAAAAATAAAACCTATATAATTAAAATTTATAACTTTATTACATAATTTATATAAAAATTACTAAATAAAAATATAAATATAAATATAAAATTCAGTGTTTATCAGGGATAAAACTTTAGAGGTTGCTAGGGTTTTAGGTGTGTGGAAACCAAGTGTTTTCTTTTTCTTTCCAATCCCAATTCAGATTTTGAATAATAATAACCTAGAATTCTACTTATTACCACCTTATAGCAGCCGAGCTCCTCCTTTCAAAATAGTTTGTGTAATATAAAAGGATGGAAACCCTAATTATGTCTCGAGGGTTTGCGTGGGGCAGCTAGGGTTGGGGTTTTCTTTTAATATTCACTATAATAATTTTAACTTTTAGTGACAAAATAATTTGTCACTATTAATTATTAACTTGTCACTAAAAGATTTAGTGACGAGATATTAATTTGTCATTAATTTGTCACTAAAAGTCCGTCACTAAATTTTTAGTGATGAATTTTTATTTTATCACTAAAATATTTTTTTAGTGATAAAAAATAAATTGTCCATAAATAATATTTTTTAGTGACAAAATAATTTTATTACTAAAATATATTTTTAATTTGTCACTAAATAATATATTTAATGGCAAATAATTGTCACAAAAAATATATAATTTTACCTCTAAATTATATACTTTAATAGACAAAATTTTAATATAAATATTAAATTTATATTTATCAAAAAATATAAATAAATTTTATGTGATAAAATAAAACTATTTCATAACAATTTTAAAAAAAATTCTAATACATTCTGACAAATTTATAAATAAAGTTATGCAATAGAATAAGATCCATTATTCCTTCCCTCTGCTTTAGCCATTTTCAGAAGGCTAAGAAGAATGTTACAAGGGCCTGAAGAAGGCAGGTCTTAATTTCAACTAAAAGAAGAGCTAAGCCTGCTTCCAGGTTCTATCTTTTGGTTGGAGAGTAAGTCCATCAAATTTTAGCTAAAAGAAGAGCTGCTCTGAAGCCAAGTGTAGAAGAGATGCTGATAGAAGACACTTGTAATTGAAGCTTCTGATGTAAAAGAGTGGATCCCCTCTGTATTGGGAAGGTATCTTCTGATGGTAGATTGGCTGATGCTTGTAATCGAATGGAGCAATGCATTAGATTGATGTGGCATTGTCATCTAATTTGAATTTCAGATGCATAAAAAGATTTTGCGTGCTACAGGTAGCAGGTTAGTATCTTGAACCTTTAATCCTTTTCTTAACATTTCCAGTTCTGCTTGTCTGTGTTGCTTGTGAGACGACATAGAGAGAGGTTGATTTCCTGTGTTGACCGGCAGCTTAGCTGTCATATTAAAAGAGGTGAGTGAGCTTTTTGAAAGCACCGAGATGGAACTCTAGCCGTGGATATCTGGTCCTTCTATTGACTTGAATGATGAGAACAGACTTTGCCGGGATATGGACAGCATTTTGGGTTATATATATTATGAACTTTTTAGCCTTCAGAATGCATTGAATATCAATGGAGAGAATAAAAGGATTTATTGGCGTCAATTTCATATATTTTATTCGGCCATGGTGGTGACGCCAACGGTTGCCTCCTTCGGCTCCTGGATTTCATCCATTTGTATTATTTTATTTATTTTAGTAACCTAAAAATTTAAAAAATAATATTAGTATAAGTATTTTTTACAATTTAGTAAAATGTACTTGATTATAAAGTTTACAACCTGAATTTGAACTTATATACATGTATACTTTAATTGTGAGATTATTTGATTTGGTCTTTTATATTTTTGTATGTTTAGCTGTTATAGGCAATGAGTTATTTTATAAATAATTCTGATATAATTTTAGATATCTCAATATAATCTAATTATATTTAGAAATAAATCAAACAAATATTGAAAATAATATTTTTAGCATCCCCTCAAATGCTTTAACCTCCACTTGTTTTAACACACGATCAGCCGAGGAAGAGAAAACTAATTGGCCATTTAAGATTTTAGATTGGCTCGTAATTTCGCTAGCAGGCCTACTAAATTTATTATAAGTTCGGTTCCTGTTCTTATCAAATGGCCTTACAATTTTCACCTTCAATAAGTAACATATAAAGTGTATAGTTAAGTAATAGAATTTGAGTAATGTTATTCGTTATCATCATTAAAAGATTTAAACAATTGCGACAAACAGATTACCTGAAACCTAAATGATAAGTTACCATCTGCTCCTTGGACACTTTTATCATTTATTTGGTTAATTGCATTCTCTAAGTTCTATAAACAATTACTTGTATTATGACCACATCTACTAGCAATGGATGCTAAGGGGCTGACAATAGCCATAAAAGATAAGCCCATCCCCAACAATAGAATTCTTTTTACTGATAAATTTTGTATTCATGAAAACAATCTTTCTGCAATATAAAAAATAAAAATATGTACATCAAATCCTCCTTAAAACCTGCAAAATGAAAGGCCTCATGTAGTGGCTACCTTGTTTTTCAAAATAAATAACATAAAATTGTGTAATCAATAACAAATATATTCAAATTCGTGACAATTGATTAGAAAGACAACCAAAATCATGATCATTTTTCTCAAACTGGGACCCGGAATAACTATCTCTTGTTCAATTTGCATGAACCAGTAAAAAACAGAAGACTGATTTCTATCACAAATAATAACAATTAAGATAGTTTTGTCTTTGCTGTAGATGACTCAGAGATGGTTGGCAGATCCTCTTTGAAACTCCTCCTCACAAGCTAGGCCAACCCTTTTTCATTTCTCTATTTTAACCGATCGACATTAACTATGTGCATTACATATTTAGACTCTCGATTTCTTTAATTATACTTGATTGTTAGGTTTGATTATCTACTATCAACTAAAAGTAAAATTGTTCAAAGGGTTGATACTACCAATGCAAGTATGGCTATTCTCAGGCAATAGGCATAGTTTAAATTACAATGTAAAGGGGGTATCATCAAAAAACATTAAGGGTCATCGGGGCAATGTGGCCATATCATAATGGTCATGGTATAGTTGTGCCCTATGATCATGTGACTTATTAATCGTTCCTTATTTTAACTATTTTTCAATTACTTTATCTTGAATTTTTATCATGTGAATTATTAATTTATTTTACTATAATTAGTAAAATTGTACAAATTATAGACACCAACTTCAATTTGAAGATTAATACAAGATACTAGCAAGCAAAAGTTTCTGGTGAGTATTATACTATCAAAATTATAGACACCATTGTCTTTTCTATTAGGAGGATACCAAAATTATCAAACAAAACACAAATATTGACGCATGCCTTGCACATCCGAGAACATCCAAATAGTGGGAAAATGGAGAAACAATGGAAGAAGCCAGTAGCAACATGTGTGATATTTTGTCACGTTGGGCTCAATTCCTTCATAAAATAATTCAATTTCAAAAGCAAGCGTAAGTAAGATCTATTTTCTTACTGTAATCAGTTGCTTTTTTTCGAGACAGAACTCCCATAAAAGCCCCAAAAGAAATGACAACCTTTTTCATCACCCGAGCAATTTCTTCTTCAGCTTACATTATGAACAGACAATTAATGCACTGGTGATCATCAAATTTTAGAATGAGTACAATAAGTTGTATTATATAGAATCTTTTCTGAATGCAAGCCACTTTTATTCATCTCACTTCTTTATCTAATAAATATAATGTTCTGTTTTAAACACTTATGAATGTTACTGCCATTAATATGCTTTCTTATATACCCATGGGGACCAAATTTCTAAAAAGTCTCTCTCTGGCTATTTTTTTTTAGAAATAGTTTTTTTGAAATGCATCAAAGTTGGCACATTTCTATATTTGATACTATCAAAAGTATTGCTATCCATGGTTGAAATCCCAGTGTAAGTTTCAGATTTTTCAGTACCTGCAGTATTTAATTTAGGTGCCTGAAAAAAATAAAAAATTTGTATGCTGATGACAAAAAAAGCATATTGCAGAGTTTACTTTATCAAAAGAAGTATATGTGCTGATGGAATAAAGGGAAGGTGATCGTTAAGTAGAAAGTGCTCCAATCTAAATTCCGAGTTAAAGCTAAGTTTTGCTGTCCATGCACACGAAAAGTTGTTTGCTCTATCTCCTGCAATCCACAATAAAAAAGAACTGGGAAAATGAACTTCATGTGAGACTTTCAACACCAATTTATATATTTATGACATTCCCAGTAAATAAAGACCAGGAATCCTAAAGCTATAAAAGCCTCTACCTTCTCTATAGGGTTTTCACATTTAACCTCAACTATGGATGAACATATTTGTTAATATGATACGACTATGGATCAAAATCATAAATTTTGATTTAGCATAATCAGAGTACTAATGCTATTTTTCAATGTAAACACTTAAAAGTATAATACAAAAAGATAATTATAAACTTACAATTCTTGAAATTTACATTGTATATAATTCTTCTTTAATTAAAGATTACATATTAGAATATAAATCAACTTTTAACTCAGCAAGTAATTTAGTATGAAGCTTGACTTCTTTTTGATTTAGCAGTTCTGCTAACTATTGTTGTACTTCAACCTTAATCCAAGCATTAATACTATTTTCTAGGCATATGGGCATCTCACTACAACAACTTTCTAGATAGTTATTGTTATTTCTAGTTGGTTAAGGACCTTCTCCTATCCCTTTTATGTATGTAGATTTACATCTAAGAATAATTAAGAAAGAATCCTTTGTTATCAAATTATTGGCACAATTTTGTTTAACTTGAGTCTCATGTAATTCTAAAAACTTCTGATATGAAACTTTCAACTCATGGTCAACCAAATTTTTATTTTCTTGATTCTCTTTTTTTTTTACAAATAATTTCAAGTATTCCTTTTGTTCTATTGGTTCTTCGGGATATGAATGTGGGGCACTTTGCTATTTGCAAATTTTTAAATATTAGCTAATAACAAAATATGTCATATATTTGTAGCCTATAAATAGATTTATACTAAAGATGAATATTATCATCTCATGCAAAGTTCATATAACAGATTTTGTACCAACGCAACCTATCATTCTCTATTTACTTCTATTCTTTGAATTATTTTCACTCATATTCTGTATTTTAAATAATAAATAATATTAGTTATCTGACTATAAATATATGTGTATTAGAAATCAGCACAGAGATATATATATGGGTACAAATAGAAAAAAATAAACAATTGGAACAAAAAAGCAATAAATATTTTTTAGCAGTAAATTTAATTTCCTTGTAGTAGCAAACATGTCCATTTCTCTCATAAATTTCAGAATTTCTTTTGCTTGAACTCATTACAAGTCTAAGTAGTAACTTCTTCTTGGCTCCATGATTGAATTTTGAATGGTTTACTTGGATGAGAAGATTAAAGCTAAATCATGGATTTCTGAGGCTTCATCTTTGCATTGTAGGGAACCTCTTTAAAAAAAATTAAAAAAAGAAAACATGCGTAGGCATATGACATAAACACAACACAATATTTTAAATAGATAATTGATCTTACTGTACGTTACAGAGATGGCTGAGCATTTAATATTTGATCAAGCAATAGATCATCCCTACTGCTGTGCCAAAATCCATATTGTTAAAATCATCAATAAAGAAAAATGATGCAGCATTTACGGAAAAAGAAACAAGGAATATCGAGAAAAAAAAATCCATGTTAACATTGCACTGCCGAGGATATCTACAAAATCAGTGTGCTGCTCCTAAACACATTGGGCAGGATGCCATTAACCTTTCACAATTCAAAATCACACGATTATCCTTCACTGAAACAAATTGAAAACCACGGAATAAAGGAGCTAATGGATTAATTACAGTTAATTAATCTGGGAACATTTCCAAATAAAACACTTATCATGGAATAAAGGAGCATTGTGAACATTTGAACTCTCAAAACCAAGCTAAGGTAGCCATTTCAAATTGCCAATGCATTCTGTTTGATCAGCAGGTCAACAAAGGAGTTCCTATTACGGGAGCATCTTAATGAATAAAAGATGATGTACTTACTTAAAATTTTTGACTTTTTCAATATTCTAAACCAATCACTTTCATTACTTAATATCTACACTAGAAAGACATTTTTTAATTCGCTCCTTGTCAACTAGTTCTATACTTCTTATAGTAATCTTTTCACAAACCAAAAGCCAAGCGCAGAATCTTTTTATCAATTCTTTTTAAATTGTCATATTTACATGATTTTCATTTGGTAACACGTATTTTTTCTTCAATAATCAAGCAATGGCAATATGTTATGCATACCAAATAATACAAAAAAGAAATACAATCAAATCTATCGATACCTCATTATATATTTTATTGAATATACCTTCACTTTTTGCATCAATTTAATTTTGATATGATCATCTATTTTCCTTTAATTCTCAATATTAATTGGACAATACTGTTTAACAAGATAGTTTGTCTCTGTGATAAATTATTGTACATTTTCTTTAACGTGTTATAGAGATGATGGTAGATCAATCCTCACAGATACTAGATTATCATCTCTCCTTTTTCATTTAACACAAATTTTTTCACGTGTTAGTTGAACTGTTAAAAAACACAATATATATAAGTCATTATATATCAAACATATTTATACTAATGTTTTTCTTTTATACCTCGATCTGTTTATTTTCGTTGATATTTGCTTTATAAGAGTCACTTGAAAAATTGCTGTCATGGAAGAATACAAGTTTCAATAAATTCAATAGAATTGAGAAATATTTATCACTCTAACTATTAATGTACTTTAAATAGAGAAGATGTAAAATAAACTTCAATTTTGTGAAACGATCACAACTTAGAAACAATTCTTATTCAGTATCTTTTACAAGTCTATAAAAATTTTCAGACACTACATCATTTTGATCAGTTTCATCACCAATATGGTCGACATCCTCATTGAAATCTAAATTTCTAACATTTGTAGTATCATGGATCAAAGAAATAATATCATCATATTCGAAATCATTATCCGGCTTTCTTCCCGATCATCATCATGCTCCTGTATTACTAGTAAAATTATTTTCTTCTTCTCTATGAAAAATTTATTATTTATAATCCTTTAATATTTTATATATGACAAGTGATTAAAGATCATTCCCTCTCACAATGAAAAAGATTGTTACAATTGTTACATGGACAATGTATTTTATCCCCATTTCTATCTTTTGAAAATGCAAAATTAAGAAACTCAACGACTCCTTTTTTATATTTTTGCTTTCGTTTGTCATTAACACTTTGATAATTTATCTAACTCTTACCCATTTAACAATACAAATAAAGAAAAAAATTAGTATTATAAACCAAATGTAGATGAACCAATTTGCAAAAACGTAAGTAAATGAATAGATAATGAAAATTAAATCGCACTCTTCTTGTAACAAAACATATCAAATTCACAACGTTACACTGATATTCAGAGCATTTCACTGAATGCAATGTATACTTATAAAGAGTTTCCCAAGGAAATTGAATGCACTATAACCACAACAATAAGAATAACATCAAATCCATAAGTCCCAGTACTCAATGTGTTATATTGCATTCAATTTTACTTGCAACAACCATGTTAGTGTTTCTTACATTTAATTGGATGCTTCTAGAATCAGTGATACCTAATGAATTAAAAAGGTAAAAAATAACAACTGTGAAGAGAAAGATAAATAAAGAAAAACACAAACAATTCAATGTAACATGATATTTCAGTGTTGTGATGAAGAGCAGATGATCTAATAACAAATTGAACAATATATTGTTGAGGTTTCTGCAACATTATATAGCATAAATGATGATGATAGTTTGTATTAGGTTCAACTGCTTAGTAGGGAAAAAAATTCATATATTTTATGTTTAATCTTCCACGGGAAGAAATTGTAAATCTGATCTGAACCAAGCCAATGGAGTAACAGCTTTCTAAAAAGGAAGGTTGTGATCAAGCAAATCCAACAAACCAAATATAAAATATAAATTGACTACTGAACATGAAACAAGTATCATTCTCCACACAATTGCTTTTCAAAAATTATCTTCAGATGTTAAATGAAGCACAAATCTAACAAAGAATAATGAGACATCTCATATAGTTTAAAATTCATACTTAAATGAGTAAAAGTATGAATAAACTTAAACAAACAAATAAATAATAATATGGAGAGATGTTTTTCAATGGCAAAGTACAGATTAAATGAAATAATTAGCATAAATCCTCAACGGCGAGAAAATAACTAATATATCTCAAAATTGATACTATACCTTAAACAGCGAATAGAGAATAACAGCAACTCCGATTCGGACTTTAGTTATAGCTTTTCGTCAACTTTAAGCTTGAAAAACATATTCAAAATAAGAGAGTAGAAAAAATTAAAGAAAAATAGTTGAACGAAAAACAGCGATAGTGACGATAAATAAGTAAAAAATATTTTAATGAAAAATAAATGTTATTTTATAAAATGATATTCAAAAAATAGTATGAATATAAAAATTTTAAGCAACAAATTGCTATATTTTAATAATAATAAGGTAGATTTACAATTGATTTTAAAGAATGGAAAAGATTGTTTGCCTGATTTGTGACGATGAACCGTGACTGCAGCTCCAAACAGTGATGAAGGACAACTGCGATATGAAATAACGGCCACGGCAACCATAACTCTCTTTTCTCAGACGACGGAAATGGTTACGGTAATAATGACAATAATGGCATTGCTCAGCAAAATGAAGAGGAGAATAGAAAGAGAAGAAGAGAAAGTGTGGCGCTGGACAGAGAAATGGGAAGCCTGAGAAATAGGGACGAGGGTTTATTTCGTTTCATAGATTTGCAACCGTTGGATGCCTTTTTATCTAACGACTGTATGTCACAGTTTATATATATATATAATGAAAACGTGGGTGAGTGAGTGGAAGAAGGTTCGTGTCACGATTCGGGAACACAACGTACGCAGGTCAAAAATAAAATCAATAATAATATTTTCATCAACCATAATAACCCAACCCGGGTGTGACAATCATACACATGCATGACTTAATATAAATAAAACCCACATAAGATCTCATCAGAAAAGAATCCAGACAAATATAATACATGACCTGCTAACCATGATCGCAAGGGAGGTATCCAAATTTACAACTCATCCACATAATACTATAACTTCAATATTTTACATACAATGATCAAGGCCATCATCTGGCCATAAATAATAATCATAATATATCCTCGAGATCAGAAATATACCAAATATAACATATCCACTCGCCAAAAGTAATATCCGAGCCCTATCACGTCCGAACTCCTGCAAGCGTATCCATGCCACTAGTCTGAAGAGATAAAACATGAAAACGTGAGCCTAGAGCTTAGCAAGTATCAACAATCGTATAAAACGGTACACATAAATCAGAAGCAGAGATAGCTCATGGCAATCACGTAAAACAAAACACAATGTCCGTGAAATCCCTGAAAATCGAGGAGATGTCTCGTACTAAATCGTCGTCCGTATTAACTCATCCCTCCGGGACAAAATCATATAGATCACGATCCGGTAAAATCTTGTAACATCCTGAATAATTTTAATTCTATTATTTAGTTGGAATAATTATTTTTAGTGATTTAAGACATAAAATTTCATAATTCGGGATGAAAATATAAACATGAAGTGTATGGACCATCGAATTGGGCCTTGATACTTGGGCCTAATAAATTTAGAGTGTTGAATCGATAAATTGTGGTTAAATATTTAAACCACTAAATTAAATTTAGTTTAACTAATAATAAAAATATAAATATAAATGAATAAATAAAATATTAAAAATTTATGTTAAGATATTAAATAGAGGTAATTAGATAACTAATAAATATTTTTAAAGTGAGACAAATAAATATATATAAATACATATATTGAAAAGATATATTAATAAATATTAATAATAATTAGTGATAAATAATAATTATAAGAAATATTAATTAGGAATATATAATTAATAAATAATAATAGATATAATATAATTAATAATAAATTTTTAAATAAATATATATATTAAAATGTGTTTATAATATATATAATATATTAATAAAATAAATAATAATAATAATAATAATAATAAAGATAATAATAATAAAACAAAAACAGAAAAGAAGGAAAGGATTTCACGGGGAGAGAGAGAGAGAGAGAGAGGGAAAGGAACAAAGGAGAAGGACGAAGAAGGAAGGAGGAAGAGGGGGGGAAAGAAGGAGAGAGAGAAGAACGGCGCGGCAAGGAGGAAGTAAATCGGACGCTCGAAATGGAAAGATTGGGCAAACCCTAACCGGCCCTTCCCTTTAAATTAAGATGGCCGTAGGGTTAGAGAGGAGGAGGTCGAGCGGAGAGGGAGAGCGGAGTGAGGCCTAGTGGTTGTCTTGCCGCGGTGTTGTGTCTGGTTGCCGTCGCCCGCCCAACGTCCGAGTGGGTTCGGGCCGCCACACCGACATCAATCGGCACCAAGCCACCATCCCAAATCCGGCCGGGCGAGCAAAGTCACCGGGCCGCCGTTGCCGATTCTTCGTTGAAGCCGTCGCCGTTGCCGATCGCCGCGGTTGAAGCCGCTGCCGTGCCGCCGCTGGGCCGGATTGTGCCGCCGTCGCCACAAATCCTCGTCGCCGTTAAACCCTAACCATCTCTGTTCAACAGGCAAGTGAATCCCGTCTACTGTCATTTCTCCTCTAATTGCAAGTGAACCTCTACTGTCAATTCTATTCGAATCGCAAGTGATCTCTTCTTATTGTTGTTTCTCTTCTTGCATATAAATTCGATCCTTCACTTCCTCAATCTTCATGATTGTTAATTGAATTTGGGTATATTGTGGAGATGATGTGGAAATGTGTGGAAAAGTGAACATTGGGAAAACAGAGTCCGATTTCGGGATGCGGGTTTTGAAAAATGTTCATGGGCTTCAAGTAGAAATTGAGGCCAAAATTTATGAGTTAACAATTCCCCAAATTTCATTTGTTGAATGTGAAAAGAAAGATTGGGATCTTCATTCATTTCGGTGGAAATCTGTTGGAGGCACGGAGCAACGCAGCCTCGTGCTCGTTCGTATATTTGGTATGGCTTCGGCAACGTGATAGGCCTCAAGAGGGTATGTCATTCGTATTCTACGGTACACATACGTGTATGTGTGGCCGTGAAGCTGCTGAGTGTGGGACGGTGTGTGCGTGTTGCAGCTGAAAGTGCGTGAGGTGTGTGTGCGTGTGTGCAGCAGAAACAGCTGCGTGATGGCTGTGTGTGCGTGATGGGCTGGCGTGCTGTCTGTAGGCTGGGCTCTGTTTGTAGGTGTTTTAGTGGACCAGGTGTTGCGCTGGGTGTGTGTTGGTGTGGGCTGTGAGCTGGGCAAATCGGTGTGAGTGTGTGTGGATTTGGATGGCAAGATATGTGAGGGGGTATATATATATATATGTGTGTGTATATATATATGGATATATGTGTGTGTGTATATTAGATTGTGTACGTGGGTATATATATATATATATAAATATATATATGTATGTTAATATATGAAAGTGCTTTGTATAAATATATATATAAGTGGGAATGTATAAGTGTGTATGAATGTAGATGGATAATGAAAATATATGTATGTTTATGTGTGGACATATGGGTATACATGAGAATAAAAATGTTAAGGAGCATAGAAGGCATTTACACTTTGTATATGTGGTATTTCAAAATATACCAGCCTGTGTTAATAATTAGGTATGTATTTGATTGTTTGTGAAGAAATAAATATTGCTTGGGGATGGAACTTGAATAAAAGTAAAGATCGTTGGCCTTAGTTGTAGGTATCGCTCCGGAACAGAATGGAAGAACAGTTGAGTGGTTGAATTAAACACAAAAATCATATCTCGATCTTTGTATGCCTTTGTACGTCCTGAGAAACATTCCTTTGTGTTGGATTTGATTGTGTGAGTACGGTCTGGTCAGCACCGAACGACGTCCTATTATTGATGTTGCAAAACTTTCTTTGCGTTATACTCGGTGTGTGAGTATGTGTTGGCTTCTTACGGTCAATGTTGAGGAGAGTGTGTGAAAACATTGAAGTATATGGTCGAATGGGAGGCTTTGGTACTTTAATGTGGTCTACGCTTATTCGATACTGATTTTCGTATCCTGATGGTGTTGAGGTATATTGCCTAGTTCGGCGGGATGCTTATAGTCATGTGACCATCGTAGGAGATGATATCAGGGATATCATTTGGCGAGGGGTATCACGGATGGTATCGGCATGCTACGGGTACAGCCCTTGGGAGGACTGCAGGGGTAGTTGGATACCATGGATGACCTCGTTGTACTTACCCAGCCATTGGAGGCGTAAATACGCGACCTTTGGTTCACGGTGACAGAATAAGATCCAATGAGATTCTTATTATCTCGTACAGTTGTGACCTCAATTTGAGCTGATAATCAAATTCTTGTAATCTCGTATAGTGAGTCAAGAGGGATACTTATAACCTAGTGACCATCGTAGATGATGATATCTGGGATATCATTGGCGAGGGGTATTGGAAGTGGTATCGGCATGCTACAGGTACAGCCTCTGAGAGGACTGTAGGGGTAGTTGGATATTATGGATAACCTCGCTGCACTTACCCAGCTGTCGGGGGCGTAAATACGCGGCCTTTGGGTCACTATAGTAGAATAAGGTCTAAGGAGATTCATTGTAATATTTCATTCTTGCTGATATCTCGTGAGTTTGGGATTCGGTCGAATCCACAAGTTATTCTTTAGAATCCATGGGTCGGATTTTACGATATTCGGATTTGGTGAAATCCATGTTGTTTATCGATATTGATGTTTCGGTCGTTCATGCTGACATATGGATCGAAAAAATCCCCAATCATCGTTGATGTCGGATTCCAGGGGATTACCGTTGTTTATTGGCACTCTTGCTGTTTTTGGATGTGCAGGTCTCGTGGAACCTATTTTACCTAGAGTCGTATTTACGACGTGTTGTAATTTGCTCGGATATGGTGGATGGTTAGATTTATATTGAGCTCTTGATGATTTAATATCCGAGATTATTATTGTTATATATTGTTTTTGATTATTATCATTTGTTGGGTTTTGGCTCGCCCTTGTGTTTTATTGGCTCCAGATTAGACAGGTTGACATCAAGATCAAGTAGATCATGTGACTTTTGGGTAGCCGTCAGATAGAAGTGATATCAGAGTTCAAGGCTCTTCGGACGGAGATTTAAAATCTTGGTAGTTTAGTTACTTTAAAACTTTTATGAGATTTCTTTATGAGGATTGATATTGTGGGACATCGATGTCATTTATTAAAGTTATTAGTCATTATTATGGATATTTATGTGATGATACATTTATGATAATTATGGATTTTGTCTTAAATGATATTATATAATTTATTAAAGTTGCTTGATGACGTGTAATTGGCAATTTTGGACGATTCGAAAATTTTACCGTGGCGGTTCCGGTCGGGTTTGGGAATCCGAGCTCGGGTCGCTACAAATCTCGTAGACGATATCATATCATATGATCCGAGGTCGCATTACATAATCGCGATCGTCACCACATCCGTGTGGGACACATACCGTCGTCCGGATCTAAAACTCATAATGTAGAAATCAAGAGAAGACCATCGAAACTAAAACATAAATCAAAACACGTTCCGGGTTTTATCACATCAGTACGTACTAGACATTTCTATCGTCCATCCGTGGGCCAAACCACGTATCTCAAATCACAGTACACCCAAATACGTGCAGAAATACAAAGCATGCACGAAATCGAAGAACCAAAGATCAATGATACCAATTTGAGGAAAGATTACCCTCGTCCGGTAACCACGGTTATATCAGCTACGAATTAGGCCAGTAGCTCAAGGCCATCCATGTACTCTGTCTCCCATAGATTAGGAACTTGCTCATCATGTTTTACCACCCGCGGCTTTGGGTGCAACCTCAAGTTTTAGTTATATATTAGGACATCCGAATATATTAGTTTTCCGTCAATTCATTACGATGGTTCTCAATTAAATACACAATGGGGCAGGTCAGTTACAAATATCTCAACCTTCCTTCCGGCGGAAGTAGCCTCAACCTTCCTTCCGGCGGAAGTAGCCTATCATATACGTCCCCGTCAGGACTAAGCCTCCTCGTCGGGAGCGGTACCAAATGTCTCGTGCCTCGGATCACATCAACGACCCATCGGTCTCGGACCGTCATGGTCCCGTAGTAATCCCACCCCCGGCAGCATGCATGGTTAGTGTAAGGTCTGGTTCATGGTTCCACAATATACGGATACACAAACATACATATACATCGTCCGGGTGTCCAAAATCCCTCCAAATTATAAATATCAGTATAAAACTACCGCACAATCGATAAAATATACATACATGTACACAATTGATAAATTAGGGGTATATAAAAATACATGTATCTTAGTATAATCTCCCACAGTAGCCAAAACACATCAGAAATTAAATCAGACCAAGAATAGGGCTAGATGATACTTGCCTTAACATTATACTCTGTAGATCTGAAGAAAGAATGTCCCGAAACACCCGATTTGTGCCTCTCTCTCTCTCCTCTACCGTGTCCTCTCTCTCTCTCCTCCGCGCGCCCCTTCCTCTCTCCTCCGCGCGCCTCTGCCAGCCGCTGCTGGCCGCTCCGCTGCCGCCGATCGACCACCGCACCGCCTCACGTGGCCGTCGCCAGCCTCATCGGCACCACCCAGCCGGCGCCGACGCCGTTACGAAGCCGTCACTGCTCCTCGCTGCAACTTCTCGCCACCTTCTCTCTCCCCTCGCACCGCTCGCACTATCACCACACGCCGCAACCTCCGCTCACCACCGCTCACCACTGCGACCGCCGATGTCGCTGCCACCACCCCAAACGGCCACCGTCGACTCTTCCGGCATCGATTTCCTCACCGAGTGCCGCTGCCTCAATCCACAACCGCTGCGGCCTCACCCACGACAATCGCAACCTCCCTACAACCACCGCACGCCGCCGATTCTCCACCGATCTCCTGCATCGCCGCCGCCGCTTCCTCCTCTTCTCCTCCTCCTCCTCCTTCTTCTTCCTCGCACGACAAAACCCTAGCCCCCTTTTTCCCTTCTCTCTTTCCCTGATTTCCTTTTTTTTCCCCTTTTATTATTATTATTATTATTATTATTATTATTATTAAATCTTTAATTTGAAATTTCAAATCAGATTCCGAACAACAGTACAGGTGCGCCTCGGGTACTGCCCCAAAATCCCGATCATTCCCCAAAATTTTAGAAATTTTAATTTACTTCCACCACGTCTGAAATACCTAAAATCACAATTAACATTAAAATAATTCAATCGGGATCCGAAATATTACAGTTCGAGACCTTCGCATTAAATTTTATGTACTAAAATTTTATAAGAGATAAATTTTTAAAATAATAATTTAATAAATAATTTATAATTTTTTAAACATTTTTAAGTATTAGGATGTATTTTTTGTAATTAGTGACAATGTATTAATTATTTTATTTTTCATGAATTAGTATTTAATTTTAAATTTTTAGTGATAAAATTATATTTTTACCGCTAACTTATGAATATTGATTATTAATAGTGATAAAAATATATTTGTCACTAAAAATTATTTTTTTAATAGTGATTTTGCCTCACTCTCAAACTTTGAATTCTTTTCCCCAAATTCTAAAATCCGGCCAATTCTCCAAATAAACCAAGATAATTAATTACCAATTTTACAAGGGTGGCGGGTAGAGTTTTGGAACCATTTCCCTCTAATTTTACTTCAATAAATTTATTTCAAAATATTTGATTACCACTCTTAGGCAAGAGTTGGATTCGGGGGGCATCCAACGCCCCCCAGCGCTGGACGGCATCCAGCGCTTAGTTTGGGCTGTTGGATTGAAAAATCCGACGGCCCAAAATTTATAATAAAAAAAAACATTTTTTATTTTTTTTTTTTTTTAATATATTTTTTATATTTTGATTATAAAAATATAAATTTTAATATTTTTTATTTCTAAATTTTATAATATTTTTTTTAAAAAAAAAGGGCCGTTGGATTTCAAATCCAACGGCCCCATGGGCGCTGGAGGGGGCTCCGTGCTGGACGCCCCCTCGTCCCGGCAAGAGTTATTGTGAATAACTCTTAGAAGGAGGTATTTGTAACCATAAACTTTGTGGATATTTTTGAATAATTAAATGCTTTAATTAGGCAAGAGTATTACCTACCGAACGAACTCCAAAATCATCCGAATTCTCCCTATAATAATTTATAAAATATGGCTCTAATTAAATTATCCAATATGATACTCAACAAAATTTATCCCCTAATTACCAACATACCCTTGCAACAATACTATATTTATTTCTCAGAATTGGTGCTTCTGTATTTTTTTAAATTTATCTCACCAAAAACTTATAAGTAAATTGGCTCACCAAAACATTCTAAGACAGTTCCATAATAAACCATGGATCAGCCCAAGGATATAAATCAATTATCTACAAGTACACGGCCCACAATGACATTAATCGAGCACAATTTTCGATGGTCCAATAATTTTTCTAAGCCCAAGATTCCCAGCTACGATTTATTCATCTAATTAAATATTTTGTTTTTGTATTTTTAGTTATCTAAAAATAATCAAGTAATTATCACATAATTCGTATATATAAAATTACTAAATAAAAAACAGTCCGGGATGTCATATTGTTAACTAATGAACAATTCGAAACACTTTTTATTATTTACGATTTATGGGTGTATGATATCTGTATATTTAAGCAAATCACTTTAACCAACACAACATAAGAGATCGTGTAATGAACTAACCACAACAGTCTTCTTTGACATTTATGCTAATTTCCATTAAAATTCCCAAACGTTGAAATTTTTGGAGGAAAATCATTAAAATGCAACTTTTTTTAAAATAAAAATTATAATAGTTTTATTATTTACCAGTACCTATTATAAAATCTTGTATAATCCTTTTCCAATAGAGATTATCCTTAACATAATAGCACTGGTAAAAATACTGTCAAAAGTTCAGTTATGGTTACAGAATGCTGATGTAACTTTTTTTAGACATTTAGCCAGCATATGAACTAAATAAAATTCATGATTTTTAATTTCATACAAGTTGTTTTATAATAAAGTTTTACATGTATATTATTTCATTAACACATTATAAATTTTTAAAGTTTTCAACAGTATATTAAGAGAATTGAAGAAAATAAGAGCAACCACATTCGTCTCCTCACATAGAGAAATTCTACTAGTAATAAACAAGTTCGACATAAAGCCTACGATTAACTTAGGATTGAATCGATAAATAACATTACAATAGTATCTTTCAAGGCCTTGCTAGCACTAGTGAAGTGATCTACACCTGTGTAGAGGAACTCCACCGCACGAGTTAGGTTGAGAATGCTTGTCAATAGAGGCATTGGTACAATAGTAGGTTCTAATAAATCTTCAATTATACTTTTCCATGCATCATCCACTTGCTTATTGAGTTCTTTATAAGCGTATTCCTTTGCTACGCCATACTGCCTCATATAACATTCGACCGCTGAGGAAACATAATCTCTATCACAATCGATCTGTAAATAAATTTAAAAATATTGGTAATGTATATACACGATAAGAATTTATTACATCTATATGTCTATAGATCATACCTCATAATCAACCATATCATTCTTTAGCCTTGCAATTGTACTTGAAGCTCTTAAAATCTTAGGGAATTGAGAGAGCAATTGGAAAGTCTCTTCGGTTGCTATCTTTCCCAAGCCAAGATGTGACACTGCCGTCCCAAAGTAATATCCAAAGGTTGTCAAAGCACAATCCATATACTCATCATATGTTGGAATATATTTCTCTTTTCGCCATTTTGCTTCTCTTAGATTGGATTTGCAGAAGACTTTGAGCTGTGACCATCATGCAAATTTAAAGAGCACAAATTGATTAAAGAAACTAATGAACCGTGATTAAGAATATTATAAAATTAATCCTAATGTCATAAGAAATATTGTGTAGATAAATTACAGAACTAATAATGTGCTTAATTACTGAAATAAATCAAGATATAAATAAAATATATGTTAACCTAAAATAAGGCATGAGAATGTTAAATTTTTAGTTTATACATGGAATAATCACTTTATTTCTGAGTATAACATTGATAAAGTGAAAATAATTATATTAGGTGTCTAATATTGAAAGTTTTGATTGGCCCACTCACAAATAATATATATCTTCAAAATCTAAAGGATATAATCGAATAAAATCTCATTTCGTTATCTATTTTTATTTTTCACGTAATTATTAATAGCAAAAAAAAGTAATTTCTTCCTCACTTTCACCCCCCAAACTAGACAAAAATCCAAACCAATTGAAAAAATGACAACTCTTAGTGGAAAAACATTCCCAAGGTAATGCTTTTTATTGCTTTTATATTCCATCCACCGAATTCCATGGAAAGAGAAATCCATAACTAGTTTCGGTATACCTGTTCACGAGCATAATATACACAAGATGACCTTCCTTCTCTAGCTAGATCTTGTTCAAACTCCTCAAAGAGATCAAGAACTAAGGTTTGGTAAGCAAATCTCAAATAGTCAGGTAGATAATTTAGACAATCTTTATTCCACCTGAAATTTAAACAATAAAAATTTAAGATATTAATATTTTTTTTATTTTATATCTGCTTAAGATAATATATGGTATGAACTAATTAGATAATATATATATACACATATATATATATATATATATATATTCACAAACCTCTCAACTGCTTCAGTGAAAAGCTCAAGTTCTTCAATTGTTCCATATGCATCATAGATGTCATCAATTATGTAGATTGCCGAGCCGCTTTTAAAAACTATTTTTCTGAGAAGGGCATATTGTGGTTGGTAAAAGACTCCACAAGCCCAAAAGTAACCCTCCACCACTCTCTCTCTAGCAAATGGTAGCTTTGTTGCAAAACATCCATCATTCCACCACCTAATTTGGATACAAGAAGATTTAAGAATGGTTTAACTTAGTAAACAAAGAGCAAGAAATTGTAACAAAAAACACAAGTCATATTTCGAGGAGAGTCAATGCCAAATATGTGTAAGCTTTATTTTTTAATATATAGAGGCTTTTTTAAAGGTTTGAACAATGATCATCAAGTCATAATTAATTTACTTTACTATTGAACTATTGAAATGTGTAACGGCCACGGTAACAGTAACTCTCTCTCAGGAAATGGCAACGGCTACGGTAATAATGACAACGATGGCGCCGCTTGACAAAATGAAGGGAAGAAGGGGAAAAGAAAGTGTGGCACTGAACGGATAAATGGCGAGACTGAGATATAAGGATGAGGTTTATTTCATCTCGTAGATCTACGATCGTTGGCGACTGTTGGATGCCTTTTCATCCAACGGCTACATGTTACAGTTATATATATATATAATGAAAATGTGGGTGAGTGGGCGGAAGAAGAATCGAGACCTTCGCTTTAAATTTTATTAAATTTAAATTTTATTTACTAAATTTTTATATGAGGTAAATTTTTAAAATAACAATTTGATAAATAATTTATAATTTTTAAAAAATATTTTTAAGTATTGGAATGTATTTTTTATAATTAGTGACAATATATTTTTATGGCTCTTATTTTTATTATTTAGTATTATTAATTGTTTTATTTTTTTATGAATTAGTATTTATTTAATTTTAAACTTTTAGTGATAAATTTATATATTTGTCACTAAAAATTATATGTATATTTTTTGTAGTGATTTTGAATTCTTTTCCACGAATTCTGAAATCCGGCCGGTTCTCGAAATAAGCCAAGATAATTAGTTACCAATTTTACAAGGGTGGCGGCTATAGTTTTGGAAATAATATTTTACTTCAATAAATTTTTGAATATTATTTCGAAATATTTGATTACCATTCTTGCCTAATTTTACTTCGTATATGTTACCATGAATCCAAGATTAGAGCCCAGAGACTCTAATAATATCTTCAATATATTTCTGTTTAATTAACCATAATTTATTTTAGTCACTTTTCGAGTGATAAATCAACTAAAAAATATCAAATTGTTAGACTTGGAATATATTAGGGCCCAGTTTGTTAATTGTTTAAATTAGGCAAGGGTATTACCTTCCAAATGAACCCCAAAATCATCCCAATTCTCCCAATAATAATTTATAAAATATGGCTCTAATTAAATTATCCAATATGATACTTAACAAAAATTATCTCCTAATTACCAACATACCCTTGCAACAATACTGTACTTATTTCTCCAAGTTGTTGCTTCTATATTTTTTTAAATTTATTTCACCAAACACTTACTTATAAGTAAATTGCCCCACCAAAATATTCTAAGACCGTTCCACTAATAAACCATGGATCAGCCCAAGGATATAAATCAATTATCTTCAGGTACATGGCCCACAATGGCATTCATCGAGCACAATCTTCTATGGTCCAATAATTTCTAAGCCCAAATTCCCAACTACGATTTACTCATCTAATTAAATATTTTGCTATTGTATTTTTTAGTTAACTCAAAATAATCAAGTAATTATCACATAATTCGTACATATAAAATTACTAAATAGAAAACAGTCGGGGAAGTTATATTGGTGGCTAATGAACAATTCGAAATACTTTTTATTATTTACGATTTATGGGTGTATGACTTCTGTATATTTAAGCAAATCACTTTAACCAACACACTATAAGAGATCGTGTAATGAACTAACCACAACATTCTTCTTTGACATTTATGCTAATTTCCATTAAAATTCCCAAACGTTGAAATTTTTGGAGGAAAATCATTAAAACCCAACTTTTATTAAAGTAAAAATTATAATAGTTTTATTATTTACCAGTACCTATTATAAAATCTTGCATAATCCTTTTCCAATAGAGATTATCCTAAACATAATAGCATTGGTAAAAATACTGTCAAAAGTTCAATTATAGTTACAGAATGCTGATGTAACTATTTTTAGATGTTTAGCCAGCATATGAACTAAATAAAATTCATAATTTTCAACTTCATACAAGTTGTTTTATAATAAAGTTCTACATGTATGTTATTTCATTAACACATTATAAATTCTTAAAGTTTTCAACAGTACATTAAGAGAATTGAAGAAAATAAGAGCAACTACATTCGTCTCCTCACAGAGAGAAATTCTACTAGTAATAAACAAGTTCGGCATAAAGCCTACGATTAACTTAGGATTGGATCGATAAATAACATTACAATAGTATCTTTCAAGGCCTTGCTAACACTAGTGAAGTGATCTACACCTGTGTAGAGGAACTCCACCACACGAGTTAGGTTGAGAATGCATGTCAATAGAGGCATTGGTACAATAGTAGTTTTTAACATTTCTTCAATTATACTTTTCCATGCATCATCTACTTGCTTATTGAGTTCTTTGTAAGCGAATTCCTTTGCTACGCCATATTGCCTCATATAATATTCGACCGATGAGGAAACATAATCTCTATCGCAATCGATCTGTAAATAAATTTAAAAATATTGGTAATGTATGTGTACGATAAGAATTAATTGCATCTATATGTCTATAGATCATACCTCATAATCAGCCATATCATTCTTCAACCTTAAAATTGTACTTGAAGCTCTTAGAATCTTAGGCAATTGAGAGAGCAATTGGAAAGTCTCTCTAGTTGCTATCTTTCCCATGCCAAGATATGACAGTGCCGTCATAAAGCAATATCCACAGGTTGTCAAAGCACAATTCATATACTCATCATATGTTGGAATATATTTCTCTTTTCGCCATTTTGCTTCTCTTAGATTGGATTTACAGAAGACTTTGAGCTGTGACCATCATGCAAATTTAAAGAGCACAAATTGATTAAAGAAACTAATGAACCGTGATTAAGAACATTATAAAATTAATCCTAGTGTCATAAGAAATATTGTGTAGATAAATTACAGAACTAATAATATGCTTAATTACTGAAATAAATCAAGATATAAATAAAATATATGTTAACCTAAAATAAGGCATGAGAATGTTAAATTTTTAGTTTATGCATTGAATAATCACTTTATTTCTGAGTATAACATTGATAAAGTGAAAATAATTATATTAGGTGTCTAATATTGAAAGTTTTGATTGGCCCACTCACAAATAATATATATCTTCAAAATCCAAAGGATATAATCGAATAAAAACTCATTGCGTTATCTATTTTTATTTTTCACGTAATTATTAATAGCAAAAAAAAGTAATTTCTTACTCACTTTCACCCCCAAACTAGACAAAAATCCAAACCAACTGAAAAAATGACAACTCTTAGTGGAAAAACATTCCCAAGGTAATGCTTTTTATTGCTTTTATTTTCCATCCACCGAATTCCATGGAAAGAGAAATCCATAACTTGTTTCGGTATACCTGTTCACGAGCATAATATACACAAGATGACCTTCCTTCTCTAGCTAGATCTTGTTCAAATTCCTCAAAGAGATCAAGAACTAAGGTTTGGTAAGCAAATCTCATATAGTCAGGTAGATAATTTAGACAATCTTTATCCCACCTGAAATTTAAACAATAAAAATTTAAGATATCAATATTTTTTTTTATATCTGCTTAAAATAATATATGGTATGAACTAATTAGAGAATATATATATATATATTTACAAACCTCTCAACTGCTTCTGTGAAAAGCTCAAGTTCTTCAATTGTTCCATATGCATCATAGATGTCATCAATTATGACAGCTGCCAAGCCGCCTTTATCAACTATTTTTCTGAGAAGGGCATATTGTGGTTGGTAAAAGACTCCACAAGCCCAAAAGTAACCCTCCACCACTCTCTCTCTAGCAAATGGTAGCTTTGTTGCAAAACATCCATCACTCCACCACCTAATTTGGATACAAGAAGATTTAAGAATGGTTTAACTTAGTAAACAAAGAGCAAGAAATTGTAAAAAAAAACACAAGTCATATTTCGAGGAGAGTCAATGCCAAATATGTGTAAGCTTTATTTTTTAATATATAGAGGATTTTTTAAAGGTTTGAACAATGATCATCAAGTCATAATTAATTTACTTTACTATTGAACTATTGAAATACAATGAATCAATTACCTATTGACATCCCTAAGCTCTGCTTTATGTAATGATTGAAGCAGGTTGAAATCTAATTTTGCAAATTTTAGTAAGACCTTGTTGTGCGAAGGATCTTGCTCATAAATAGGAATGTATAGTCTAGACTCCAAACGTGGTATACCCTTGTAGAGTGGTTGTATCAAGGCATGAGTTAGTTGTGCTGCCAGTGGATTGTTTAATTCGGTGGATGCCATGAATCTTAACTGAGCAGTTGTAAATGTAAGGGCTTCATCTAAAATATTTTCTCCATGTAGTCTAAGATGCGATGCCTCATATAAGCCCAACATTCCTTTTACATCCTCATTAATAGCCTCATTGAAACATCCATTCTCGTCCTTGTATTTTCTGAATATATCTGTTTCATACAAAATGAAAATAAATAATAAGTAAGTTACTAATAATAATTTCATATATTCATATGTTATATTGTACTATTAAGAATGAAATGGGATCTTACTTCTAGTTGTAATCGATTCATGTTAACTTTTCTTCTCCATGTTGATAGATAGTAACTAGATGGCTTAATTATTTCTAGCTGTTTTGGGATGATGCAAGGAGAATGTGTTTTATCAGATATGCCGAGTATTGATTTGTGTAGTGAATTGCAAATATTTTTAGGGTTTCGTCAAATCATTTAATTAATCTTGTAAAAATTTCTTGACAAAAATAAAAGTAGTATCAAATCCCATTTTGTGGGTTATCATGTTCATTTTAGAAGATTTATTATCATAATAATAATAATGATAAGTTAAGAAATTATAGAGTTAAAAAGGCATCAAAAGAAGCATTTAGACATACCTGATGATACGAAAAAACCATGTTGTCTAAATAGTCGAAATAAAAGAGAAGTATGATACAAATCAATTTCGTCATAGAGATCATGGTAGGTGTCATGTATCTCTTTCATAACTTCTTCTATTTCTTTTTCATAATGATATGCTATTCCAAGACGTTCAAGTGTATCAATTAAGATCAGCTGCTCCAACGGTTGATTTGAAGCCGCCAACAACTCCTTTTTCACTTCATCTGTAAGTTGTTTAATATGTTGTTTTTGGACATTGACTACCTGCACCAAAAATTTCACAAATGTAAAATACATTCTAACAAATTAGTAGGAAGTAACTATTTGGTAGTCATTAAAAAGCAATTGCTTTAAAAATGCATACTGAGTTCCATTGCTTATCAAAATGTGTGCTGATTTTTATATCTTGGAAAAGAAGTTTAAAATAAAAATCTCAAAAAAAAAAAAACTAAAGTTAATAATAATTAAATATTTTTGAAAATACCTCATTGGCATCATGGATATAAAAAAGAAAATGATCACCCCAAATATTCTTGGAAAAATTTGCAGTTGGACGAGCGACTTCTGGTCTGACACTCTGAGAAAAAGCATTAGATGTGGCCATGTTCTTCTCCAAACAAACACAATAGGCTGTGAAATTGATTAAAAGCTCTACCTATTTATAAGCATTTTCATGATTAAATGCGTAATCTTTTTTATAAGAATAAATTTAATTATTTTTGAAATATTTTTAATTATTTATTATATTATTTGTTTTTTATACTAATAAATTTATATAAAAATATATTAATAGTAAGATATGGTATTATTTGAAAATTTTTTAAAATTAATTAAGTGATGCTTTTCTAAAGAAATTTTCAAAAAAAAATATTAATCATGTTCTAGAGACTTCATAGCCTCTCATAAGTGAGTTTGGGGGGCCCACCACTAACCCCCCCACCACCCGTTCATCATCCGATAAACGTATAATAATTCATGCATCCTTTAGATATAAGAGTCCATAATTTATTTTTAAAAAACTTTAAATATGTTTTTTATTATTTTTATAATATTTAGATATTAAAATTATAAAAAATAAGATAAAAATATAACTATGTATACTTATTTTTATTATTTTTTGAATATGTAAATTTATGACTCTTAGATGAAAATTTTAAAAGCCATGGGCGCGTTGTTGAATTGAAGGAGATGTAAGGGCCCTGATTTATCTGATAAACGTTAAATTAATCATTCTACAACACACAATTAACAATATAAAAATAAATAAGTAATAAAATCATGATTCAGGTGTGCTGTACAAAAAAATTATTTATAATTACTATACAATCTTGTCATTAAATTTATTTTTTTTAAATTATATTTAAAAATTTATTAAATTTTGATTAATAAAATATACTCCATTTTGTCGATATAAATTTTATACGATATCTAAGTTATTATTTAAAAATGAAAGTTTTGTTTTCTTGGTTTTGATAGATATTATATTAAATTTTATTAATTATATAAACGGAAATAATTTCTTATAAAATTATAGATGAATTTTATTGTGATTATAAATAAATAAAAACTCAATATATGCATATATTAATATTTATATTTAAATATTAAAAATAAATGATGATGATTTTTATTGAAAAAATCTAAGAATAACGACAAACAAAGCAGAAATATCAAAACACATAGAGATAGGGACTCTTTCTCTCTCTCTCTCTCTCTTTTTCTCTATATTATTCCATTGAAATTTGTAAATATCTTTTTGACATAATCTTTTACTTATTTATTTTTTTTTATAACTGTTAGAACAAATAAATGAATATATAAATTATTATATTATTTAAAAATATTTAAATAATAATTTAAAATATTTGTTTTAGGGGGATTGATCAATCTTGGTACAAAAACTAAATATTTTAAAGTTGGGGGTATCTAAGCAAATATGTTGGGCAATGCCATCAATTTTGTATCATTTTTAGTAATTTTGACTTATATTCTAAAAAGAATAATATTATGGTTCTTAAATTTTTTAAGTTTTTTTCTCATTTTGTTAAGATCCTCTTAATATGAAATAATAAAAAAACTTAATTAACCATTTTAAATAATTTATAAGAGTAATTACTTATCGAAAATACATAATAAAGAAAGTGCATATTTAAACAATTAAAATAAATTTTATTTACGTAAAAAATAAGTTTTAAAGTAAAGGAGATGCATAGAGATTCTCTCTCCGTGCAATTCCAAAAAAATTAAGAAAAAAAATCTAAGCACACCAAACACATCTGAGAAGACCATACTGTTCATTATTGTCTGCTTTGTATTTTGTTACAGAAATATTAAATATGAAATTTGTTACAAATAAAAAAATTATATAAAATTATCATCAAAAATCCAAAATTTAATTTTATGTTAAATTTCTTTGCACATTAAAATATTTAAAATTTTTATTTTTGTTGTTAGAAGCAATATGATATGCTTTCTTATTAAAATATTGGCTAAATTTAATACAATAAAATAATATTATTTAATGAAAGCAATATTAATATTGTTGCGTCCCGGGTCCGCGGTTGTCATACGGAATAGGGAGCCTTCGGGTTCCTTAGCGTGCGGCAGCGGCAAGAGAAGGGTCCGATCTCCGTCTCTCTTAACCTGGACCTGCACAACACAAACAAACAAATAAGAGGTCAGGGGTCCGGTAGGATTTCTCCCACCGAGATCACTCCGACGCTCAAGTCAACAAATTCCCGTAATGAACGGAAATGGCGTACGCCTAAGAGCAGTGCGCGGATGAATGCTGTAAAGCGTAAAAGATACTCGTGTTGTGATACGGTGAATGCAGTGAGCAGGTAGCAGGAGGCCTGACTCCCTTAGTGCACCGCAGCGGGTGGCTGACTTTCCCCGAGTCTGAGAAGACGTCGGGGGAGTGATCGTAGGCTAGTTTGTGATGGGTGGAAACGAGTCTATCCTCAACTCCAACCCGTTGCTAGCTCGTGATCAAGGTGAGAAGAAGGAGGCTTAGAGTCTGCTGAGTTTGATTCAGAGTTGGAATCAGAGTCCCAGGTGCAGAAGAAGATCCTTTTCTCTGTGGGGCGTGAGGGCCCTTATAGGCCTCCCCCGTTGGACTCTGGGCGCCAAAGCGCTCGTTGCGAGGGCTGCCGCGCCGCTGGTCACTGTTGTGGACCGCCGGTCATGTCGGTTGTCCTTTTGCCGTGGCTGGCACGCTTCTGAGCGCTGCCAGCCACGCCCCAATTTTTCCCTAAGCGGGGATTGGTTGGCTGCTTGCAGGTGGTTGCGTGAGCCGCTGGCGCTGCACTAGCCACTCCTCTATTGGCTAGCCTTTTCGCCCTCTCGCCGGTTTCCTGGTGACGCATTAAATGCGTTGTAGGGTTCCGTTGTCTTCTGCCAGCCTGGGTTCGCGCCTTTCGACCACTGGGCTGGATTAACCTTTCCACGCGGGCTTTTGGACCTTCCACGGGCCGCTGAATCCTTCATGGGCTTGGCAACTCTTCATGGGCCAGAACATGGGACCCAACACTAGCCCCCCATGCCTGGGCCGGCCAGTGGTCGGGCCTGGCATCTCCCTTGGGCCCATTCCGTAGCCTTCCTCCCTCGTGCCGCATCATCTTTTGTCGCTTTCTGAGTTCGCGCCTTCCCCAGGAGCCGGGGTAGGCTTTTCAGGCGCTGCCACGAGTTGTCACCTCGCCGGGTGAGATTCGCGCACCTCAGGTCGCGTCTGTCCAAGGGTTCTTCCTGTTTCATGAGAGACGTCTGCTGGATGCCGTGTTGCGTTGGGCAAGAGAATGACCTACGCCCTGCCCATAAATAGGAGAAGCACCCATGCGAGTGGAGTTCATTGCTTATCAGCCGGCTGAGAGACAATGAGAAGGTTCTGGCTTTCCCTGCCCTTGGCGGGCATTCGAGAGGGAGTTGGATGGATCGGCCGAATGCTTAAAGTTCTTGATGAAGACTGCCTTAACTCTCATCCCGGAGTTCGTCTTCCGTGCTAACGAGAGTGGCTTGGCCATTCTGCCATCGTCGTGCATCTCTTCCTGGGCGGTGACTTGGCTGACCTGGGGCAGAGTCGCGGTAAAATCCCTGCGGGTATCTTCACCTGTAAGGTGATGGCTTCCGCAGGTGCTCTCCCCACGCGTCAAGCCAGAGCGCCAACCATGGAAGGATGCGAGGTCAGTAACCCTCCGCGGAAGCTGGGTTTCTCACCCTACTTCCTCTGAGTGCTTTCCTAGCCTCGGTGCTTCCCGCATCCTGGTGGTTTAGACTCTGGCGACTTCCACAAGGGGATGCTCTGCGCCTCCAAACCAGTCCGCTCGGCGAACTACCGACGGCTTCAGCCGTGGTGATCTAATGTGGATCACATTCGCCAAGCTCATCTGGGACACGGCACGGGAGCATACGGGGCTTCGCACTGTAGTCTTCCTTCGTCTTTCTCGTAGCTTTATCACTGCCAACATTGTATTTTGTATGAAAGCATTGATTAATAAAAGAAGTAGCCTCTTTTTTTTTGCCTTCATTTTCGTCTTGCTTGCGTGCATGCTCTTTTTCGTTGCCAGGCGTTTTGCCCTGGAGATCCACATGTAACTCTGCGGGAGCTTGAGGAGCCGCTGTCAGCGGTCGCGTCTCATGGGGTGACCGGCGCATTTAATGCCCACGCGGTCAGCAGACGTCGCGTTGTTGAACCTTGCTTCGAAAACGTGCGAGGCTTTATGAGCCCTCCACGTGTGAAATCCCCATTGGCCACGCCTTAATGCTTTCTGTCCTTTGAGTTGCTGCCTCTTGAGGAGAAAACTCGCCTATTTAAACACGCCGCTTTCCCCTGAAACCTGGCACTCCTTTTGCACCTGCGCGTTTGTTGGCAGTTTGCTCTTCTTGTGCGTGTTTCCTTGCCTCGAAATCAGTGGAAGACACCTCTAGCGACACGGAACACTCTTCTCACGACTCGGAACACTCTTCAGATGAGTCCAAGTTCGACTCTCACGTTCCTGTGTCTTCAGGAGCCGGCACTTCAGGAGGGGCTCGCTCTGAAGCCACGGTCGCTGGCCCTTCTCAGAGTCGGGGAGCACCTCCAGGTTTCGAGAGGGTCCAGCCGCGTCGAGGGGCTGCTGCAGCTAAGGCGGAGTGGTTGAGGGCCCGCGTCGCACACTTGGAAAGCGCTTGGGCCGAGTCGGAGGCGAGGGCCACACGTCTTGTTGGTGCCAATGTGGGGGCGCAGGCCCGCATATTGGCTCTTAAAGGAGAGGTCGAGCGACACAAGCGGCAACACGAGGCTGAGGTCGCTGGGCTGCGGGCACAGGCCAGGATCACTCGCCTCGCCGGCACTGATGTGGACGTGCAGGCCCGCGCATTGGCGCTTGAAGAAGAGACTGAGCGACTCAAGCGACAACACGAGGCTGAGGTCGCCAGGCTGCGGTCGGAGCTGAGAATGAGGCTTCGGCCAGAGGGAGTGAACCCTGCCTTGGAGCAGACTTATTTTGACACCGTTAGGCTTTGCCAAAGGCTAGCTTCGCTGGAGGATCCAAGCTTCCGTGTGGGTGTTCTGGATCCTCGCAACTCGCTCGCCAGAACTCGAGATCAATTGGTGGACTACCACGTCCAAAGCTCCTCTACCGGCCACTGGGACCATTAGCCGCCTTCATCGTCATCGTTCTTCTTTTTCTTTTTTTTTTTAGCTGTAACCGTTGTAATGGGATTTGTTGATATAATGAAAGTTGTTATTTTGCCGCACCGCTTTGTCTTCTGAATTTCTAGCCTCTTGATTGGTTTTCCCGTCTTGTGCTATCGTGCTCTTCTTCATGGGCTCTACTATCGTGAACCTTTATTTAATGCGCCGGCGTCAGCGTGAATCCTCGCCAGTCGGCTGAAGGGACGCGCTTGTCAGTCTGGCGTTTGGCCATGATTACGAACGATTCGGATCACGCGGTGCATTGTGAAGTCAACACGTGTCCTGATCGCCCGTGGCGGTGCCGTTTTGGTTTCCCGCCTCCTGGCTTTCCATCGCCTATTTAAACCAATCGCGGTTCGCCTTCTTTCTTCTGCTGAAACTTTCCCTGCAACATACTTGTGTCTTCTGAGAGAGAAATGGCGGTAAAGAGAGAAAGTCTTCTTCTTCCTAGGCTCCCAGAGTCGTACGTCATGGTGTTCATAACACCAAGTCCGTCATGACTGCTGGGGCCATTGCGTCTCTCGTGGTCGACTATGGTCTTCCCAGTGACTGGAGTTATCGTGCTCCTGGCGTATTGGATAGAGCCAGCGCCCCCCAGTGGGCTTCATTACGGTGTACGCGCACCATCTAAGGGGAGGGCTTCCTTACCCGACGCACTACACGCTGTACGCGATGGTGGATGCGCTGGGAGTTCCAATGGCAAGGTTGCACCCCAACGCCTTGCGCTATCTGGTATCTCTGTGCATTTTTGCCCACCTTCACGGCTGCTCTTTTGATGCCAAGGCAACAAGATTGATCTTCCGGTTCACGGAGTCAGAGGATTGGGTGTCGATGTCCCCCAAGGCGGGGTTTCACTTTCGCGGCACCAACCCAGACTCAGTGAAGGGCTGGAAGGAGCGCTTCTTCTTTTTGCAGGAGCCCCCTGACTCTGAGCTCTCGCGAGTGTGGTGTCCGATTTCAGAATACTTTCAGGACAAGCCAACTGATGAAGATGCTGCTGAGTCAGCGAAGCTGATATCCGCTATCAAGTCTGAAGAAGCGAAGTCCTCGATCCAGGGTTACTTTCTGACCTCCATCACGTTCGAGGCCTGCAAATGGGGGCCTCGTTCCGGATGGACGATGGCTGGACCTGGCAAGAGTGGTCCCGGAGATACAGCCACTCCTCCACCGTCCGGGGGGGACGGAGAGGAGAGTTGCTCGTTGCTGGAATCGTCATCAAACGACGATGAGGATGAGGCTGCCCTTAAGAGGCTGAGGGAAGCCGAGGGGGTTTCTACGAGGTGGTCCAGGAGACGGATCGCCGGCTCTTCTGTTGTGGGGGGAAGTCCAGCTTCGAAGAGACCCACGAGCGCGGGTCGCCAGGGGGAAACCGCGGAGCCATCGTCGACTTCGGTCGCGGGATTAGCCGCTCCCGAAGTCTGCGAGGTGGAGTCTCTACCCACTGGGAGTTCCCTCACTCGCTCTGTTGCAGAGGCGCAGGATGATGTCGGCGTCCTTGAGGGCCCGGAGGGGCCTTTTACCGTCGCGTCCGCTGATACCTGAGGCCAGGCGGCCTGTAGAGCCATCAATGATCTTCGTGGAGCCCATCTCAGAATATAGGTTTCCTGAGGGTCTGGTCCCATCCCCAGAGGAAGGTGTCGCGCTCGCCGCCGATCCGGTCGAGGCCGGCGAGGGGGCAGCCGGGACGTCCTCGTGGCAGGAGCCGCCGAGCATTCCTACGGCCGCCACCCTTACAGCCAGCCCGCCTCTAGCAGGCGAAGGAGTGGAACCTCAAGGAGAGGCTCTATCGGGTGACCTTACATGCTCTCCGTGCGCCGTTCCTTCTCGGGTACGGTTGCTTCTATCCGACCTTCTTCCATTGTCGCCTGCTTTGGGAATGTCTCTTATGTTGCTTCTTATGCAGGCTCCAAGCAAAGCCAACCCTTTTCATGCGTTGGCTGCCCTCTTTCACGGGGACTTACAGCAGGCCGTCTCCAGCGGAAGTGCCCAATTCGCATCTCTTGAATAGGAGAATGAGCGCTTGCAGCAGAGAGTGGCGCAGCTGGAAACCCTACTTGTCGCCTCGGAGGAGCGTGTTGCCAGGTTGGTAAGAGACACGGTCGGCCGGTACTCTCCGTCGGAAACACGGATAGCGTTAGAGGCTCGGTTCTGGGACGGTATCCGCCTATGTCGCAGGATCGCCTCCTTGATGATTCCCCACGTCCCCGAGGGCGTCTTTCACCCAGGGAACACCGGAATTCAGGAGGCATCTCGCATGAAGAACTTTCATGAGGAGGCTGGTCCACCAAGTCTAGCCGATTAGTCTCCGTTTTTGTTGGTCTTTTGATTGTTTTTTGTTCTTGTATTACACTTGCTCCGCATGTATGAATGAAAAGTGTCTTTTCCTTTTCTGCACTTGTGCTTCTTCCGTTATGGGATGTCGCTCGCTATCTCTGTTTGTTGTAGTCTGTTGGATCTTTTCCCATGCTCGAATGTGCAGCTCTCCGGAGCTATTAACGCTAAGGCCCTATCCAGGCGCCTTCTTGCGTGGTGCTCGTCCTTCGTAAGAGGATGTCGTCACAGCTCACGCGTTTGGGGGGCTCGATCCGGTGGAGTGGATGCCGTCGCCAAGCCCCTGGAGCCCCAACTAGGGTCAGCGCGGTTGTTAGGCCACGGTAGCCGGACTTCTGGGTCTAGGACTCGGTCGCGTATGATTGCGGGAGGTGCGTGGCCCCTGCTCAAAGCCTTATAATCACCAAGTTGAGGTCTTAACCCACGACCATTGTAGACTGAGGGTGCTCTCTTCTGTTCAAGAAGGTCGCCGCACGCCTGCGATTTTTGCCCCCTAAGGTTTCGTCGACCATAGATTGGGTACTTCAGAAACCCCCAGGTCTGATGCTTTGACCGCCTGGGTCGTCGGCGTGAAGCCTATTTGAAGGACCATCTGGGTCCTTTTAATGAGACACCTCAGCCTGTGAGTGTCTTTCTCCGGGCTGTCTAGCGCGGAGTCTAGTCCCTGGTGGGGCCGCCTGGTGGGACCAATATGTTTGAAGCTGCCCCCGGGCCATTTGGAGCAAGGGCGGAGTCCTGGAATGGTCGACATCAGACCGTCTGGCGCTGGGCCAAGGACGGGTTTTACGGGCGGACGTTTGTCCTCCCGACTTAGGGGCAGTCTAAGTCGTATGATTTAGAGATGCAATGTATGTCACCAATTCACACAAATGAAGATGCAGAATAACAAAAAGAATGATTATATTAACGAAAGATAAAACTCATGTCCAAGCATTCATCATGATGCATGCGTGTGCGACTTACCTGAGTCGAGGCAGCATCACTGATAGTACTTCCTTAGGTTGGCGGCGTTCCAGGTCCGCGGGACCAGTTTGCCGTTCTGGGCGCGCACATTGTACGCTCCGTTCCGGAGGATTGCGGAGACGAGGAACAGTCTTTCCCAGCCAGGGGAGACTTTGTTCCTGTTCGCGGTCTTTCCCTCCGCCTCTACGCTCCAGAGGACCAGGTCTCCAACTTCCAGTGGGCGCACCTTCACCCGCTTGTTGTAGTACCGTGCGACTCGCTGCTGATAAGCCGCGGTTCGAAGTCGTGCAGGTCGCGTACTTCCGAGAGCAGGTCTAGATTTTCCCGGAGCCTTTGTTCGTTGGTGGCTGGGTCGAAGTATTCGATCCGCAGGCTTGGCATTCCCACTTCCACGGGAACCACAGCCTCATCCCCAAAGCAAAGGTTGAAGGGCGTCACCCTTGTCGGCTCCCTCGCAGTTGTTCAATACGACCATAGCACGGACGGTAGCTCCTCCGTCCAGGAGCCCCCTGCGTCTTCTAACTTGGTCTTTAATCCATGCAGCAAAGTGCGGTTGGTGAGTTTGACCTGCCCGTTTGCCTGCGGGTGTGCCACGGACGTATGTATCAGCTTGATGCGGAGGTCACGACAATACTTTGTAATGCGCTTGCCGGTGAATTGGGTCCCGTTATCGGTCACTACGACCTCATGGATCCCAAAATGGCAAACGATAGCTTGACGGAGGAATTCCGTTGCATTCTGCTCCGTGATCTTGGCGAGAGGGACGGCCTCCACCCATTTCGTAAAGTAGTCGTTGCCGACGATCAGGAATTTTCTTTGCCCGGCGGCCAGAGGTAGGGGCCCAAGTATGTCGAGCCCCCATTGTGCAAACGGCCATGGGGATTGGAGATAGTGCAGCTCCATGTGCGACTGGTGCGTCATATTGCCATGGACCTGGCAACTTTCACATTTCCGGACAAATTCCATAGCGTCCCGTTTCATGGTGGGCCAGTAGAACCCTTGCCGCATGACATTGAATGCTAGGTTCTTGCCGCCAATGTGTGAGCCGCACAGTCCTAGATGTACCTCCGCCAGTGCGTAATCGGCTTCCTCTGGCGTGAGGTACTTCAGGAGGGGAGTGGAGTATCCTCGCTTGTATAGCCTCCCGTCCAGTATTGTGTACCATCCTGCTGTTTTCTTGATTCGCCTGGCCTCGTTGATGTCGTCGGGTAAGGTCCCCTCTATTAGGAACTTCAAGTACGGTGCCATCCAATTGTTCCCTGCGTCAACCCGTAGCATTTCCTTGTCTTCGGCGTCAATGCTGGGTGCGGCCAGGACTTCCTTGGGCTCTCTCGCGTACTACTCTGCGGTCCTGGTGGCCACATCCCTGGCCAGTCGATCAGCGCGCTCGTTGTCCGATCTTGGGATGTGTTCGATCTCAAATCGACCGAACTCAGGGATCAGGGCCCTCACTTTTGCCAAGTACCTCACAAGCTGTGGGTTTGAGGCGTCGAAGTACCCCTTCACCTGATTGACTACAAGTTCAGAGTCACTTCGCATGATCAACGACCGTACGGAACACTCCTTCGCCAGTCGCAGGCCCGCGAGAAGGGCCTCGTACTCCGCCACATTGTTCGTGACTGGGAAGGCCAGTGTGACTGAGTATGCGATCTCCATGCCCTCGGGAGTCCTTAGTACGACACCAGCTTCACTGCCTGCCTAGGTAGATGATCCATCTACATTCAGGGTCCACACAGGAGGATCGTCACCTTCCGTACTTCCTAGGTTGCCGTCTCCTTCTTGTGCTGGCGTCGCCGCTTTGACGATAAAGTCTGCCAGAGCCTGTCCTTTCACGGCCGTTCGGGGCCGAAACTCCAGGTCAAATTCCCCTAGTTTGACAGCCCACTTAACCAGCCGGCCGGACGTCTCCGGCTTCTGTAAGATTGGCTTCAGTGGCTGGTCTGTTAGTACGACGATCCGGTGCGACTAGAAATAGGGCCGCAGCTTCCGTGCCGCGTAGACAAGCACAAGCGCCATCTTTTCAGTGTACGGATAGTGGGCCTCAACATCGGTCAGCACCCGACTTACGTAGTATACTGGCTGTTGTCTGCCGTCGTGCTCCGCCACTAACACTGAGCTGAGGGCCGCTGCCGATGTGGCCAAGTAGAGGTAGAGGTCTTCCCCTCCGCGCGGCGAGCTTAGAAGCGGCGCACTGGAGAGGTAAGTTTTTAATTCTCTGAAGGCTTCGTCGCATTCTTCGCTCCACTTGAACCCCTGTGATTTGGTGCCCCTTAACGCTTTGAAGAAGGGTAGGTATTTTTCTGCTGACTTGGCGAGGAACCGCGAGAGGGCTGCTATTCGCCCGGTCAGCTTCTATACTTCCTTTATTGTCTGCGGAGGGTTTAGGTCGAGGATGGCCTTGATCTTTTCTGGATTTGCCTCGATGCCGCGTTGCGACACGATGAAGCCCAGGAACTTCCCTGAGGTCACTCCGAAAGCGCACTTGGCGGGATTGAGCTTCATCTCGTGCCGTCGGAGGACCTGAAAAGTCTCATCTAGGTCGTTGACGTGCCCGCTGGCAATTCTGCTTTTCACGAACATGTCGTCGACGTAAACCTTCACATTCCGCCCGATCTGGGCCTCGAACATCTTGCTCACAAGGCGCTGGTAGGTCGCGCCAGCATTCTTGAGACCGAAGGGCATCATTTTGTAGCAATACGTCCCCTGGTCCGTCATAAACGAGGTGTGCTCCTCATCCTCTGGGTCCATCTGGATCTGGTTGTACCCGGAGTATGCGTCCATAAAGCTCAGGAGTTCATGCCCGGACATGGAGTCTACGAGCTGGTCGATCCTTGGAAGCGGAAAGCTGTCTTTGGGGCAGGCCTTGTTCACGTCCGTGAAGTCGACGCACATCCGCCACTTGCCGCTACTCTTTTTTACTATCATAACGTTGGACAGCCACTCCGGATATTGGACTTCTCTGATGAATCCGGCATCCAAGAGCCTCTTCACTTCTTCCCTGATGGCGACTAACTTCTCGGACGGAGTGGTTCTCTACTCTTGTCGAACGGGCTTTCGGCTCGTGTCAAGGCCCAACTTGTGGACTATGACCTCGGCCAGTATCCCAGGCATGTCAGCGGGCATCCACGTAAATACGTCGGAGTTAGCCCTAAGGAAGGCAATCAATCAATCGCGCTCCGTAAGTTGGAGGGACCTCCCCACGTTGATGCATCGTTCCGGCTCGGATGGGTTCAGCGGGATCGCCTCAGTTTCTTCTCCGGACTGGGCCTGTTGCAGCGAGGTCTCGTCGCGGAGATCAAGGTCTTCATCCGGGTAGCATGGTGCCACAGGGTTGATATGGGAGAGGTAGCACATACGTCCCAACATCTGATCCTCGAGAACTTCACCCACGCCCCACAGGGTAGGAAATTTCACCTTCAGGTGAGGGATAGACGTCACAGCTTCGAAGGCGGTTAGGAAAGGTCTGCCTAATATGGCATTGTAAACGGCTGGAAGGTCCACTACGAGGAACGCCAGCTCTCGCATCACAGAGCGCGGGTGGGTCCCCATGGTGACTTCCAGCCGGACTATCCCTTGCACGGGGACTGGCTCTGTAAAGTCCTCGGCGCATCCGCATGACGATATTGTCCGCTCTGGGCTGGGGGAACTTACGGCGTCCCAGGCCAACACGCAGCCCCACGGTTTTGTTCCTGACAGACGGAATCCACCGCCCCCAAAACGCGTCGTCAAGGAAGAGGTATCCACGCCCTTATTATAAGGCACGCTTCGTTCACCTCCCCATCCGATGTGGGACTCTACAGTCCACCCCCTTGGGGACCCAGCGTCCTCACTGGCACACCGGACCGGATCCCGGCTCTGATACCATCTGTAACGTCCCCGGCGCATCCGCATGACGATATTGTCCGCTTTGGGCTGGGGGAACTTACGGCGTCCCAGGCCAACACGCAGCCCGCACGATTTTATTCCTGGCAGACGAATCCACCGCCCCCAAAACGCGTCGTCAAGGAAGAGGTATCCACGCCCTTATTATAAGGCATGCTTCGTTCACCTCCCCATCCGATGTGGGACTTTACAGGCTCGTTGTCTAGGCCGTACAAGGGTCAGCTTGTCGCTTTCATCTGGCTTCATTTCAGTCCAAATTTAAAGAAGGCATTGAGATACAGTAAATTTTGAGAGCTTCCATTATCAATGAAGACCCGTTTTAGTTGGTAGTCATCCCCACCACCTGAAACGAGGGCCGATACAACAAGGGGGTTGATATGGGGAGAGGTTACATGAGCCATATCGTCACTGCTAAAGCTAATGATATTGTTCCTAACCCCTATCCTTGCTCGCTTGCTGCTGGAAGTCAGCTCCGGCTGCTCATGCCTGGTGTCCGCGGCGGCCGTGGAGGTGACCATATTGACCACGCCGGCGGCCGTGCAGGCTCTTGGAGGCTCGCTGGCCTCTCCATCAGAGGTCGTCTGTCCCTACCCCTGGCTCTTGATGAACCGCTTCAGGTGTCCGCGCCAGATCAGATCTTCTATCTCCTGCTGGAGGGTGCGGCAGTTCTCGGTCGAGTGTCCCAGGCAGCGGTGGTACTGTCAATACTTTGTCTGGTCGTTGCCGCTGGGACCTTTCGGCGTCTTCGGCCACTTGAAGAGCTTCTCATCCTGGATCTGCATCAGGATGTTCATGCGATTGTCATTGAGAGGGGTCAGGGAGGCTCTGCTGTAGTCTTTTTTGGGCCCCCGCAGGGCCAGCTGCTTTCGGCTCTTCGGGAAGCGCTGGTCGTCGCTGTCCCTCTTTCTCCAGCCTGATGCTCTGGAGACTTCCGGGGGCCGGTCCATTCGCTCGGGGGGGCTTTACCTCGTTAGCCTCTTCGGCCGTGATGTACACCCGGGCAATGGTCTCAGCCTCCCGGAAAGTCTGAGGGCGCTGGTGCAATAGGTGCTTGAAAAAGTCCCCCGCCGCCAGGGTGGCGACGAAGGCGTTGAGCTTCAGCTCATCGGAGAGATGAGGGATCCGCCGCGCCTCGGTGATGAAACGGTCCAGGAACCGCTTCAGGCTTTCGTCTGATCTCTGGCAGAGGCGGACCAGGTGCCATGGTTGCCTCTCCTCCCGTCGGCTGGAGGCAAATTGGCTCAGGAAGCTTTCAGCAAGCTCGTCAAACGAGCTTATGGAATTTGGGGGGAGACCGTGGAACCAGAGCAATGCGTCCCCCCTAAGGGTGACGAGAAAGTACTGGCACATCAAGGCCTCGCTTGCCCCTTGCAAAGATAGGTGAGTACGGAAGCAGTTGAGGTGGTCCATCGGGTCCTTGCTTTCGTCGTATCCCTCCAGGACCGGCATCTTGAACTTGCTTGGCAACGGTTGCGTCCGCAAGTCCATTGCGAAGGGCGATCTCCAGAGGTCAGCGGAGGAGGGCATGGGTTTCTCCTTGTGCGGGGTGTCCCACAGCACTTTGACTTTCTCCTCCATCGACGGGTCCGTAGAGCCTCTCCGCGCATTAATGACGTCGCGGAGCTCCGTGTTGCCCTGGAGGTGTGTCCGAGCTCGTCGGGGATGGTGACTCTCTGCCTGAGTGGCTCGTTCGCCATTGGAGCACGCCGCGGCAGGTCTCCCGTTGCTGCGCGAGTTATAGGGGTTGCGCCCCTCAGGGCTCTCCTCCCGATCATCGCGGGCAGGATGACTTTTCGCTTCGTTCTGATCGTTTCCACTTGGGGCCACCGCGGCTGCGGCGTGGTCGTGCCGGTTGGCTCGCCTCCTGCGAGCGGCTTCCCGACTCCTCTCTCTCCTGGAAGTAGAGGCCTGGGATGCTGGAGGGGCTGTCCCCGGCCAGGCAGTCCCCGTGTTCTCGCATAGGGCACGGAGAACTAGCTTCATATCGCCCACGTCTGCAGCAAGGCGGTGGACGTCGGGCTCCGGTCGGTCGGTCGCTTGGTTCCCAGCGGGGGGAGCTTCATCTTGGGCGACAACCTCCATCGCCAGAGCACTAACTTGTGCTTGAGTGTTTACCATCGTTTGAGGTTCAGGAATAGGGTGGGAAAGAGACACTTGGCTTTTCGTTAGGTTCCCACAGACGACGCCAATGTTGCGTCCCGGGTTCGCGGTTGTCGTACAGATTAGGGAGCCTTTGGGTTCCTTAGCGCGCAGCGACGGCAGGAGAAGGGTCCGATCTCCGTCTCTCTTAACCTGGACCTACACAACACAAACAAACAAACAAGACGTCAGGGGTCCGGCAGGATTTCTCCCACCGAGGCCACTCCGACGCTCAGGTCAGCAAATTCCCGCAATGAATGGAAATGGCACACGCCTAAGAGCAGTGCACGGATGAATGCTATAAAGCGTAAGAGATGCTCGTGTGGTGATACGGTGAATGCAATGAGCAGGTAGCGGGAGGCCTGGCTCCCTTAGTGCACTGCAGCGGGTGGCTGACTTCCCCCGAGTCTGAGAAGACGTGGGGGGGAGTAATCGTAGGCTAGTTTGTGATGGGTGGAAACGAGTCTATCCTCAGCTCCAACCCGTTGCTAGCTCGTGATCAAGGTGAGAAGAAGGAGGCTTAGAGTCTACTGAGTTTGATTCAGAGTTGGAATCAGAGTCCCAGGTGCAGAAGAAGATCTTTTTCTCTGTGGGGCGTGAGGGCCCTTATAGGCCTCCCCCGTTGGACTCTGGACACCAAAGCGCTCGTTGCGAGGGCTGCCGCGCCGCTGGTCACTGTTGTGGACCGCTGGTTATGTCGGTTGTCCTTTTGCCGTAGCTGGCAAGCTTCTAAGTGCTGCGAGCCACGCCCGATTTTTCCCTGAACGGGGATTGGTTGGCTGCTTGTAGGTGGTTGCGTGAGCCGCTGGCGCTGCACCAGCCACACCTCTATTGGCTAGCTTTTCCGCCCTCTCGCCGGTTTCCTAGCGACGCATTAAATGCGTTGCAGGGTTCCATTGTCTTCTGTCAGCCTGGGTTCGCGCCTTTCGACCATTGGGATAGATTGACCTTTCCACGCGGGCTTTTGGACCTTAAACAGGCCGCTGAATCCTTTATGGACTTAGCAACTCTTCATGGGCCAGGACATGGGACCCAACAAATATGTTTCCTTATTTAAAAAAAAAAGTTAAAATTCATATTCCAGTGATGGTTGCTGCATTAACTATCAGCCATACATTTACATCGCATATCTCAGATGTAGCATCTGCATCTCGTCTTAATGGTCGTTGGATATGACCTTATCTCGATGGTCATCGAATATGTGGCTCTCAAATTTTTTTTTTTTTTTGTTTTTTGACTATCTCTTTAATATATAATAATAAATAGAAAAACTGAATTTGTTTTCTATACAATTTTAAAATTCTGAGGCTTAACTAAATTTTTTTAAAAATAAATTTTATGACAACGTTGTATAGTACTTTAAATAAAATATTTGTATAGCATACATAGATTATAATTTTATTATTTCGTTATTTTTTTATTTTTCTAGTTATATGTATAAGAATTGTTGATTCAGTGTTTATGAGACAAACAAAGGGCCTCCATCGCCTTCAATGCGAAGAAAGTGGTATCTATGGGCCACAAATATACATGTATATTTAAAAATTATAAATAATTATAAATATATATAAATGTTTATATTTTTCATATTATTTTTTTATAATATAAGTATTTTACAATTTAAATATTATAAAAAATAACATGAAAGTAACTATATATATCTAAAATTTTTCAAATATAAAATATAGACCTTTACTTCGAAATGATATAAAGATCGTTGCATGTCCATTGCGTAATGGACAAAAAACTTGATGGAGTCCCCCGAATCTACTCATGAGATGCCGTGAAGTAGTTGCTGACCGTCTAATGATATAAAAATTTTTACAATCTATTATGGTATTCTTTTAACTTTTTTAAAATATATTTAAATAAATATCATTGAATTTTTGTCTAATGACCTAAAAATGATGGGATTCTCAAAGGATTTTCCGTTGTAAAGCTATAACCAAAAGGGCATCACCAATGAATATTTTTGGTGCCTGTGTGAAATTTTTGGCACAAGTAATCGATATTAGAAATAACATATCAAAGAATTTAATGATGAAGTATAAAAGGAGCTATTGGTAACTCATCTTAATTGATGCGGTCGAATAACTTGGAGTAGCATATCATTATAAAAAAGAAGCAGAAGAAGTTATAGAGAAGATACATGATACCAACCATGATTTTTATGATAAAATTAATTTGTATCATACTTCTATTTTATTTCAACTTCTTAGATAATATGATTTTTTTTGTATTATCTGATAAATTTAAATACTTTTTTTGATACCTCTTTTAACTCTATAATTTTATGACTATTTTATTTTTATTATAATGATGATAAATACTCTAAAATGTGTATGATAGCCCTCAAAACGAGATTCTATATTACTCTTATTTATATCAAAAAGCTTTCACAAGATTAATTAAATAATTAGACGAAAGTCTAACAAAAGTTACTATTTACTGCACGAATCGATACTTGACAAATTTGATAAAACATAGTCTGCCTGCAAGCTCTCAAAACAACTAGAAAAATTGGAGGCATCTAATTTCAATTCATCAACATGGAGAAGAAAAATTGACATGATATAATTACAACTAGAAATAACATCTTATTCTATTCTCAATGGTACAATATGACATATGAATATATATAACTATTATTGGTGACATACTTAATAATTATTGATATTTTTTATGAAACAGATTTGTTCAAAAAATATAAAGATGAGAATGGATGTTTTGTGAGAATGCTAAAGGAATGTTGGGCATATATAAGGCCTTGCACTTTTTATTATCTTTCACAATATTTTAAATAATAATTCTGTTATTTTTTTATTTAAATAGTAAATTTTTAATTTTAAATGATGAATTATTTCACACAAAATATACAAATTATATTATTAACATTTGTGATAATGATATTTTATAATTTAATTCTCTTTATGTAGAGAAAATAAAAAATGCTATTCTATTTATTTTGAATATATTCTTTTTAAAAATAGTTCAATACATTATACTGACAAAATAAACTGAATTATAAGAAAATTAAGATTGAATATCCAATATGTTGTAATTTGACGTAGCAAATGTTGGAGACTGTGTGATCTTTCCATTATATTTTAACAATCATCTATAATGAAAATATTTTAACGATCGAGCCAATTACAAGTATCGATTGAAAGATAATTAAAATGATCAAATATTTTTTTTATAAATATTTTATTTTATAACTAATGAACTTATAAGTATCCATAGTACTACTAAAATCTATTGATAGTTAATTGTTGTCATTTATTAATAATATTATATTTTTTTGGGATGATTTTGATTTTCGTTATATAATACCGACAATGGAGGTACTTATAAATTTTAGATGAATAATTTTAAGAAAATATCAAAATTATTATGAATAACATATTCAGTAATATTATATTTAAGATTATTTTTAAAAAAAATTAAAAAATTGGAGAAATCTTCCCATGCAAGCTTGTCTCGTCATAATTATAGAACCCATAAATAATTCTATCCCAATCTGAGGATGACCGACAACACAAAAAAATGAAGGCATACATCTATCACAATTTGTATACAATGTATAACTTGTATTTAATGCAATCAAAATCAAAACTATCCACTCTAAAAGAAAAGGCAAATAGTAACAACGGTAGAGGTGGTGATGAGATTTTCTTTATTTCATACGAACTTGAAATAAAATATAATCAGTTAGTAAAAATATAATATCGATTAAACTTTTTCACTACATATAATCTATCCACATTTTTAACTTCACAAACAATATATGAAAGTTTAAGGTTTTGGATTGGAGAAAGGCCAAACTGTACATACGTTTTGCACTCCCATAAATGGTATATGATCTTTTAACTTCACGTAAGTATAATATTATTTGAGTCAGCTTTCAATATCAATGGTCAAATAGTTGATAAAAAAGAAATAAAATGATATCAAAAATTGTAAAAAATATGTATTATTTTTAAAGATTAATTAAACGTAAAGAATCATATTAGAAATTCAATTATTTTGAATTCTAGTATAGTGGATAACTCCAAAAGCAGTGGTAGTAAAATATAAGTAAAAATTAAAATTAAATTAGTTATTATTAGATATATATATTTTTCAATAAATTATAATATTAAACATATTTGACACAATAAATAAAATACGTTATATTCTTTTTTGTAATAATTTGTGCAGTTTCATCTATATAAATATTTTATATTAGGGTAATGCTCGATCCTTATGTGCCATGCAAGATCAAGATATATTTGTCTTACGCCATGCCGGTGTGACTCATATAAACATGTCATGTCCACATAGCATGTTTACATGCAGGCAGTCCAAATAAATGGATTTTGTTCGCTTGGCACGTCCCATTTAATATTACTACAACCTTGTCATAAAGTTTATTTTTACAAAACCCTAGTTAAAACACCAAACTTTCAAGTTATTCAAAAGGCTAATTCAATTCACAACATCTTTATATGACGAGCCATCCAAATAAAAGAACCATTCAATATTTACTCGCTTACAAACATATTTTTAGATTTTTCCATATCGAATAAAAATACACTTACCATTAAACTTATATAGAATTTTTATTCTTATTTCTTCAAATATATGACATATAGTATATGTTAGATTTACGTTAGAATTTTGAGCTTAAAATTTAAAATATATAGGAACAAGTTTATATAATTTTTAAATATGTAGGGTTATTGTTGCAGCAATTTAGCATAATCAATATAATTTTAGCAATCATTTTCAATTATAAAACATTCATGAATAATTTAATGATAATCCAAGACATGTAAACATACATACTAAAAGATTTAAGAAATCTAAACACAATATTACAGAAACTTATCACTATATAATATGTATGAATTTAAAACATATATTTCATGAAAATTGAATAAAATGATTGAAAATACATATACATAAGGTATAAACACTCTATATATGAAAATAATATATGCATGACTATTCAAAATAGTAAATTCTCAAAGAGGTAATGAAAGATCAATAACAAAAAAAAAAAAATAGTTTGAATACACTTATCTTATACTTGAAATTAACAAAAATTCATTAAATTTTTTTAAATTTTCTCATTCTATAGCCTTCTTTCTCACTTTCACACTCTTCCTGTTTTCTTTTTCTCTCTTCTCTCCAAAATCTATAAAAAATAACTAAATCAATCAAAGGGGCTTATATAAAAAATCAGCATATGTGTACTTGTCAAGCGTATATCAGGTGCTAAGATATGAACCATACAATATAAAAGTACCCCCAGTCATATATCAAGTGCCCATATTTTACCCTAGAAATGCATGTGTATCCCTCAATCATATATTAACCATGACTAATTGGCCTAAAATACATACAAGCATTGTAGAGGCACATTTAAGTGTGATCTTATCTTTCTAAAATACGCATATACATTGGTCAGTTAGTTAGGCATGTCTCAATTTAACTTATTTTGGCCCAAAAATTAATTTTGACCTTAAATCTCAATTAATCTCAATATTTTTATTAATTTAATTTAATAAATTATCATTAAAAATATAATTCAGGATCCATACCTTATATTTCTTCCCTCTTTTTAAAAAATTCATCCACAAAATTTGATGTATCTCGTTGTAAAAATAAATGTGGATATTTATCCCAAATTTTATCTTCTCTCTCCGAAGTGACTTCCTCAATAAAATAATTTTTCCATAAAACTTTTGTTAACGGAATTACTTTTGTTCGGAGTACTTGATCCATCATCTACAAAATTTAAACTTATTAATCAATGTATAATAAATCATTGGTAATCCTCAATGATTCATGTTCAATAATCGGTAAGGGGTCATGGGCGTACTTTTGGAGTATCAAAATCTAAAGAATATTATAGTCATCCTCTAAATTTGGAGGTAGAGTCAGCCTATATACCACTTCACTGACTTTTTCTATAATCTTGAAAGGTTCAACAAATCTTAATTTTAATTTTTTTGTAAGCCCAAATCATGACACTTCTTTCGATTAAAATATCTTCAAAAATATATGATTCCCAATATTAAAACTCAACTCTGATCATACACGGTCAATGTAGTTCTTCAATTAACTTTGAGCAACTTTTAATTAATCTTGAATTTAAGCAAATTTTTTTAGATGTCTCTTAGATAACCTTCAATCCCAAAAATCTCCTATCTACAATCTCCTCCCAATAAATTGGGGGAATGACATTTTCTTTTATACAGAGTTTCAAATGAGGCCATGCTTAAATTTGCTTGATAAATATTATTATATACAAATTCCGTTAATGGCAAATAATCGTCTCATTTTCCTTTAATCTCCAAAACTGAAACTCTTAACATATCTTTCAGAATGTGGGTTATTTGTTCCAACTACCCATCCATTTGGAAATGATATGATGTGCTAAATTTCATATTGGTACACAACTTTTAATGTAAAGTTTCATAGAATTTCAAGACAAATCTTAGATCACGATCCAATACAATCGAATCTAGTGTATTATGGAGTTTAGCTATCTTGTTGATGCATAATCTCACCAAATGGTCCCTAAAAATGTCATTTGAATAGTAATAAAGAGAGCTGATTTTGTAAGACAATCTAGAATTATCCAAATAGTACCATGATTTCTTAATGTTCTTGACAAACCTATCAAAAAGTCTGTCGTTATATACCCCTATTTCTAACTAGGTGTCAAAATAGGTTGTAAAAAATTTGGTGGCTTTTTATACTCATCCTTTAATTATTGGCATATCAAATATTTTTTCACATAGGCCGCAATTGCTCTTTTTATGTTATACCACCAAAATATATTTTTTAAATCTTAATACATCATGTTAATGCTCGGATATATAATATATTTTGATCGATGAGTTTCATTTAAAATTTCTTCTTTTTATTCATTGATATTCAATACATATATCCGCTCTTAAAACCTCAAGATTTCATCAGCTTGCACTCTAAAATCTGTCCTTAACACCATACTCAAATCCTCTACAATATCCTATAGGAATGGATTACCATTTGAGTTCCCTTAATCTTCTCCTTAATCTCTACCATTTGAGTTCCCTTAATCTTCTCCTTAATCTCTGGTTATACTTAAAAATATGTAAAATCATTTACATACCTTGGGAATGCCTTTTGACACCACAATCTTTTATACAGTCTAACATCTCCATCTTTTTTAATTTTCAAATGCGCTATTAGATTCGTTATTTGGTTGCTCAAGGCATCCACTACTATGTTGGTCGATTGATAATAAATTTTATAATCATAATTATTCAAGAGAACGATCCACCTTCTTTGCCTCAAATTCCACTCCTTTTATAAGAAAAAATATTTCAAACTTTTGTAATTTAAATATACAAAATATTTCTTCCCGTTAAGATAGTGCCTCTAGATTTATAGTGCAAAAATTATTGTCGCCAATTCCAAATCATGCATCAAATAATTCTTTTCATATGTCTTCAATTGTCTCAATCCATACAAAATCACTTTTCCAATATAATCTTCAATATATCATAATAAATCCTAGAAGCACTAAGATTGCAGTGGTTATTAGGAGATCCTTCAACTTTTGGAAGTTCCTTTCTCATTCCTCAATCTAAATAAACTTCACATTCTTCTAAGTAAATAGGTCAAATGTATAGTATTTTTGAAAAATAAATTTCAACAAACCTTTGATAATAACCCATCATTTTAAAAAAACTCTAAACTTCTATTAGCATTATTGGTGTGCTTCGAATGGTTACAACTTTAACTTTTTTAGGATGGATCGAAATACATTATTTTGAGATCACATAGCCGAAAAATATCATTTTCTCAAATTAAAATTCGCACTTCTTCAATTTTACATATAATCTTCTCTCTCAAAGTGCCTGTAGAATATTCCTCAAATGCATTTCATACTTTTTATAACTTTTTGAATATATTAGAATATCATAAATAAAAACTACTGTAAACTTATTGAGGTAGGGTTAGAACATCCGATTTATTAAATTTATAAAAGTTGTAAGGATGTTACTTAACTCAAATAGTATAGTTAGAAATTTATAATGCTCATACATTATTTGGAAAGTCATCTTTGCCACGTCCGCCTTCTTAATCCCCAACTGATAATAATTCAAACAAAGATTTACCTTTAAAAATACTTGTGTCTCTTATAATTGATTAAATAAATCGTCAATCCGCAACAACGGGTATTTATTCTTGGTAGTTACTGTATTTGACACTTGATAATTTATACACTGCAGCATAGATTCATCTTTTTTCTTCATAAATAACAATAGCGCACCCTATAATTCTTAGATTTTCTTATACTGAAGAAAATAAAATTATCATTAAACTTATGTAAAGTTTTCATTCTTATTTATTCAAATGTATGACATTCAATACAAGTTAAATTTATGTAGGAATTTCAACTTGTTATTTAAAATATGTAGGAATAAGTTTATGTAATTTTGTAAATATGAGGGTTACTGTTGCAGGAATATAACATAATTGGTATAATTTCATTGTTCCTTTTCAATTAGAAAATATGCATGAATAATTTTGTAATAATCTAAGATATGTAAAAATATATACTTAAAAATTTAAGACATATAAATATAATATTATAGAAACTCATTACTTAAAGACAATGTGCATGCATTTTAGACATGTATTTCATAAATATTGTATGAAATAGGAATGATAATATATGCTTATAAAGTATAAATATTTTATATATGAAAATAAAATATGTAAGAGTATTTAAAATAATAAATACTCAAAGAGATAATGAATAATCAGTAGCAAAGAAAAGATGGTATGAATATATTTATCTTACATTTAAAATAAGTAAAGATCCATTAAATTTCTCTAAATTTTCTCATTCTACAGTCTTCTTTTTCTCTTTTATCCGCTTTTTCTATTTTCTTTCTCTCTCTTTTCTCCAAAATAGTATAGAAAATAAACCAAGGGAGTTTATATGGAAAATTAGCACATATATACTTATTCGGCAAGAATTTGGTTTCAAGATATAAACCATAGGACCCAAGAGTATCCCTTAAATGTACATCAATTGCTCACATTCTTCTATAAATAAGCATATACATCTTTCAAGCACATACCAATTATAACCAATTTGTCTAAAATATACGTATACATAGTTAGGTGTTAGTCAGACGCCATTCAATCTATCTTATTCCACTCAAAAAATTAATTTTAATCCCAAATCTCAATTAATATTGATATTTTTATTAACTAAATCTTATAAATTATCTTTAAAAATATGATTTGAGATCCATATTTTACAAATTATGTCAATCCAATATGACCTATTTAATACTACTACAATCTTATCATGAAATTTAATTTTTATAAAAAAAAATTGCCTAAGCTGCCTTAATTTTACAATTTAAAAGGTAAATTTAGTTTTATATTTATTATTTTATATTAAAGGGATATTATAATAGAAAAAGGAATTAAGAAATTTGAGATGCACAGATTCAATAATCACATATTCAATTTGAAATAGAAAATTCATTAGCTTAGTTTAATTAATTATTATTAAAAAATATTTTAGAACCCATACTTTATAACTGGATTATATTTAACTCATACCGTGTTAGGCTTGAATCGTCATATAAACATGTCGTGCTAGCATGATACATTTACACGTGGACAATCCAAATAAATGGGCAATATCAATTTGTATGGCCCATTTAACACTACTACAACCTTGTCATCAAATTTATTTTTCAAAGAAAAATTTAATTAAGTTGTCGAACTTTCAAAGTGTTTAAAAAAAAAGTTCATTTCACAAAATGTTTATATGACGAGCTGTCCAATTAAATAAACCGTGTTAGCCAATGTGGCTCATTTAATACTATAACAATCTAATCATAAAATTTATATTTTAAAAAAATTATTTTATACTAAAAGGATATCATAGAAACAGGTATTAAGAAATTTGCAAGCCCCACGTATTCAATGACCTCAGAGTTACGGGATAGACGCAATACTTAGATGTGACACGTACGTCCATGGCCGACATATCACGTAAATCAAACAATTATTAAAGTGATTGATTGTTGGTGGAACACCCACCTTTGAGTAATAGATTTTAATAAATTTTTTGATAAGAAAATAAATTAGAATTGCTGCCATCAAATAAATATATATTTTCTAGATTGTATTAATTTCAGTCAATTTTTTTTACTAAGAAGACATATAATATTGCTTCTTCCAACGTAAATAAAAATTTTAAATATTTTGAATATGCACAGAAATTTAATATAAAATTCACTTTTAGATTTTTAGATGATAATTTTAGATAAATTTTTCATTTGCAACAAATTTGATATTTAGATAATAGAACATAAAAAATTAAAAATCAAATTAAATTGAAAAATATTTTATTATTTTCACAATATAACAGTCCGGGAAAAGCAATAAAAAATTTAAAATGAATCATTCCTAGATGTTTATTATGTGAGATGAATATCATTTTTTTTAAAAAAAATTATCTCCATACAGTATTTTGCATCCAATCATTCCTAATTTAAAAACTGCTTTTTCTTATTACTATTTTGTCATGGGTTGATTATATATATATATATATATATATATTTGGATAGTAGGATGATTCAATGTAGTATTTATCGAAAAATAAAATTATTTGAAATATAATTTCTTATTATTTTTTTATAATTCTTGTTAAGTTGTTTCTAAGAAGTAAATAAATTAAAAGGTATTTATTTCTTCTTTATTTAGTTATAAATAAATTATAAATAGTAATATATTTATTATTTTTACAACGGATAAAAAACATACAATGCGGACAACGATAGACCGTATGGTCACTTCAAACAATATCAGCGGACCAAGGCAAACTCCTCACGCTGATGAAGCCTATGAACCACTCATTGTTATTAATTATTATTACATTAATTTTTTTTTAAAAAAGTAAGTAAATAATTACTTTTTGATTTTTTAATAATAATTTGATTTAATAGTATCTAAAAAATATAATAAAACATTCAAATATTCATACCATAAAAATAATAAAAAAAATTATTTTCTTATTATTTTAAAAAATTTATTCCTAAAAATAACACTCACTAAATTTTAATAAAAGATAAGTAAAAGAAATAACTATACAGGCACACATAATTTGTAAGCGAATCACAATTTTATTGTGTAAGGTTTGTATTTTTAATTTATGATAATTATAGTTAAATAAAATGATATAATTGAGGTCGAAGAATGTAAAAAATTGAATTAAAGAAATCAAAAATTAGACCGGTTAAATACAGCTTAATGTGTGCCTGAAGTGGGCTTGAGGCTGATTAGACCTAAAGCACGCCTGATGTAATTTTGAGTCCAGAAAACAGAACCCTCGTGCCTAAAGCATGCTTGAGCCGCGCTTAAGCCCTGATTTAAGTAGGTTGCGCCTGACTAACACCCGAATATTACTCTGGGATTTTACCCTCACACTCAACTTTTTTCGTCATTTATTAGAAAGAGAAAAGAGATGAGAGACAGAGCGTGACGGTGACGAGAGAGAAGAGGAGATTGAAGCTCTTAGGTCTATTTCCAGAATGAAGATAGTTGAAAAATTTGTAAATCGGATCGAGATAAGTGCTCTCCTATACTTTTACGGAATCTTAAATTTGAACCTTACAAGATTGCTAATGACCTCACCTTATACATACGTTGCTTATTAATCAATTTTTTAAATGTTGATATAAATTTAATGACTATATTTCTTAAAATTTATTTTAATTTTTTTAAATAAAAATATCAAACCTCAAAGGTAAGGTACATCCCTTATGTCCATGAGTGGTAGTAGATTGGATCGCCACCTATCAAAGATAAATTTTAACCAATTTTTTTAAATAAATATATATAATATTTTTAATTAGAATAAATATATATTTTAAAGCAAATATTACTCTCAACTAATTTAATTGATATTTCTTAAAAAAAAAAAAGAAAATAGAATATACGATAGTGTGATCATTTTGGGTCCATGGACCCCGCCCAACAGGAGCGAACCTGGGAAGAATCTCGTGGCTCTTTCATCCTTGAGTTTTTAAGATTTAATAATTTTTATTTTTTTAATTAAAAATAATGAAATAAGTTATACTTTTAAAAACTTGTATTAAGTATGAAGTATTAAAATATATATTACCAAAAATGATTAAAAAATACAACTATTTTTAACTTTTTAAAAAATATGTAAATAAATACCATTAAATTTTTATTTTATGATTTAAAAATGATAGAATTCTCAAACGATTGCCAACATATATTTATGTCGTATTTATAAAGAATAAAAACACTTTATTTGATTATTATGTCAAAAGAAAAAAAAAATCAAGGAAGATGATTTTTTTTTCTTTGGTTGATTGGGTTAAATACTAGGTAAAAAAAATATTTTTTTCTAATAGAATTTAAAGAAAAAGATATGATTTTTTTGGGAGAAATTTCTCCATATGTTCTCAAACAAAGGGTGCCAAGTGCCGTTGAACTGAGTCCTCTTTGCTTCGAACGGACTTATTTAATCTCTTTGCCTCTTTTAATATCATATGTAGGATAAAGTGAGTTAATTTAGTATCGTACTCCCTATCAAATTGTTCATCATTTTAATGGAGCAAATTTGTCTTTCTTTTATTTATGAACACTCATCAAAAAATAATTATGAAAAAATACTTTCAAAAATATGTGTAACACGATCTCTTAATTTTTTAAATTAAAAATTCTTATTATTATTGCCTATCAATGGTCTGCCTCACAATCTAACATATAGGCTCCGGTGTGACATTGAGTATAAATAAAATATTATTGCTTGTCCAATTGGGTAGGGATAGGCCAAGTATATTTTTGAATTTTGATTTTTTAAAAATTACAAAAATACGATCTAAAAAACTTAAAAACTATTATTCAAATAGAGACCATTATTTTAAAAAAAAGTTGTGTAGGTAAATATTTCTGTAGAAAATATTACTATAAATTAATATTATTTCGTCAGATCTATTTCTTGACAAAAACTGCTCACCTATAATACAATTCAAATCAAATCCAACGAAAGCAAGAGCTCCACACGTCTAATTTTATTGGTGAAGACTGATCGATATTTATTAATATTATTAAAATACTGAAAAGTAACATTTACAAAAAAGAATATCATCCTGAAAAATAAATATTTATATGTGAGTATATCCTCAAAAAAATATAAAAAATATTATTATATAAAAATTTTATAATTTATATTGGACTAATTACCTTTAATTGTATTTACATAAAAAAAATGAATCAGATATTAAATTGTAAAATCTTACATAATCCAAATAAAAAATTTTGAATAATACCCAATTTAAAAGATAAAAGCTTAGAGCTAAACTTACAATTTTAAATTATTAAAATTTTCTATGTTAATTTTTGATCTTATAAACAACAAAAGTTATAAGTTTAAATTAATAAAATAATTTATCAGTAAAAATAGGGACGAGTTTTGATCAATTTGTTGGCTATTTAGAAGGATCTTTTGGTTGCCACAAATGCTGTTATAAGCTTCAGCCCAATTAGTAGCCCACTAAGCCGTGCCAAGCCGAGCGGCTTCATCAAGCCGATTCGAGCCGGATTGGAGCCGATAGCAGTTTTGTTCCTCTTCGTCTTCCTCGATTCATTTAACTTTTTCTGCCGTTTAACTAAACTAATTGCGGAAGTATTAGTGGTCCATTTAGTGTTGAAAACTCTCTCATTCATTGACAAATCAATTCTCAGCCGGTTTGAGTACGTAACGCGCATTTGTGGCATTTGATGGTTTTGCCTAAAAATTGAGCGTTCTGATTTTGTCCCTGACACCCAACTCAAGTATTACACCATCTAAAAGAGGAATGAGTGTCCAGAAGCTCAAAGCCAATCCGGATCTCACGTCCCGAAAACAGAGCAAGTAAATGACGGGAGGTATAAACTTGATTTATTATTCCGCTTTAGTAGTTGTTTAAACCACATTATTTGCTAACAGCTGTTACACTGGTGATCACATGTTGCTATTCAAAAGGACGATATTTTTGTTAGAGGCTTGTCATCCGGTTCCCATCAAAGGCCACAACAAGCAGTTGAAGCCTATGAACCACTCATCGTTATCAATTCTTTTTAACATAAACTTTTTTTAAAAAAATTAAGTAAATGATTACTTTTTTGGTTTTTTAATAATAATTTGATTTAATAATTTTTGAAAATATAGTATCTAAAAAATATAATAAAACATTCAAATATTCATACCATAAAAATAATAAAAAAATTATTTTTTTATTCTTTTTTAAAAAAATTGTTAATAAAAATAACACCCATTAAATTTTAATGAAAGATAAGTAAAAGAAATAACTATACAGGCACACACAATTTGTCAGCGAAACCCAATTTTATTGTGGATTACCCATAATAATTGAGATGGAATAGTTGCTATTTTTCTATGACTTAAGCGCATCATTATGTTTCACTTTTTTAATGATATTTATCATGGATTATGCATATTTGTTTTTCTTTTTTTGTTTTTTTCATTTTAGCTTATTATATCTATAAAAGTGGTGCAGAAATTTTCAATAATTAATTAGTAGTAGTTTATATATTTTATTTTGATTATTTAAGTTCTTATACGTAATTTATCATTAAGAAAACATTTAATCAAAAATTTAATACGTAAGAAGAAGGTTAAATACTTTAAATTTCTAAACCTTAACATTGATTTGATACTATAATTATATTATACGATATTATTTTAGAAAAATTAAAAAAAAAGCTATAAAAGTGTATTTTTTACCTTAAAAGGAGAAATCATATTTTTCAAAGTGAAATCATTTTATTTTAAAGTAGGGGGTAATAAGAAAATATGGGGGCCGACGCCATCAATTTTTGGTCATTTTTAGTAATTTTTACTTCTCTTTTAACAGTTATAAATTTGATGTGTATACCAAAATTAGACTGGCCCAAAATCAACATGGGCCCAAGTGAATGGTGAACTCATTAACAGTCCAGTTGGAGGACAGGCCTAATAGACGAAAGGCCCAAGACGGTCAACGCTGACGTTGACCATCTAGGCGGCTAACGCACACACAGGCGGTCAACTCGAGCGTTGACCGTCTGCGTACTGTAGCATGGGCCCAACAGTGGTTTCTTCTACAGTTATGGATCTGGCCCACTTGAGCCCGCGATTCATCAAACGACAAGCAATGGCTTTCCCCACATCTTCCACGATCCCAACTTGCTTCTAAAATGGATATTGACAAAATCGGTGTCCTTCACATAAGGGCGCTAGATTTTCCCAATCTCCAGCCAACTGGGATTCCAATGGTAAAATACACAAAAGGAAGGTGGGGGCGATTAGGAAAGCCACTGGCCACCACGGAAGGAAACTACCTTACTCTGTTTGGCAACTGGCATCAGCTCTGAAAGGCAAGCCAACCAGGAATCACGCAAGGAATCACTCCTTCCAAAGGAGGGAGATCACCTTGCGTCTGTAAATAAGCCCTAGAATCCTCATTCTAGGCACGCGAACTTCTACGCACAAAAGAACTTGAACCCTCACAAAGAGACTGACGACTCTATTCTCTGCTGATACTTGAAAAAACCTAAGGTATACAAACGCACTGCTCACGGTCGTTGACTTTCTCCCTACCATCCAAATTCAAGAAGACAGCTTCGTCTCTCTTTCATCTGGAGATACACACACTCCTAATCACTCTCTCTCTTTCGCTCTCAATTCTCAGTTTCTGTGACCTTCTCATATTTCGAAAGCTGTTTATTGACTTGAGCGTCGGAGTATTTTCGGTGGGATAACTTTTCACCGGCACATTGACCTCCTGTTCTTCTTAGTGGTGTGCAGGATCCAAACTCAGTGACGAAGCTGGAACCAGGACAAGCGGATCAGCCCGAATCTGTTCGAAATTTGAATCCAGGACGCATCATTGGCTTCGTCTGTGGGAAGCGCTTACAAAAGCCAACCACAAATTCGCACATCGCTCTCTTTTTCACCGTCTGATTCCGCATTCGCAATGGTGAACACGAGAGCTCAAGCTAGCAACCCCACTAAAGACACCACCAATCCCGACCAGGACCACGTTACTGGTGCCGCGGTCAACGAGACAATGGGCGAAGTGTTAGCACCCTACTTCCAGCAGCTGGTGGAGCAGATGCAAGCCAACAATCGTCTACTCCAAATCATTTGCACTCAGAACGAGCAGCGACTGCAAGCGGCTCCTCCAGCAGCCGTCCCCGCACTGGCCACCAAAAAGGGTGGCCAGAGGAAAAAGAAGCCAGCCAAAAGGCCTGAGAGATCCCGGGGTAATCCAGCTCCAGCCTCCTCCCGCGTTTCTGGCCAGAACAGGCCTGAAGAACGCTCCGGGTGCAGATCTCTACCAGAAAGTCCGAAGAGAAGAAATCCCCGATACTCTCGGGCTGAAGATGGGAATGTAGTCCAAGAGCGAGCCTCCAGGACTGCCAGGTCCGCTGGAGGCATTAGCCAACTGGCTGCTGAACCCTCCAGGGACAGAACGGAGTTGAGGGCTTACCTCAACTCCAAGAGATTAGCAAACGCCACTCCCGCCAATCCGCAAGTGAATAAAATCTGGAACCATGTGTTCCAAGATAAGGAGCGCGCCATTGACTTGGACCGATCTCCTTTCACAGTGGAGATCCTGAGCCGTCCCCTGCCTATGAAATTCAAGATGCCTTTCCTTGACACCTACGATGGGAGCAGTGATCCGGTTGACCACCTCGATCAATTCCGCACCCATCTGAGTCTACAAGGGTTAGAAAACTTTGCGATGTGCCGCTATTTTCCGCTCACGCTGAAGGGAGATGCCCGAATCTAGTTCCATCACCTCCCTTCAGGCACCATCAACAGCTTTCGTGAGCTCACAGATCTCTTCCTAACTCAGTATGCCTCGAGCCGACGGGAAGAGAAGCAGCCGTGGCATCTCTCCCACATCAAGCAGAAACCGGCAGAGAACCCACGGCGATTCTTGGATCATTTTGTGGCAGAGGCCAGACGGATTCCCTAGATTATAGAGGAGATGAAGCTGGGCAATTTCATTTCTGCGCTAACCTACGGTGACTTTTTCAAGTACCTGGCTCACAAAAATCTTCAGACCTTCCGGGAGGCGGAATCTATCACCCGAGCTTACGCTGCAGCAGAAGAGGCCAACAAGGCAAAACGCCTAAAACGGGCGGATCAGCCTCAATCGTTCCCTAGAGAGGAAAAAATGAAGTACAACGGCGAAGATCACTCTTGCCAGACGTAACGCCGGACTGGGCCCCCAGAACACAATGACTATGGGCCTACCAGCTTCACTCCTCTGACGGACACCCGCTCTAATGTCCTCATGCAAATACGCGGGAAAAAGTTTCTGAAGTGGTCAAAACCATTGAAGAAGGACTCTGAAAATCAGTTGAAGTACTGCAACTTCCATCGCTTTGCTGGCTATTCAACTGAGGACTGCAAGACATTGCAGAGGGAGATCAAGGAGCTGATTCGCAAAGGGCACATCACCAAATTTGTCAGGGGTCCTGGACAGAGCTCTAGAGCAGCCGGCGGAGAGGGACAGGAGCAGACTCCTCCACGAAACCGGGTTACAGTACGGGTGGTTAACATGGTTACCACCCCACCTGCTAAAAATCCATCTGGCGGCGAGGAACAACAGGCTAGGAGGAAGAAGCAGCGCACAGGGGATAACACTATCAGCTTTAGTGATGATCACTTAGCCCATATAGTGTCCCCCCATGTTAATCCCCTCGTTGTATCCGCGCTCGTTTCGGACGGTAGTGTATACTACCAACTGAAGTGAGTATTTATTGATAATGGAACTTCTCAAGATTTGCTTTACTTAAATACTTTCTTTAGATTAGACTTAAAAAAGAATCAGTCAAAACCCGCCGAAGGCCCATTATACGGCATCGACAACGAGCCTGTGCCCGTTCAAGGGACAATCCAGTTGGAAGTCACATTGGATACGTATCCTAAAACAGCAAGTCGAACGCTCACCTTCCTGGTTTTCGACGTACCCTTAGTATACAACGTTATACTGGGCAAACCATGCTTGACAACGTTTGGGGCGGTCACCTCGATTCCACACCTCAAAATGAAGTTTCCAACGCCCTATAGTGTCGGGGAAGTGCTGGATGACTAGGTTACCGGACGAACCTGTTACATGTCACAAATTTCCCCAAGCGGCAGCACTAGAACAGTTGGGAAACTCGACCATCGAGACGAGATAACTCTTCAGCAAGCGCAATCCGGTGAAGCCACGGATCTAATCCCACTAGACCCAAAAGAGCAGGATAAGTGTGTACAGATCGATGACTCACTTATCGAACCACTGTGCGATGAATTGGTTGCGTTCCTGCGAAGGAACGCTAATATTTTTGCATGGACTCCAATAGACATGTCTTGAATCCCAACAGAGATAATGGTCCATAAGTTGGGCTTGACTCCAGCCGAAAACCCATCAGACAGAAGCGGAGGAACCACTCCGTTGAAAAGCTAATTGCCATCCGAGAAGAGGTCAAAAAGTTGCTGAACGCAGACTTCATTAGAAAAGTCCAATGCCCGGATTGGCTCTCTAATATCGTCTTAGTAAATAAAAGCAACAGGAAATGGCGAATGTGCGTCGATTTTACCGACGTTAACAAGGCCTGTCCAAAGGACAGCTTTTTCTTGCCCAGGATCGACCTACTGGTTGACTCAACATCGGACATGAGCTGCTAAGCTTTATGGATGCCTATTCAGATTACAACCAAATCCGGATTTCATCGTCTCCCAACGAGGGATTGAGGCAAACCCGAAGAAGATCAAGGCGCTCGCCGACATGGCTCCGCCCCGAAACTTCAAGGACGTCCAGTGACTAATTGGACGGCTGGCAGTACTGTCCCGCTACCTTACGAAGTCCGGTGACAAGTACCAGCCCTTCTTTAAAGCCCTTAGAGGAACAAAATCTAACGGGTTTCAATGGATGCGGAATGCCAAACCGCTTTCGATGAACTGAAACGGTATTTGGCCAACCCGCCGTTGTTGGTATCACCCAAGGGCGAAGAGGAGTTGTATCTTTACTTGGCAGTGTCGAAGGCGTCCCGCAGTTCTGTCCTCGTGCGCCAAGACTCTGACGCTCAGTGGCCGGTCTACTACGTGAGTAAGACGTTGACCAGCCCAGAGATAAGTTACTCACGCGCAGAAAAATTGGCCTTGGTGCTAATATTCTCCGCGCGGAAGTTAAGACCCTACTTTCAGGCCCATAGGATAGTGGTCCTCATGGACCAGCCACTGAAAAACATCCTCCAGAAACCCAAGATTTTGGACGATTGGTAAAATGGGCTATCGAGTTGGGCGAGTTCGACATCGAATTCTAACCCAGGCCTGCTGTGAAAGCACAGGCACTGACTGATTCTATTGTCGAGACTACTACCCCAATCCTCGAAGAACAGCCCGAAGAAAGCACGAAACTGCTTGTCGGAGTTTCAGAATGGATACTCCACGTTAATGGATCCTTGACGGACACGAGCAGTGGCACTGGAGTAGTCTTTACAACCCCCGATGGGTTTGAGGTGAAATACTCCCTCAGGCTCAATTTTTCGGCAACCAATAACGTTGCCGAGTACAAAGCCCTGTTAACCGGATTGCGGTTAGCCAGGGAATGCTCTGCCCAGAGATTGGCAGTTTACAGTGACTCCGAACTAATCGTTAACCAGGTTAACGGAGGCTTTGAGGCGAACAACCCTCTCTTGGCCAAGTACTTGGCAAAGTAAGGGAGGCCGCCCAAGGTTTTGACAAATTGACCATGGTTCACGTTTCTCAAACTGAATACTGGAAGGAAAACCAGCTGGCCAAAGCCGCTGCAGCCAAAAACCCGGAACAGTATTCGAGGAACATGCGGGAGATCCTAAACTCTTCCAGCATTGAGAAGAGAGAGGCAATGCAAATTTTCGAAGCGGAAAACTGGATGATGCTTTCCTAAACTACCTGGCGGACTGATCATTGCCAGAAGATGTGGAGAAGGCCAAACTGGTCAAGAAGACAGCCGGCTGGTATGCTGTGGTTGACGGACGGTTATACTACCGTGGCTACTCGACTCCATACCTCCGCTGTTTGACTCCCGAAGAGGCTGACTACGCTTTAAGCGAGGTCCACCTCGGGATCTGTGGTTCACACGTTGGCGGAAAAAACTTGGCCTTCAAGGTCATGTGCCAGGGCTATTACTGGCCCTCGATGAAAAAAGACGCGCTGGAGTTCATGAAGAAATGTGAAAGCTGCCAACTTCAAAGTAACCTTCACCGCTAGCCATCCGCAGATCTGAAGGCCCTTTAGGCCCCTTGGCCCTTTGCGCAATGGGGGCTCGATCTCCTCGGCCCATTTTCCATTGGCACGAGGCAAAGAAAATTCATCATCGTGGGCATCGACTACTTCACCAAGTGGGTCGAGGCTGTCCCACTGGCTAAGATAATAGAACACAACGCCCTGGAATTCCTCCGCCAGAACATTATCTGTAGATTTGGTATCCCCGAGGTCGTTGTGTCCGACAACGGGGCCCAATTCTCGAGAAAACGCTTCACCAAGTATTACACCAGCCTTGGCATCAAGCTGGTCCACACTTCGGTGGTATACCCCCAAGCAAACGGACTGGTGGAGGTGACAAACCGAACGCTACTCCACCGGTTAAAGACTAAGTTAGAGGACACAGGGGGTTCTTGAGCAGACGAGCTCCCTTCCGTTCTTTGGTCTTATCGAACAATCCCAAAGGAACCAATGCGCGAGATGCTCTTCAGCCTCTGTTACCGGACTGAGGCGGTAATCCCAAGTGAATTTAGGCTTCCAAGTCTCTGGGTGGAGTCCTTTGACCCACAGACTAACTCCCAAAAAATCAGGGAACACTTAGACTTCTTAAAGGAAGCCCGTGACGCTGCCAGAATACGGACAGCAACTTACCAACATCGGATCGCTCGATACTACAACAAAAAAGTTAAGGCACGATGATTCGATGTAGGAGATCTGGCCCTACGAGGTGTCGAGGCCACAGGCAAGCTGGCCGACCACAATAAGCTCTCCTCTAATTGGGAAAGGCCTTTCCTCGTCTCCGCCATCTTGTGAAACAAAGCCTACAAACTCCGGAGCTAGGACGAGAAACTGGTTCTGCGAACGTGGAATGCCATCCACCTCAAAAGATACTTCCAGTAGCAGACACAGATACGCACTTGCATTATTGTTTGCACTCACTTGCTTGTTTTGATTTCGAGAAAAATAAGTGTTTACTCGGCATACTTCCTATGTGCATGTGCATATGTTTTCTTTCCAGGTTACCTGACTTAGACTGCCCCTAAGTCGGGAGGGTCTTCACCCTCTCGTTAAACCCTGATTATCCAGGCGGCCTATAAGCGGTCGAACTTGAACCTCGGTCATCTGAGCGGCCCATTAGCGGTCATATCTAAACCTTGGTCATCCAGGTGGCCCATAAGCAGTCTATTATAAACCCTGGTCATTCAGGTGGCCCACAAGCGGTTTAATATGAACCTCAATCATCTGAGCGGCCCATTAGCGGTCATACTAAACCTTGGTCATCCAAGTGGCCCGATAGCGGTCAAAAACCTTATGGGGCTTATGCAGCACACGCGACGACCTCCTCTACGAGGGGATAGCGTGATCAGTCATCGACGGTCGAAGGGAGAAGCATTCTTCTCCAACGTTGGCTGCCCAAGTCATCACTTGTATGGTGCCACCAAGCTGGTTAACACAACCACCTGCTCAGCTTAAGGACTTCACTCCTTAGGCAGCCAGCCAACCAGGTTGGCCAACCCACGCAACGACCTTCTCTACAAGGGGATAGCGTGATTATTCAGCAACGAGAAGCATTCTTCCCCAACGCTGGCTGTCCAAGTTATCACTTGTACAGCGCCACACTGGTTAACGCAACCACCTGCCAAACCTAAGGACTTCGTTTCTTAAGCAACCCAACAATGGTTGCCGGCCAACCAAGTTGGCCGCCCAATATAGCAAAGCTTGCAAACACAAAAAGCAGTAAAGATCAATGGACACAAAGTGGAGAGAATTTCCATTTTTATTGCTTGAACTGTTCTATAAAATTACATAAGTACAAAAAGGAAAAGATACAAAAGGCTATGGGGGCGGCGGCTGCCTCTGGCTGTCCTGGGACTACCCCACGAGGTCATCCTTATGCTGCGCCCCACGGTTTCCTAAGTGAAGGTACTCAACGGGGAAGTCAGGGTCGATCAGCCGCACAAGGCGCCGACAAACCTGGACCCCCTCAAACATCCGTGCATGCAGCATGCTCTCGACCTCGTGGAGACGGATCCGGAGACCTAGCTTATTCTCTAAAGTGGATATTCGATCGGCAAGCCGTTTCTTGTTTGCTTTGCTTCGATCCTCCTCTTTCAAACGAGCGTTCTCAACTTTCAAGTTGGCGATCTCCGTTTCCATTCTCGCCATGACAGTCTCGAGGGCAGCAGTCTTCTCGCGGTGCTCTCCTTCTGAAGCAGCTAGTCTGGCATCCAGCTAGGCGATCTCCGCCTCCCTATCGGCAATCACCGATCCTCGCTGCTCCACCACTTTGGTAACAACGAATGCTAGCTTCCTGGACTGCACAAAAGGCAAACAAATAACAAGTTAGAAATCCGCAAAAGGAACAAATACACAGGAGGCATTGCCAAGAATCATACCTCCCATAATCTCCTCGTGGGCTTCTCGGGCATGGCCTCCAGACTTGGCCCAGGTGGTGGTGGACCAGGAGCATCCTCTCGAGCTGAGCTAGTGGCAGCCTCCTCCAAAATGGGCTCCAGCAGCTCTTCAGTCTCATCCATGGCTGCTGCAGGCTCCTCAACTACAGCCTTTGGAGCAGCTGCTAGAGGGTCGTGCTCCACCATTGGCTCCACAACAGGAGTCCGTGCGACTGGAGAGCTAGCGGACGGTTCCCGTGCCTCCACCCCTGGCTCACAAGTAGGCTCCGTAAAGGATTCTGTCAACACAACGCAAGGAGCCGCTTGTGGCACGGGCTGCGCTAGGATGACTCCTTCTTCCAATTCCACCGGCCAGTCCTCGTAGGTCTTCTCCAGGCCCGCAGTGCTTTCAGGCCCGCTGCAGATTCCGGCAGCCACGTAATCAATGGGGGACGACGACGACGAGGGCGTCTCCAGCACCTTTTCCGGTAGCGGGCTAATAAATCCTTCGTCAGTCTGCCGCACGCGGATGATTACGCCTTTGGAGTTTTCAGGCCTCATCATCTTTACAGGCGGCATGGGTTTTTGAACTGGGGATGGCGGACCCCAGTTCACCTTCTTGGACTTTTCTCGGGAAACTAAAAAATCCCGGTTGAGCTCGTCGGGGTTTGACTTTATTAACTTAATCAACCACTCTTGGGCCGCCCTCTCTGCCATGGACGGCGTCCCAGCATATGCCTCCGGGGCCTGGCCCCAGTCCTTTTCAAGGGGTTAGGCCGTTCCCATACTCACGAAGAAGAACCGGTTCTTTCAATTTTTCAACAAGTCGTATATGGCCTTATTTATCTTTATGCCGGAACGGGGGACGAGCGATATCCACTCTCCTCCCTGATTTATTTTAAATAGGACCCTAACCATGGACATCATATGCTTCTTGCCACGCTTTCGAAGAAAAATACATATAGTACAGAGATACCGGATAGAGTTGGCGTGAAGTTGGACGATGGGGACATGTAGGGCTCACAGAACAGACTGCAAATCTTTCGGCAATAGGAGGCGGAGGCCGCTCCTCAGGTTGGCCTCCTAAACTGTGATATGCCCCTCCGGTGGAGCAAAGGCCCTATCGTTCCTTCCCGGAACTCTCCATGCTATCTCCTTCGGGATATTAAACTCAACGCACAGTGCTTTAATGCCATTCTCTCTCAAAACGGAGGCGATGTTTGCAACGGATGCCATGGCTTACTCGAAGAACTAGGGTTTTTAAAAGTTAGGAACGGAGAAGACGAAAGCTTGGAGGCGTAAAAGATTTTCGAAGTGTGGAGGGAAAACATAAATGGCAAGCACGCATTAAAACCCCTCATTAAGGATGCCGTCAGTCCTGCCACGTGTCAACTCCCTACTTGGCCCTTCAAAAGGCAGATCTCTGACGCATTAATGGCCAAGATCTCCGCTCAACCAAAGGGAGACGCGTGTCTTCTTCTGGCCTGCAAACCGGCTGATGGCCACGCGTCCATCAGGTTTGGCAGAAAGCTTCTCCGGAACTGACCAAAACGGTCAACAATTTCGGTTAATATTGTTCTTCGAAATTGACCTAGACGGTCAACAATTTCGGTCAATATTATCCTCCGAAATTGACCAAAACGGTCAACAGTTCTGGTCAATATTGTACTCCGGAGCTAACCAAGACAATCAACAGTTCTGATCAATATTGTTCTTTGGAATTGACCAAGACGGTCAACAATTCTGGTCAATGTTGTTCTCCAAAATTAATCAAGACGGTCAACAATTCTGGTCAATGTTGTTCTCCGAAATTGACCAAAATGGTCAACAATTCTGGTTAACATTCTTCTTCGAAACTGACCAAGACGATCAATAGTTCTGGTCAAACTCTCCTCTATGCCTTTCGTGGAGTTCTACGGAATCCTCGAACGCCGAAGGGCAATAAGGGGCATCCCATCATGAACATACCGGCGGCTAGAATTCTGGCCACCGGCATGGGGGCTAGTGATGGGTGTACCAAAAATGGGCTGGCCCAAAGTCAACGTGGGCCCAAACGAATGGTGAACTCATTAACGGCCCAGTTGGAAGACAGGCCCAATAGCCGAAAGGCCCATGACGGTCAACGCTGTCGTTGACCGTCCAAGAGGCTAACGCACACACAGGCGGTCAACTCGAGCGTTGACCGTCTGCGTACTGTAGCATGAGCCCAACAGTGATTTCTTCTACAGTTATGGATCTGGCACACTTGAGTTCGCGATCCATCAAACGACCAGCAACGGCTTTCCCCACATCTTCCACGATCCCAACTGGCACCCGAAATGGATATTGACAAAATCAGCGCCCTTCATGTAAGGAAGGCGCCAGATTTTTTCAATCTCCTACCAACTAAGGATTCCAATGGTAAAATACATAGAAGGAAGGTGGGCGATTAGAAAAGCCATCGGCCGCCACGGAGGGAAACTATCTTGCTCTGTTTGGCAACTGGCGTCAGCTCTAAAAGGTAAGCCAACCAGGAATCACGTAAGGGATCACTCCTTCCAAAGGAGGGAGATCACCTTGCGTCTGTAAATAAGCCCTAGAAGCCTTATTCTAGGCACGCGAACTTCTACACATAAAAGAACTTGAACCCTCACAGAGAGACTGATGACTCTATTCTCTGCTGATACTCGAAAAAACTTAAGGCATACAAATGCACCTCTTACGGTCGTTGACTGCCTCCCCACCATCCAGATTCAAGAAGACAGCTTCGTCTCTCTTTCATCTGGAGATACACACACTCCTGCTCTCTCTCTCTTTCTCTCTCAATTCTCAATTTCTGTGACCTTCTCATATTTCGAAGGCTGTTTACTGACTTAAGCGTCGGAGTGTTTTCGGTTGGACAACTTTCCGCCGGCACACTGACCTCTTGTTCTTCTTAGTGGTGTGCAGGATCTAAACTCAGTGAACGAAGCCGGAATCAGGACAAGTGAATCAACCCGAATCTGTTCAAAGTTTCGATCCAGGACGCATCAAAATTATTGATTTAGATATAGATATTATATCTATACTTTATTAGATTTAAAAATATTTTATTAATTTTTATGATACGACTATCTAAAAAAATATAAATAAATAACAAATAAAATGACTTCTATTGGCGGAGAGTGGATTGGAGGAAGATTTTAAACATGTGAGATAAATATCATTTTAATAAAAGAATCATCTCCACACAATATTTTATGGCTAATCATTTCTAAGTTATGTGCTTATTTTTGTTATTATTATTTGGTTATAGGAAGATCAGATTTATTTTTTTATGTTGGTAGGATCATTTAATTTATCTCACATATTTTTTTGATATCTAATGGGAAAAAAAAAAAACTAGATATCTAATTTTTTTCATTATTTTTTGTAATCCTAATTAAGTCATTTTTATGAAGTAAATAAATTAAAAAAAAATTATTTTTAAGGGTTATACCACATCTTGGAGTTGTGGCACTTGTATTTGGATTTGATAATTATTAGATAGAAATTTAATTGTCCAATATTTTATTTAAAAAATTAAAATAAGATTTAAAAATATGAATATTAAATTTATATTTAACTTCTAAAGACCGAATAACAAGCTATGCATCTAAAGGGTGAGATTTAACGCCACTTGTGCCTATCTACAGCCACAAATCCGAGTTTGGAGCCATTAAAGGAAAAGTATGCTTATTAAATTTCTTCTTTTTTCTTCTCCTTTTCTTTTCCTTCTTATTAAATTTATGTTAAATTTCTTTACATATTTAAAATATTTAAAATTTTTATTTATGCTGGTAGAAGCAATATTGTATATTTTCTTATTAAAATATTGGCTAAAATCAATATAGTAAAAAAAAAACATTTATTTGATGAAAGCAATATTAATATGTTTTGTTATTTTAAAAAATGGTTAAAATTTATATTTCAACGGTGGTTACTACATCAACTATCAGCCGTACATCTACATCTCATATCTAAGATGTAGTAGCATGTGCATCTCATGATAATGGTCATTGGATATGCGCCTCATCTCAGTGGTTGTTAAATATGCGGCTCTCACATTTCTTAGTCCCGTTTTTTTTAATATCTTTTTAAATAATAAACAGAAAATTAAATTTGTCTTCTATGAAATTTAAAAATTTTCAGACTTAACTAAATTATTTTAAAAATAAAATAAATTTCATGATGACGTTGTATAGTACTAATAAATAAAATATTTGTATAGCGTAAGTCAATTATAATTTTATTATTAGTTATTTTTTATATCATTAATTAGATTTACCTGAATTGTTGATTCAATATTTATGAAACAAATGAAGAGCCTTCATCGCCTTCAATGCAAATAAGATCAGTAACTACGGGCCACAAATATATATATATATATATATATATATACACATAAATGTTTATTTTTTATATATTATTTCTTTTATAATATAAGTATTTTACAATTTAAATATTTTAAAATATAACAAAAATATTTGAGATCCATATTTTACAAACCATGTCAATCCAATATGACCTATTTAATACTACTACAATCTTATCATAAAATTTAATTTTTATAAAAAAAATTGCCTAAGCTGTCTTAATTTCATAATTTAAAAGGTAAATTTAGTTTTATATTTATTATTTTATATTAAAGGAATATTATAATAGAAAAAGGAATTAGGAAATTTGAGATGCACATATTCAATGATCACATATTCAATTTGAAATAGAAAATTCATCGACTTAATTTAATTAATTATTATTAAAATAATATTTTTGGACCCATACTTTATAGCTGGAATATATTTATCTCATACCATGTCAGGCATGAATTGTCATATAAATATGTTGTGCTAGCATAATAAATTTACACGTGGATGATCCAAATAAATGGGCAACGTCAATTTGTATGGCTCATTTAACACTACTACAATCTTGTCATAAAATTTATTTTTTAAAGAAAAATTTAATTAAGTTGCCAAACTTTCAAAATATTTAAAAGGAAAGTCCATTTCACAAGATGTTTATATGACGAGCTGTCCAATTAAATGAACCGTGTTAGCGAACATAGCTTATTTAATACTATAATAATCTAATCATAAAATTTATATTTTAAAAAAATTATTTTATACTAAAAGGATATCATAGAAACAGGTATTAAGAAATTTGCAAGCCCCACGTATTCAATGACCACCGAGTTACGGCATAGACACAATACTTAGATGTGACACGTACGTCCATGGCCGACATATCATGTAAATCAAACAATTATTAAAGTGATTGATTGTTGGCGGAACACCCACCTTTGAGTAATAGATTTTAATAATTTTTTTGATAAGAAAATAAATTAGAATTGCTGCCAGCAAATAAATATATATTTTTTAGATTGTATTAATTTCAGCCAATTTTTTTCACTAAGAAGACATATAATATTGCTTCTTCCAACGTAAATAAAAATTTTAAATATTTTGAATATGCACAGAAATTTAATATAAAATTCACTTTTAGATTTTTAGATGATAATTTTAGATAAATTTTTTATTTGCAACAAAATTGATATTTAGATAATAGAACATAAAAAATTAAAAATCAAATTAAATTGAAAAACATTTTATTATTTTCATAATATAACTGTCCGAAAAAAATAATAAAAAATTTAAAATGAATTATTCCTAAACGTTTATTATGCGAGATGAATATCATTTTTAAAAAAAATTATCTCCATACAGTATTTTGTATCCAATCATTCCTAATTTAAAAACTGCTTTTTCTTATTACTATTTTGTCATGGGTTGATTATATATATATATATTTGGATAGTAGGATGATTCAATGTAGTATTTATCGAAAAATAAATACCATAAAAAAGTAAGTAAATAATTACTTTTTCATTTTTTTAATAATAATTTGATTTAATAGTATCTAAAAAATATAATAAAACATTCAAATATTCATACCATAAAGATAATAAAAAAATTATTTTCTTATTATTTTAAAAAATTTATTCCTAAAAATAACACTCACTAAATTTTAATGAAAGATAAGTAAAAGAACTAACTATACCGGCACACATAATTTGTAAGCGAATCGCAATTTTATTGTGTAAGGTTTATATTTTTAATTTATAATAATTATAGTTAAATAAAATGATATAATTGAGGTCGAAGGATGCGAAAAATTGAATTAAAAAAATAAAAAATTAGACCGGTTAAATCTGAAGCAGGCTTAAGGCGGATTAGACCTAAAGCACGCCTGATGTGATTTTGAGTCAAGAAAACAGAACCCTCGTGCCTAAAGCATGCTTGAGACGCGCTTGAGCCCTGATTTAAGTAGGTTGCACCCGACTGACACTCGAACGTTACTCTGGGATTTTACCCACACGCTCAACTTTTTTTGTCATTTATCAGAAAGAAAAAAGAGAGGAGAGAGAAAGAGAGGGCGTGACGGTAACGAGAGAGAAGAGGAGATTGAAGCTCTCAGGTCTATTTTCAGAGTGAAGATAGTTAAAAAATTTATAAATCGGGTCGAGGTAAGTGCTTCTCCTATCTTTTAGAGAATCTTAAATTTGAACCTTATAAGATTGCTAATGACCTCACCTTATACCTACATTGCTTATTGCTTATTAATTAATTTTTTAAATTTTGATATAAATTTAATGACTATATTTCTTAAAATTTATTTTAATTTTTTTAAATAAAAATATCAAACCTCAAAGGTAAGGTACATCCCTTATGTCCATGAGTGTTAGTAGATTGGATCGCCACCTATCAAAGATAAATTTTAATCAATTTTTTTAAATAAATATATATAATATTTTTAATCAGAATGAATATATATTTTAAAGCAAATATTACTCTCAGCTAATTTAATTGATATTTCTTTTTAAAAAAATAAAATATACGATAGTGTAATCATTTTGGATCCTTGGACCCCGCCCAACAGGAACGAACCTTGGAAGAATCTCATGGCTCTTTCATCCTTGAGTTTTTAAGATTTAATAATTTTTATTTTTTAATTAAAAATAATGAAATAAGTTATACTTTTAAAAACTTGTACTAAGTATAAAGTATTAAAATATATATTACCGAAAATGATTAAAAAAATCCAACTATTTTTAACTTTTTAAAAAATATGTAAATAATACCATTAAATTTTTATTTTGTGATTAAAAAAATGATAGAATTCTCAAACGATTGCCAACATATATTTATGTCGTATTTATAAAGAATAAAAACACTTTATTTGATTATTATGTCAAAAGAAAAAAAAAATCAAGGAAGATGATTTTTTTTTTCTTTGGTTGATTGGGTTAAATACTCAGTAAAAAATATCTTTTTCTAATAGAATTTAAAAAAAAAAGATATGATTTTTTTGGGAGAAATTTCTCCATATGTTCTCAAACAAAGGGTGCCAAGTGCCGTTAAATTGAGCCCTCTTTGCTTCGAACAAGTTTATTTAATATCTTTGCCTCTTTTAATATCATATGCAAGAGAAAGTGAGTTAATTTAGTATCGTACTCCCTATCAAATTGTTCATCATTTTAATCAAGCAAAATTGTCTTTCTTTTACTTTTGAAACTCATCAAAAAATAATTCTAGGAAAATACTTTCAAAAATACATGTAACATGATCTCTTAATTTTTCAAATTAAAAATTCTTATTATTATTGCCTATCAATGGTCTGCCTCACGATCTAACATATAGGCGCCTGTGTGACATTGAGCATAAATAAAATATTATTGCTTGTCCAATTGGGTAGGGATAGGCCAGGTATATTTTTGAATTTTGATTTTTTAAAAATTACAAAATTATAATCTAAAAAACTTAAAAACTATTAATCAAATAGAGACCATTATAAAAAAAAAAAAAAAGGTTGTGTAGGGAAATATTTGTGTAGAAAATATTACTATAAATTAATATTATTTCGTTAGATCTATTTTTTGACAAAAACTGCTCACCTATAATACAATTCAAATCAAATCCAATGAAAGCAATAGCCCCACACGTCTAATTTCATTGATGAAGACTGATCGATATTTATTAATATTATTAAAATACTTAAAAGTAACATTTATAGAAAAGAATATCATCCTGGAAAATAAATATTTATATGTGAGTATATCCTCAAAAAATATAAAAAATATTATTATATAAAAAATTTATAATTTATATTGGACTAATTACCTTTAATTGTATTTATATAAAAAAAAATGAATCAGATATTAAATTGTAAAATCTTACATAATCCAAATAAAAAATTTTGAATTATACCCAATTTAAAAGATAAAAGTTTAGAGCTAAATTTACAATTTTAAATTATTAAAATTTTCTATGTTAATTTTTGATCTTATAAACAACAAAAGTTATAAGTTTAAATTAAGAAAATAATTTATCAATAAAAATAGGGACGAGGTTTGATCAATTTGTTGGCCATTTAGAAAGATTTTTGGTTGCCACAGATGCTGTTGCACTAGTGATCATACATTACTATTCAAAAGGACGATATTGTTGTTAGAGGCTTGTCATCCGGTCCCCATCAAAGGCCACAACAAGCAGTTGAAGCCTATGAACCACTCATCGTTATCAATTTTTTTTAACTTAAACTTTTTAAAAAAAATTAAGTAAATGATTACTTTTTAGGCTTTTTAATAATAATTTGATTTAATATTTTTTGAAAATATAGTATCTAAAAAATATAATAAAAAATTCAAATATTCATACCATAAAAAAAATAAAAAAATAATTTTCTTAATCTTTTTTTAAAAAATTATTAATAAAAATAACACCCCTTAAATTTTAATAAAAGATAAATAAAAGAAACAACTATATAGGCACGCATAATTTGTCAGCGAAACCCAATTTTGTCGTGGATTACCCATAATAATTGAGATGGAATAGTTGCTATTTTTCTATGACTTAAGCGGTATCATCATGTTTCACTTTTTTAATGATATTTATCATGGATTATGCATATTCGTTTTTTGTTTTTTGTTTTTTTTTAATTTTAGCTTATTATATCTATAAAAGTGGTGCATGCATAAATTTTCAATAATTAATGCGCAGTAGTTTATATATTTTATTTTGATTATTTAAGTTCTCATACGTAATTTATCGTTAAGAAAATATTTAATCAAAAATTCAAGACGTAAGAAGAAGGTTAAATATTTTAAATTTCTAAATCTTAACATTGATTTGATAGTATAATTATATTATATGATATTATTTCAAAATAATTAAAAAAAAAGCTATAAAAGTGTATTTTTTACCTTAAAAGAAGAAATCATATTTGATGTAAAATCATATTTTTCAAAGTGAAATCATTTTATTTTAAAGTAGGGGGTAATAAGCAAATATGGGTGGCGACGCCATCAATTTTTGGTCATTTTTAGTAATTTTTACTTATATTTTAACAGTTATAAATTATTGATTTAGATGTAGATATTATATCCATATTTTATTAGATTTAAGAATATTTTATTAATTTTTATGACATGACTATCTAAAAAAACATAAATAAATAACAAATAAAATGACTCCTATTGGTGGACAGTGGATTGGAAGAAGATTTTAAACATGTGAGATAAATATCATTTTAATAAAAAAACTATCTCCACACAATATTTTATGGCTAATCATTTCTAAGTTATGTGCTTATTTTTGTTATTATTATTTGGTTATAGGAAGATTAGATTTATTTTTTTATGTTGGTAGGATCATTTAATTTATCTCCCATATTTTTTTTGATATCTAATGGGAAGAAAAAAAAACCTAGATATCTAATTTTTTTTCATTATTTTTTGTAATTCTAATTAAGTCATTTTTATGAAGTAAATAAATTAAAAAAAGATTTATTTTTAAGGGTGTTATACCACATCTTAGAGTTGTGGCACTTGTATTTCGATTTGATAATTATTAGATAAAAACTTAATAGTCAAATATTTTATTTAAAAAAATTAAAATAAAATTTAAAAATATGGACATTAAATTTATATTTAACTATTGGCGGCCTAAAATCATGAAATTTCGAGCTATCAAAGAAAAAAGGCATCTAAAATGTACTTAATTTTTTTTTCAAAAAAAATGTTAAAAAATATCATTTCTAACCAATCAAAAATTTCTAGATTTCCGTGAGGTGCACTTGCTTTTTATCTAACACGACTTAACAATTATAGATTTTTTAGCTTAAGTCAGTTTGAATATATTGCAAACCCAATATCAAAATCGAATAAAGAATATTCGATAGGACATGGTTAATTTGAGATACGGTAGCCGACAAGCATCTAACAATCACTATTTTTACTTAAATATCAAATTGATACCCTTCAAGTAGGTTTCACATTCCAAAATAAAATAAAATATGAATAAAATAAGAAATGATAGTAAAAATGGTATAGAATAATTCAATAATGAATCAGTAGCAGTCAAATATTTTATTTTGATTATTTTGATTCTTGTTTTAATTTATCGTTAAGAAAATATTCAATAAAAAATTTAAGACGCACCAAGATGATTAAAATTTTGAAATTCTTAAGCCTTAACAATAATTTAAACATTATAGCTGTATTGTAAAATATTACTTTAGAGAAAGTGTAAAAAATAAGTTACAAAGAATGTATTTTTTACCTCAAAAATAAAAATCTTATTTGATATAAAGTTATATATATATATATATATTTTAATTTCTTATTTCAAATTTATCAAATTAGATAAATACAAAGTTTATTTATTTAGAAAAAATTATGAAATTTTTAACCGAGATGATATGAAAAAGTATATTATTTTTCAATTAATCTCTAGAATAAAATTAATACTTAAATAAAGTTGAAAAAATTTTAAAGATTTAAAAACTGACGATTAAATGTTTGTCCTGCTTACGTGATGTGAACGTGAGATTATGTAATACGAAATATGTGTTTTACGTATCTTTTAAAAAAAATTTTAAATAAAATTTATATTAAAAAATTAGCCTAAAAAAAAAATACAAAATACATGTTTGGTATTGTAGGATGCTCATTCTGTCACGTGATTTGCACTTGCCTTTTTACATTGAAATTGCGTAGTGCGTGTGCTTTCGCTGGTTGGCATGACAAGCTTACAGCCATAAATAGGCAAAGGCAGATACCACTTTTCAACACCAAAAGCACAAATCAACAAAGTCTGAGCATCAATTTTGTATTTTTGGACAGGGAAATGTATGCCAAACCTGTTTTTGCAATCCAAGGGCAAACATATGCTCAACGTCAATCCGCAAATTATCATCCAAGCATCATATGTTTTATATTCATTAATTGTTATAGATATAACGATAATAGGGCATTAAGTTTTAGAAAATTCAATATCCTATGGTGATACCCAAAAAAAATATTATTTTTTTTATAATTTTAATCAAAGTTTTTCTATATCTATTTATCCATTTCTTTCCTCCAACTACAGTCAGTTTATCCATATTCTTTGGTGCTTTATGATTTTGCTATTATCCTAATTAGACGAACTACCTTTGATATATATATTTTTTATCATACTATAGTTTTAAAATATTATGTTTAAATGTTTATTACTTACCCCAAAAAAATGTTTAAATGTTTACAAACTAACAATAATCATAGATTTGTGGTTTATTTTGCTCTCTAAAATTGTATGGCATTGAGACACCTATGTATATAAAAAAATAAGATGTTAACTAATCATCTTGTATAAAAATATGATCTTTTTTTAAAGACTATTCTCAAGTGGCGAAAAGAAACTAAGAAATTAAAAGAGAATGTGAGGAAGATGCTTTCTAGCAATATATCTGCCACAACCCTTCCAGAAAAGATGAACTTAATTGACGCAATTCAACGCCTAGGCATCGCATACCATTTTGAGCAAGAGATCAAGGAGGAACTAGAATAGATTTTTAAAGCCAATTGTAAGTGCAATGACGATGATAATGAACTTTATAACACAGCTCCTCAGTTTCGATTATTGAAACAGTATGGTTTCAACATTTCATGCGGTATGTCTAAAATAAAAAAAATTAAATAAATACACTTAGGTGTATCAAAATCTTAGTTGATTGGACTCAACTCAGATTCACTCACTTGTACATTGAATATTTTATTTACGACACCTAGATATATCTAACATGATTATGCAAATATATTCAACCAGTTCAAAGATAACAAAGGAAATTTCAATGAAAAACTAACTGAAGATGTCATTGGAATGTTAAGCTTGTATGAGGCAATCCATCTGAGGGTGCATAATGAAAATATACTAGATGAAGCTCTCGATTTTATTAGCGTTAACCTTAAATCAATAGCGGCACACTTAAATCATTCACTTGCCGAACAAATTCATCATGCTCTGAAATCGCCTATCCACAAGGAAATGCCTCGGTCTCACGATTTAACATATGGGCAACATATAGGCGCCCATGTGACATTGAGTATGAATAAAATATTATTGCTCGTCTGATCGGGTATGGATAGGCCAAGCATATTTTTTTAATTTTGATTGTTTAAAAATTACAAAAATGCAATGTAAAAAACTTAAAAACTATTATTCAAATAGAGACCATTATAAAAATATATATATATATAGATTAGGTGAATATTTGTATACAACATAGTACTGTAAATTAATATTATCACGTCAAATCTATTTTTAGAGAAAAACTACTCACCTATAAATTAATTTTATTGATGAAGACTGATCGTTATTCATCAATATTATTAAAATACATAAAAGTAACATTTACAAAGAAAAATATCATCCTGAAAAATAAATATTAATATTTGAGTATATCCTCAAAAAAAACAAAAAATATTATTATATGAAAAATTTATAATTTATATTGGATTGATTTCTTTTAATTGTATTTATACAAAAAAATAAATCAGATGTTAAATTGTAAAATTTTACATAATCCCAATAAAAAAATTTAAATTTTATCCAATTTAAAAGATAAAAACTTAAAGCTAAACTTACAATTTTAAATTATTGAAATTTTCTATATCAATTTTCAATCTTATAAACAACAAAAGTTATAAGTTTAAATTAAAAAAATAATCTATCGATAAAAATAGGGATGAGGTTTGTTGACTATTTAGGAGGATCTTTTGACTACCGCAAATGCTGTCATTTGGGTGGCCACAAGTTGCCATTAAAAAGGACGATATTATTGTTGGAGGCTTGTCATCAATTCCCCATCAAAGGCCAAAACATGCTGTTGAAGCCCGTGAACCCCTCATCGTTATCAATTATTTTTACCTTAAACTTTTTTTTTTGTTTTACCCTAAAATAATTACTTTTTTGGTTTTTTTTAATAATAATTTGATTTAATTTTTTTTAAAAATATAATATCTAAAAAATATGATAAAACATTCAAATGTTCATACCATAAAAACAATAAAAAAAATTATTTTCTTATTCTTTTTAAAAATTATTAATAAAAATGACACTCATTAAATTTTAATAAAAGATAAGTAAAAAAAATAACTATGCAGGCACACACAATTTGTCAGCAAATCCCAATTTTATTGTGGATTACCCATAATAATTGAGATGGAATGGTTGCTATTTTTCTATAACTTAAGCGGTATAATAGTTACTCATCATGTTTTGCTTTTTTAATGATATTTGTTTTTTTTTAAATTTTAGCTTATAATATCTATAAAAGTGGTGCAAAAAAATTTAATAATTAATCAGTAGTAGTTTATACATTTTATTTTGATTATTTAAGTTCTCATACTTAATTTATCGTTAAGAAAATATTTAATCAAAAATTTCAGACGTAAGAAAAAGGTTAAAAATTTTAAATTTTAAAACCTTAATATTGATTTAATACTATAATTATATTGTAAAATATTATTTTAGAAAAAGTAAAAAAAAGCTATAAAAGTGTATTTTTTACCTTAAAAGGAGAAATCATTCTTGATGTAAAATTATATTTTTCAAATTCATTTTTAAAATATTATTTTAAATTTATCGAATCAGATAAATATAAATTTTATTTATTTGAAAAAATTTATACAATTTTTAACAGGGATGATATAAAAAAGTATGTTATTTTTTTAATTAATCTCTGAAATAAAACTAATACTCAAATAATGTTGAAAAAAATCACAAAGATTTAAAAACCAATAATTAAATGTTTGCCCTATTCTCGTGACGTGCACTTGCTTTTTATCATTGAAATTGTGTGGTGCGCATATTTTAGTTAGTTGATGTGACTAGCTTACAGATAAAATAGACAAAGACAGCCACCATTCATCAACAAAGAAAACGCAATCAACAAGTTTGGGCATCCATCTTGTGTTGTTAGACATAGAAATGTATGTTAAACCTATTTCTGCAATCCAAGGACAAACTTACGTTGAACGTCAATCTGTAAATTATCATCCAAGTATATGGGGCGACTACTTCCTCACCTACATATACGATGAAATGGTAAATATTTCATATTATATATTTCATATTTATTAGTTGTTATAGATATAACGATAATATGGCTTTAAACTTTTAAAAATTCAATATCCTATGATGGTAAAAAAAATTCATATCATTTTTTTAATCGTTTTAATTAAAGTTGTTCTATATCAGTGTATCTATTTTCTTCTTCCAACTTCAATCAATTTATCCCTCTTCCTTGGTGCTTTATGATTTTGCTATTATCCAAATTTTGCGAACCACCTTTGATATATTTTTTTATCACAAGATATTATGTTTAAATGTTTACAAACTAACAATAATTATAGATTTGTGGTTCATTTTGCTCACTAAAATCGTATGGTATTGAGGCACCCTTTTATATAAAAACACAAGATGTCAACTAATCATCTTGTATAAAAATATATTCTTTTTTTAAAGACTATTCTCAAGTGGCGAGAAGAAGCTGAGAAATTGAAAGAGAATGTGAGGAAGATGCTTACTAGCAATATATCTGCCACAACACTTCCAGAAAAGATGAACTTAATTGACGCAATTCAACGCCTAGGCATTGCATACCATTTTGAGCAAGAGATCAAGGAGGAACTGTAACAAATTTTTAAAGCCAATTGTAAGTGCAATGACGATGATGACGAACTTTACAACACAGCTCTTCAGTTTCGATTGTTGAGACAGCATGGTTTCAACATTTCATGCGGTATGTCTAAAATATAAAAATCAAATAAATACGCTAAGGTGTATCAAAATCTTAGTTGATTGGACTCAATTCAGATTCACTCACTCAATTCAGATTCACTCACTTGTACATTGAATATTTTATTATCGACACCTACATATATCTAACATGATTATGCAGATATATTCAACAAGTTCAAAGATGACAAAGGAAATTTCAATGAAAAACTAACTGAAGATGTCATTGGAATGTTAAGCTTGTATGAGGCAACCCATCTGAGGGTGCATAATGAAGACATACTAGATGAAGCTCTCGATTTCACCAGAGTTAACCTTAAATCAATAGCGGCACACTCAAATCATTCACTTGCCAAACAAATTCATCATGCTCTAAAACGGCCTATCCACAAGGAAATGCCCTGGCTAGAGGCAAGGCGGTACTTTTCCTTCTATAAACAAGATGAATCTCACAACAAAAATTTGCTAAAGTTTGCAAAGTTAGATTTTAACATACTACAGAAGTTGCACAGAGAGGCGCTAAGCATCATCACAAGGTAAATAAATTGATTTAATTTCTTATTTTTTACATATGTTATCGGTTTGGTTCGCTAGGTTCCATAATATCTATGAATGACTATTAGGTGGTGGAGGAATCTACTGTCACGACCCGGGACCACAATATACGCAGGTCAAAAATAAAATTAATAATAAGATTTCCATCAACAACAATAACCCATCCCGGATGTGACAATCAAACATATACAGGACCCAATATAAATAAAACCCGCACAAGATCTCATCGGATATGAATCCGGACAAATAATACATGACCTGCTGACCATAATCGCAAGGGAGGTATCCAAATTTACAACAACTCATCCATAACTTCAATATTTCTCATACAATGATCAAGGCACCATCCGGCCATAAATAATAACCATAACATATCCTCGAGATCAGAAATATACCAAATGTAATATCTCCACTCGCCAAAAGGAGTATCCGAGCCCGATCACGTCCGAGCTCCTGCAAGCGTATCCATGCCACTAGTCTGAAGGGATAAAACATGAAAACGTGAGCCTAGAGCTCAGCAAGCATCAAGAATCGTATAAAACGGTACACATAAATCAGAAGTAGGGATATCGCAAAGCAATCACGTAAAACAAAACATCTTGTCCGTGAAATCCCTGAAAATCGAGGAGATGTCTCGTACTAAATCGTCGTCCGCATTAACTCGTCCCTCCGGGACAAAATCATATAAACCACGATCCGGTAAAACCTCATAGACGATATCATATCATATGATCCGAGGTCACATACGTCGCAACCGTCACCACATCCACGTGGAGACACATACCGTCCGGATCTAAAACTAATGAAATCAAGAAATCAAGAAAAATAGGAACTAAAACATAAATCAAAACACGTTAGGGTTTTATCACATCAAGACGTCTGAGACATTCCTATCGCCCATCCGTGGGCCAAACCACGTATCTCAAATCATCGTACACCCAAATACGTGCAGAAATACAAAGCATGCACGAAATCGGAGAACCAAAGATCAATGGTACCAACTTGAGGAAGGGTTACCCTCGTCCGGTAACCACGGCTATATATATCGGCTACGAATTAGGCCAGTAGCTCAAGGCCATCCATGTACTCTGTCTCCCATAGATAAGGAACTTGCTCACTATGTTTTACCACCCGCGGCTTTGGGTGCAACCTCAAGTTTTTATTATATATTAGGACGTCCGAATATATTAGTTTTCCGTCAATTTCTTACGATGGTTCTCAATTAAATACACAGTGGGGCGATACCTCATCTTCCTTATGGCGGAAGTAGCCAATCCTCATCTTCCTTACGGCGGAAGTAGCCAATACCTCATCTTCCTTACGGCGGAAGTAGCCAACCTCATCTTCCTTAAGGCGGAAGTAGCCAGTGCCTCGGATCACGTAGTGATCCCACCCCTGGCAGCATGCATGGTTAGTGCAAGGCCTGGTTCATGGTTCCACAATATACGGATACCAAACATACATATATATCGTCTGGGTGTCCAAAACCCCTCCAAATCATAAATACAAGTACAAAACCACCGCACAACCGATAAAACATACATGCATGTATACAATTGATAAATTGAGGGTATTTAAAAATACATGCACGTTAGTAAAATCTCCAACAGCAGTCAAAATGCATCGGAAATTAAATCAAACCAAGAATAGGGCTGGAGGATACTTGCCTTAACATCATACTCTGCAGATCCGAAGAAAGGATGTCCCGAAGCACTCGAATCTGGCATTTCTCTCTCTTGCCACCGCGTCCTCTTCCTCTCTCCTCCGTGCGCGCCTCTGCCAGCCGCTGCCGGCCACCGCACCTCCTCACGTGGCCGTCGCCGGCCTCCTCCACCTCACCCAGCCACCGTCGACGCCGAAGCCGCTACCGTTTCTCTCCTCGCTGTAACTTTTCGCCGTCCTCTCTCTCCTCGAACGATTTCGCCGTCGCCTTCCTCGCACAACCCACGATTTCGCTACCGCCGATTCTCCCACAGCCACCGTCGCTCCACCCACACCACTCAAAGAATCGCCGTCGACCACCGATCGCCGCTGCAAATGCCCGTCGACAACCACCGGCGGCCGATGGCTTCTCACCGAACACCGCCACCGACGCACCACAAACCGCCGCCAACGACGGCTCACACCCGTCGACCGTCGCGCGCCACCATGGCCGCCGGTCACTGCGCCGCCGCCCGATCTTCCTCTCTTCTTCCTTCTCCGCCGCCTGAAACCCTAAACCCCTTTTCTCCCCCGATTTCTCTCTCCCCGATTCTTCTCCCCCTTTCTTTTTCTTTTTCCTTTTCCATTTTCTTTCTTTTCTTTTACTTACTTTATATATATATATATATTTATTATTATTATTATTATTACTTTTATTATATATATATATATATATACATAACTTAAATTTTAAAATCCCAATTCGGCCTTCGGACAACATTACGGGTGCACCCCGAGCACCACTCCGCACCTCCGATCATTCCCAAAAATTTCATAATAATTTAATTTATTTTCACCACATCCGAAATACCAAAGAATCACAATTAATATTAAAATAATCCAATCGGGATTTGAAATATCACACTCTCCCCTCCTTTTAAAAATTTCATCCTCGAAATTTACGCATACCAATCCTTGAACAAAATAAGAACAATTCTTCCGAACTTAACCTCGATCGAAAGATTCCTCCAAAAATCTGATCACCAGCACCTGATCTTTCTATCCCAATATCGGAATCAAAATCCCAACATAAAATAGCTTCTCGAAACCAGCAACAATTCACACTTTATCACATGCCGATAATCGACCCATATTTCTATCAACACACATACACAAAACACATCATCACGATCTGCCAAACTCGGAACAACACCAATCTGCTAGCCACTTCTCCAATTCATTGCAAAACCTCAAAAGTCCATCGAACCTCAACCCCAATCTTTCACTTGCCCTCGAAACTTGAAATTCTTCTCTTCATTACACTTTCGGAAACATCTAACCACTCTTCTCGATCATCCACTCAAGCTACAAATCTGATCTCATGCTTGAATTCTCGAATCAATTCTTGTAACCGATAACCGTGAATCCACACGATTCCGCTGCGCAACTCTTATCAATCATCTTCTTCAAATCGCAATCAATGCCTCAAAGTTAGAATACTGTGCAATCTTCTCATTTCGATAATTTGTCGACGAAGGAGTAGGTAGGTGGATCTATTCTTAGCCTATGCGTATGTTGTGGTCCCGGGTCGTGACAGCTGTGGTATCAGAGAAAAGGTCGTAAGGAGAGGTGTTTTTGGGTCATCTCGGATGAGAAATTGATTGAATATCTGGCGTGATAAATGTAGCCTTTGATAATGAAAGGGATGTTTGGGTTGTAAATGTTTGAATTCGACTCGGGAAGTCGATTGTTTGGCTGTGTTGAGTCACGCGAGCGACGTAATTGGTAATTTGATTCAGCAGCCAGATGAAAATTTGGTTGCTTTGTGAAGGTTGGTTTGTTGTAGGCAAGATGGAGAGTCCTTCGAATGATTGAATGTGAGCCGATTTGAAAAATTTTGGGATGCTTAATCTCAATTAAGGCTTAAATTGAATTTCAGAAAGTGGAGGAGGTGTTCGAGGTTTCTGGCAGTTCAAATGAAGTTTGGTCTATTACCATAAGTTAGAGAGTGAGGTAAGCCAGTGGTAGGCTTCTCAGTGCCGTATTCCACTTCTTGAGATGTTTTTGTGGAGGCAATTTTGGGAGTCATTCTCTATTTGGCATTCGCAATAGTAAGGAAGGTGAACTTAGTTGGTGAAGGTACAGATTAAGTTTGTGACCTTTGAGATTGTATGTAAATGTTGTATGTTTTTCTAATTTTTAAAGCGAGCTTTGATGAAGTTTATCCCTGATGGGTAAACCTTTGATCTGTTAATTTGTAGACTCTGATGTCCGATCTGAGTTTGTTGATATCAATGATTGGTTGATCTAATTTTATTTGATGAACCAGACTTTAATGTGATATTGGGGGTGATTTGGTTGGTAAGTCACCACATTAATGTAAACGATTTCGGTAAGAATATTCTGATTTACAATTTGGGCTGTGAATTTTGAATATGAGGAAGAGCTGATCGAGAGGTGATGAAATCGATATCTTTGTACCTGAAAGTTAATTGATGAAATGTGTGCCAAGTATAGTTGGCATATGTGGCCATATCTTGGAGTCGTTATGTGGTCATTAAAAAGTTTTCTGGTTGTATGGTAATTCGAGGCTGTTTCTTAGATAAGAAGATTAGCCTGAATTGTCTTTTAGTCGGTAGTTGAGGTTGTTGTTGAGGTTATGTCAGGAGTGACATCGATTTCGAGGACCTTGCATAGAGTCGATGAGGCATTGGTTGAGTCCCTTGCCGTGGGTTGTTAAATGCTTTTGGGATAAGCGTGATGAATCTATGAGGTTGTCTATGAATTATTAAAATTTAATTCGTTTGGAAAATGAATCATTTGATAAGCGAATGTAAGAAAGTGGTAGGTGATTTGTTTGATCAATAGTTGGTACTCGATGTTTTCTAAATCGATATGTACTTGGAGTATTGTCAATTAAGGATATCGGAAGAATATACCTGAGGTTGCCTTCAAGATAAAGGTGCGGCCGTTGTGAGCTTCGGTGGCATTTTGAGGTTAGTGATTTCGTTGGCATCTTTTGTGGATCTTGTGAATTGGATCTCTCAGTCATATTTGAGTCTATTTATAATGGCTTCGTTAAAGATATTTTGATTTGTTCAAGGATTTTATGTGAGGCATGGGGTCCGTTTGAGGACTGTCATAGTTGTAAAGGGTAGTTGTGGTTTGCCCAACTGAGAAGATGCGAGTTGGTTGTAAGTAGTGTTATTTGGGCATGTTGTTTCTTCGATGGCATGTTTGTATATTTGCAGAAGATTGAAGCGGTGACCGGTTGGGAAATGCCATTGTTTGTTGCGAAGGTGCGTGATTTCTTGAGTCTGCTTAAATTTGTTAAGCGATTTGTCGAGGATTCCTTGAGAATCGTAGCGTCCGTGGGGCATTGGGCTTAGTAGCTATCAGTGTTCGTTGGAATGATGAGTATAAGGGGAACTTTCTAGAAATAAAGGACGTATTGTCTGCAAAGTTGATTTGGTTGATCCCCGATGGATTAAGTTAAATATGTCATAGGTGGTGATGCTTCTGAGGAAGATTTGAGGTTGTGTTCTGATGTAGCGTTTTTGGGTGATTGCCTATGGGTTACGGCTGTTGAAAGTCTATGATCAAGGTTACTCCACTTATGGCTTGGAGTTAGCAGTTGAGGTATTTGATTTAAGGATTTAGAAATGTTATTTGTATGGAGATAGTTGTGGTTCAATTTGATCATAGAGGTTTGAGGAAATTATTTCAGAAAAGGAGAATATTATTGACAATGTTTTGGGTCGAAAGTCTTCGGATTTGTTATGTATATTTTCATAAGAAAAAGCAAAAGCATGTGGGTCCGTTGCCTTTGGTAGTAAGATTTGATTTGGATTCTTAGGTAGAGAATCTGATTTGAATGTCGGTTTGAGGACTTTGATTTGGTGGTGGTTTTTGTTGAGTCCTGTGATGTTGGAGAAGTAGCGGCTTTGATTGGATTGGTCTGAAATCTCACGGAGTAGAAGGAGATTTTGTCGACGAAGGAGTAGGTAGGTGGATCTATTCTCAGCCTATGCGTATGTTGTGGTCCCGGGTCATGACATCTACACTCTGCGAAAAAGCTATCCTTCACACGAGACAGAATCACAGAATGCTACCTTTGGATATTAGGAGTTTACTTTGAACCCCAATATACGACAGCTAGAAAGTTCCTCACAAAAGTCATTGCCATGGCTTCAATAATGGACGATATCTATGATATTTATGGCACAAAAGATGAACTTGAGTTATTCACTAACGCAGTGCAAAGGTATAATAAGTCTATAGTATAAATATCTAAAGACACTGTTATCATATCAAGTAACATAAAATAATGTGTTTTGTCAACTCTAAGATGGGAGATAAGTCTCATAGATGACCTACCGGAGTACATGAGAATACTTTATCAAGCACTTTTAGATGTGTACAAAGAAATGGAAGAAGAGATGTCGAAGGAAGGAAGATCACACCAATTATACTACGCTAAAGAAGCTGCAAGTATCATACTACCTTAAACTAATTGGCATCCCATCAATATCATCTTTATATATATTTGATTCTAGGTATTGCTACCATTGATATTGACATAAGAGACATGTGGTGGCAGATGAAAGCCCTAATTCAGGCCTATTTTGAGGAATCAAAGTGGCTTGGAAATAATTATATACCTACAATGGAAGAATACATAAAGGTTGCCTCGGTCAGTTCTGGCTATCCCATGTTGGGAATCACATCATTAGTTGGAATGGGAGAGATCATATTGAAGGATGACTTCGAATGGCTACAAAGTGGACCTAAAATTGTCCACGTGATATTACTTTTGACAAGGTTCATGGATGATACGGTGACACATCAGGTGAGATTACTCAATTCTAACACATGCTCAGTTATTTCACATAATTCTAAAATTTTCATTAAAGTGTAAAAAAAAATTATGAAAGTGAGAAATCAAATGCTTTGACAAAAGAAAGAGTAATATAGATTTATATATATTTTTAATATTTAATTTTATACATCGATCTGTGAATTTATATGATAACTTGACAATCATAAATATACTTTAATCCCATAGTGTTTTAACACTCAATTGTTCCATCACTCCTTGTGTGACGATGAAACACGCAGCTTGAACAGAATAGAGAGCATGTACCTTCGGCTGTTGAATACTACGTAAACCAATATGGTGTTTCAGAGGAAGAAGCATGTCAAGCACTCAACAAGCAAGTTGAAGAAGCATGGAAAGATATAAATGAAGCATGCCTCAAACCTCCTGCTTCTTCAGTGGCAACGGCTGCTCCTTCGAAGGAAGTTCTTGCGCGATTGCTCAACCTCTGCCGCGTAATGGATGTTTTCTATAAGTATGGAGACATCTACACGGTTGCTTCTGGAAAAATGAAGGACTATATTGCCTCGTTGCTTGTCGACCATGCTGAAATATGAATTATGAGGAGGTGGAGGAGAAGAAGATATTAGATTACAGTATAATCTAATGGTTGTGTGTCTTTCCCTTTTATATATAATTTTAGATCAATTTTAAAATAATAATATAATAACAATTTAAAGAAAAAATTAAATTATTTGAAATCAAGTTCAGCGTCTAAGAAGTGCTTGTTTTTATAGACGTGTGTGTTTGATGTAGAAGTTGCACGCCTTATGCCCCCCTCTAGGACACTCGTGCGCATTTGTCGCAGAATAGTGGTGCTCGATGTTCGCCTATAATAATACTCGTGCATGATTTAGGTAGTGGATGAGGCAGTGGTACTCGATGTGAGGTGTTTAAGGTGTGCCTACATTGTACTTGTGTATAGATGAGGCAGAATGTTAGTATCTACGGAGCATTTAACGTGGTGCTCATACATGCTTGTGCAATGGAACAATGCCCAATACATACTTATCTGATGCTTGTGTATCGAATGTGTAACGACCTTAGCCCTAACAATCCAAATACGACTCAAATCACTCACGTGAAAAATATCAAATTTTAAAATTATTAAATGCCCTTAATCATCTTAATATTTTTAATAATACATTTATTATTTTAATTACATATCGAGCAAAATTTACTAAAATAAAACTACTCAATTTACAAGTCCCAACTCGAAAATAAATTATCAAACCTATCAAAATGCATATGAGGAGTCTTCCACTAATATGATAGCAACTAACTTTTAAAATCCTCTATAACTGGAAGTCCCGTATTAAAGTTCAATCACCTACTAACTCTATATAATTAATTCAATTTGGAGCCAATAAAAAGTAAGGTGAACCAATACCCAACAAGTGATAATAAATAAAAAATAAGTAATAATAATAAGTATCTCAGATATACAATAAATGATATATACCAAAAGTCACAATAGTAATATAATATCCAATAAATAAACATATCCGAGAATCAACATTTTGCTGTATTTACGATTCAAAAGTAAAAGTAAGGCAGGTCACCCCTGACTATTATATGATAAAGATCATAAGGTTCAACATTAATAGATGAAAATCCTTCAAAATCTGACATCACAAAAATTAAAAAAAAATTTCTAATTCGAATATCAGTGTGAATGACCTAAATATCAAATAACAATACACAATATGGATTCTACTAAATTCAAATATCATAGAATCTGACACGTAGATTCTATCAAATACAACATATGGATTCCATCGAATCTCAAATTCAATAGGTATCATTAATAACAAGATATCACAAGTAATCTCTTAAACCTTATTCTGCCGCCATAAATCAAAGATTGCGTATTTAAGCACTTAATGGTTGGGTAAGTGACATGAAATTATCCATGTTATCTTTACTACCCCTATAATTCTCTAAGAGGTTGTACCTATAACATGTTCATATCATCTATGATACCTCTCGCCAATAATATCCTTGATATCATCTCCTATGATGGTTACATGGCTACAAGTATTACTCCATAATAAACAATATACAACATCACCACCATGAT